>OX453283.1:25140634-25375634 GCA_949710005.1 Ricordea florida | reverse complement strand
CTTGTTTGATCTTCACTCTGAAGACACAGAACACGAGTTAGCAAACATTTTATATTCGCTCCGACGAAGGGCTAACGCTCGAAACGTCAGCACCTCCCTTTTACCTTACGGTGGTATAAGTTACTTAATCAACTCGTTTGATTTACCCATTTTCTTGTGTTTCAACTTCCCACCGACGCAGCACCAGTTTCTTTACAAACTATCCCCACAATATTTTATAAACTCAACATGACAGAATAAGGAGAAAACAGGGTTGGGTTTCCTACAAAGTCTACTGGCGGTTACCCGGGGAAAACGGTCTCCATTTACCAGTTAATTTTTAAAAAGCGCTTAAACCTAGTTCACACTTGTCAGATAAGCACAAGCGTAAGCACAATTATGTTCACACTAACGACTAACGCGTGCGCACTGCGAGTCACACCGGTGGAGAAACAAAGATGGCGGAAGAGTCGCTGATGCTTGATTATTTCACGCCAGTTCCCACTTGTGAAATAAGCAAAACAGAAGCACAAGACAAAGAAAACCTTGTGCCTATTGCATCCCGGTGCACATGAGCGTTTTCTTGTGCTTATTCTTGCGCGTATCTCACAAGTGCTAACCAGGCTTATAACTGGCATTCTAGGAACTAGGTACAGAAGAGTACGATTGACAGCGGCAACCGTTCTCAAAAGAGGTTCGAGCTAACAGCCATTGGACGTAATGAAACTAATAAACCTGCAGAAAAAAGAAGAGCTTTCAATTGAGGTTCATGGTGTTGTTTCTGCATTTTGGGCCCTTGTATCTGAACTTAAAGTTGTTTTTGACAAGCTCTATGGTTGCTATGTTAACCTGTTACTAAAATAAGATTACTTAAAAGGGGTTCACCATTAATAAAGCAATTGATTGACGGCTTGATTGCCGTATTACAGCACAAAAGAATCCTGAGCATTGGCAAAAAATACTGGAAAGTTTAGTGTACTACTTTTAATTAACAGGAAGTAACAAAACATACCTCTTGGTCTTTCATAAGGTGCACTTGGCGACAAGACTATCCAATATGTAAACCCTATTTATCAGGGTGTTCACTAGGCATCGGAGATCGGAGAATTCACCGGCTACTACGAAGAATTCTCCGGCTACTACGAAGAATTCTCCGGCTACTACGAAGAATTCTCGGGTCAAATTTAGATGGCCTGAGCTAGTCTAAATTCAGACATGGAGCGCTTTCAGAATATTCTCCTGTTACTTTACACAATTCTCCTGCTGAAACAATTCTTATTTAAAACCCCGTTTATATACCTTATTAGACCAATAGAAGGCTTGTGGACGATTTGAAAGGCGTAAGAAGTCTGGAAACTCCATCCTTGCATTCTAGGATCTTGCCACAGCAGAGAAACCTGTAAAAAGAGGATAGAACTTGCCCTTTTCCTATTGGTCACCAATAGCTAACATTTATTGAATACACAGCACCAAAACAACTCACCTGATTAGTTGTGTCTCCAGAATGCCAAAGTGCTTCAGCTAAAGCAGTATCCGGTCCACTTTGGGAGTTCAGAAGCTGTAAAAAGAGGAAACATCAGGATAAAATGATCAAGTAAACAATGGTGACACTGCATGGTTTGATCCACAGAAGAAAAACTTAGAACCACACATATTAAAACAAACAGAACCACAGTGCAGTACTGTTCAGTAGCTTTACAAAGAATGGTCACACTGCATGGTTTGATCCACAGAAGAAAAACTTAGAACCACACTGTATAGTAAAACAAACAGTAACACAGTACTGTACTGTTCAGTAGCTTTACAAAGAATGGTTCCACTGCATGGTTTGATCCACAGATGAAAAAGTTAGAACCACCGTGTATAACACAAACAGTACCACATTCATTATTGTTTAGTAGCTAAAATTGGTGACAATTCGTTCAAAGAAATTTAAAACCACGCGTTTTCAATAAAGCACTTGCTGTACAACAGTTTTACCCAAAGTACCGCAGGTCTGATAGCTTCACTGTGTAACTCAATGTGTCAGTGGTATTTTGCTAGGACTGGATGCGAGCAAAAAAGCCCAGTATAGTAAATATCGATTATTTATGTGGCGCATCTTAATCATTGTAATTTTAAGTCATCGTAGCTTCAAAGAAATCACGACGGTAACCTGAACATTTTTCCGCTAAACAGCATTATTTTAGACTTTGTTGCTTTTCTATTTATTGGAGTGGTATAAAGTAGTCATAGCAAAGCTATCTAACAACTTGTTCGATGAAGAAACGCACAACATTAAAATGCGCGCATTAGTTTTGCTTTAGTGTCCTTCATGAGCTCAGAAAGGTTCCCGCTTGTGATTTCTTAAGCTAAGATATTTATTTGCGACATGCAAGAGATTCTTGCGCGGCTTCATCAGCATTTCCACTGAATTTACAGTAAAAAATGCGCTGTCAATTTTCAAGAACCATTCAGAATGTTGCCTTTTTTAGTGCGCAATTTTTACAGATATAGCACTTGTTTTGGTAGAGTTGGCAAATGTTTACTCAGTCAATGTCGCAAAAGAAAAACGCGTGCAGCGTGGAAGAATCCCTAGGATTCGTACTCTTAAAAAGTAATCTAATTAAGATGTAAGCGTAACTTTGTTTACGAGCCAAGTAAAATCGCAATTTATGCTGGATTGTTCTCAAGTTTAATTTTGATTTACGCTGGAGTGTGATCGAAAGATCACTAGTCGGATATAACTCCGGTGTAAATGAAGAATTTTACTTGGCGAGCAGACGACGTAAAGTTTCTCATCGAGTAGTACACTTAGAAAATGTGAAGTGCAAGTTTCACTTTGTTTTGCGAGCCAAGTTAAACCTCAATCTATGCTGGACTACTTGAAGGCAACAGAACGTCAAGAAAAAAATACTCCGGTGTAAATTGAGAATTCATCTTGGCGAGCGGACAAAGTGGAGCTTGTCATCGCATTGTAGACTTAGAGTGTGAAGTGCAAGCTTAGCTTTGTTTGCGAGCCAAGTCAAACCTTAATTCATGCTGGAGTGTTGGCGGCAACAAACTCCAGCGTAAACTGAGGATTTCATTTAGCTTGCAGACAAAGCAACGCTTGACACTTTACATTACAAAGACACATCAGAATAACACAAGTCATGTAAATTAGTTTCTTTATTCAGTAACACGATTCACTCTTGTAAACAACTATTTAGAAATACATGAGATGCAAATAAAGAAATGAAAAAGAAGAAAATTAGTTGTATTTTAATGAACCTCACCCTTTGAATTTTTTAAAAAACGGCGCATGCGTTTTTGGCACGCCGTATTTTGGCGGGAAAATTGCCAACATTTGAACAGGGGTCACCCTAAAAAAATAAAAAAATTGGCGCATGCGTATTTGGCGCCCTGGTCTTTTTGCGGGAAAATTAGGCCAATTTGAACAGGGATCTGCTGGAATTAAAGACTCGTTATGGAAATAGAGAAGAGACTGCAAGTAGAGAGTGCAAATATTAAACCAGCGCTTGATTAACTATTCACGCATGTTCAGAAGGGCAAAATAGAGTATATTTTCGAACAAAAATGTTCGCGCACGTGCACTGACCCGAAATTTCCAGAGAAACATTTCCAGGGCATGCGTATTGATGCTAAATCGAGACTTGGTATTCTTTTGGAAGCCGATGCCATCTAAAGCGGGAACGCTGGTGCACTGGTTTAATCTCTACAAACTCTGTTCTGGTTCAACACTCTTGATTCGGTTCAACAGTGTACAGGTTGGTTAGATTTTCCTCCGTTCTTTGGCTTGTGTTTCTTTCTTTCACACTTGAAAATACAAACAAACAGCAGTTAAACAGGTTAGCTCAGTTGGTAGAGCACCGGACTACCGTGCGGGAGGTTGCGGGTTCAAACCCCGACCGGACCAACACTCAGGGTCTTAAAAATAACTGAGGAGAAAGTGCTGCCTTTGTAATGACATCTGTAAATGGTGAAACTTTCTAGTCTACTCGGATAAGGACGATAAACCGTAGGACCCGTCTCACAACACTTGTTCCTAATCAGAATCCGTGGGACGTTAAAGAACCCACACACTGTTCGAAAAGAGTAGGGGACGTAGTTCCCGGTGTGGTGGTCTATCTCTACGTCTGGTTTCATCTGACAATTCATGCATGGGTTCGGTGGGTGGGTGAGATCATATATGGACTGATAGCGGCAGCCAGAGGCGCCTTTACATGCTGACGTCCGATCTCACCCAATAGAAGTGTAAAGCGCCTTTGAACATATTCATATGAAAAAGTGCGCTAAATAAATTCATTATCATTATTATTATAAACACTGAATTACTTTTTGCTAGTGGTACTCTTCATGGAAGGCCTTTAGATTCTACTTTGAATATACAACAACGATTGCAAGTTTCCAAGAACCGTCTGCTTTTTCGAAATACTTTGAACATAGATTTTCCTAGCGACTTGATTTTTCTGTTAGCAAGCAGCAAAACTGACACAGTTGCGTTCTCTGAAAAATTTGTAGCCGCCTTCACGTGTACAAGTTGTCACTTGTGGATAAAATCGTACCCGTACTAAGATGTAAACGTCTACGACGAGAATTTTTTTGATGCGTGCGCTGTGCAATTTCATTTTGAAGGCAGCTAAAGCTTTTCCAGAGAAACTTAACTGTGTCAAATTAGAGCGGTTTTCAAATTTCTGTCCCAAAACAGAAACAAAATCCAAAATACTCTAGCACATCACTCCACAATCAGTCCTTTTAACTATTTAAAACTGTCGACAGCCCTTAGCGCGAGAAAACACGTATAAACTGATTACGATTGGTTTTGGTTTTACTTCTGTATAAATTGGCGCGAGGTTTTACGATTGAACAATTGAACAATGGAACATTGGACAAAATATAAAACCATAATATGTACTTCAAGAAGACAGCGCACTACAGCGTGTCAATCAGTAATGTACTGTAAAGCCGAAACACCCTTCATGTTCCGTTTTTTACCTGAGAATATTTGGCTTTCACTTGATTTGGCTGACCATAGAGCACTGCGGAATTCAAGGGTAAATTTTTATACTATGAATGATAGGTCTTAGCATAAGCCACAGTGCTAACTATAAACTATTACTTCAAATGCGGGAAGCAGTGTTTCAGCACTTTTTGGACACAGAAAAAGAGAAAAAGAGAATTGAAAATATGTCACATGGCTGATTATTTGCTATAAGATATGAGCTGTTTGATTGATTACAAGAAGCTTGGTTTTTCTTCTAAAACAGTTTAATATTTTCACTTTCCTGTTCAGATCAGCAATTCTCCCTAGTGAGTACAATACATTTTTTGGTTTGCTAGATTAGAGAATCTAGTGCATGATGGACTTGATATCTTAATTCACTTATTTTCTCATTGCTCATAATCTGTTAACTGGAGATTGTTTTGAAATTGTGTGGAAAACTTGTGTGGAAAATTGTTTGGAAAAATTGTGTGAAAAAATTGTGTGGAAAAATTGTGTGGAAAAATTGTGTATTGATCACCTCTGAAAATGAAAATGTCTCAAAAATGAAAAACAAAAGATGAAAATGCTTTAACAGTGAGTTTGAAAGTAAATATTTCAACTGTTCAAAATGAATGAGAGTGAATCCAAAAACTAAAAAGAACATGTTGGATGTTTTGACCATAATCATGCCGTGTCTCAAATGACCTTGTTTATAGAACGTTGCCTGCTTGGGTGACTGGCATAGAATTCAGTAAAAGCAGTTGGAGTCAGATCTTACCTTGGATTCTGGATCAGCATGTGAAGAGACAGTGCAGTTCAGGACTTGCAACCAAACTCCGTTCTCCTAGGATATAAAATGAAACTCTGTTAGGAATTAATCTTATCCGAGGTAAAAAAAATATTGATGCAATAAAAATTCTACTTGTATACGATTAACCCACTAAAGGAAACGTTAGTGCTAAAATATCTGTAACTGTGTTGAACAGTATTTTACTGTGGCACTATGCAATGGAATACTAATCAATGAGGTCCTAACTTTTTCATCTGTGGTCAAACCAGGTAAGGTGATCATTCTTTGGAACTGAGCTACTGACCATTCCAGATCTCTTGCAAAAGTTGAAGAATTGAATGTTTCCAAACAAGAACCTCTTAATGAAGAAGTATTGGTTTTCAAGAGAAAATGACAGTAGGATGGACAACACAATAATTAAATTTAGAAGTGAACTTTACTTATCTTCTTGGCTGTTGAAACAGTTTGTTGGTTGCGCTGATTTTGCGGGCCACTAGACTGAGCTTCATTGAACCCAAAAATGGCCTCCTTGAGCCACCTGTGGACAGCATGACAGAAAGAAGTGATTATTACTTTATTTGCCCAGCGTTATATATCTTTATGTGCACTTAAGTTGAGTTGAAGCTCAGACGTAACTTCCGTTAGAGCTGAGAATACTCCATAGTAAAATAAACATTAATCGGCCAATATGAAATGTAAAAATGTTGAATTCGGTATGAGATTCTTGGTATAGAAATAATTAACAATGATCCGCAAGCGATTATATATACTAGCGAAATATCGTACCGGCTTCTACCAATATGCCGCAATTATGCTATAACTGTGTGGCATATCTTTCAAGTTAAGAAGGTTCTACTTTTGTAACACTGTATATAGTGCATGACAGGGGAGAGAACTTGTTTTGTAGGGGAGTATTCAGTATAGCGACAAACATTTTTTATGAGAATCATCCTTCACTTGTACAGCTACGAAGACACAAATACTAAATGAGGGTCTGAATGGGGGGTCCACTTGTCGGTAGTCGGTTAAAATTTTCCATCTTTGTCGGTTGTCGGTAAATCTCAGTTAATGATTAAAATGCATGTTAATTATTAATGTCTTGTTATAAAATTGACCTAGTTTTAAGACTTTGAGCCCCATATGACGTGCAAAACTTGTAACTTGGAAGATTGCGTCATCGTAAGCTACAAAAATACAAAATGCTCTTCTGATCTCTTCTTTCTGAAAAGAAATATTGATAATGGCGGTCCATGTCGGTAGTCGGTTAATTTTTTTTCTGTCGGTAGTCAGTAATTTTTTTCTCGTTTTGTCGGTAGTCGGTAGTATTTTTCGCTCTTTGTAGCTAGTCGGTTAACCCCATTCAGACCGTCCTAAATGCAATAAAGTTACCTAAAAAGCAGTTACGACGGTCTTGAATCCCTGATAAGCTCCGTTTGCTTCACGTCAGGTTCAGCGGCCACATGTTTCCACTTTCGTCAATTAAAGGCCCACAAAATCCAGGTTTACGCCATGAAACGATATCCGCATAACCTCCGTTACAGAAATGAAGTTTTACTCTGAACGGCTGCTGTATTTGCTATATTTTAAAGTAACGGCAGACATTTTTGGTTCTAAACTTTCCTTCCCTTCCAACGTGGCCATAACGAAGGTGACAAACACAAAAATGAATAAATTGAATTTGCATTTCAAGATATTTAAATACAGAGTCAAAGTTATTTTTGATGGTTAAGGATATGTGGAGACGTAAAACGCTTGCTGATGATGAAAGGGAATGAATTTTCTTTTAAGCAGTAAGAAATCGTTGGAAATCAGACAATTTATTGAGATAAGTTAAAAATAGACAAAAAAGGAGACTGAGCAATTTTCTTTAAAAAAGCTAACAATGAAATTGCCAACGTAAGCTTTTCTTTTGGCTGAAATATGAAGGTGACCTCACTAGTCTCTAGGTAACAGCGAGGTTATAATAGGTAAGAGATCAGCTGAACAGTCTAATATAGGCAAGGTGTTCCAAGGTCCCATTGCCACACCCCACCCTAAATTCATATGCCCCCCCCCCACCCCTGTCCCACTGAGCGCAGTGCTCGGCTCAACAAATATCTGGTGAGTTTTAGGGACGGACCATTAGAAAAGTGATGGGGGGGGGGGGGGGGTGGGGAATTTTCAGCTTGCACGAATTTATTTTTTTCGCTCACTGCTTGTGCAGGAATTTTTTTTTTTTCAGGTGAACCCCGCTGCACGAATTTTTTTTACTACGTGTGAAAAAGTCACAATTGGACCTTCTTCCTTGCATGAATTTTTTTTCTTGGCATTTTCCCTTGCATGAATTTTTTTGGGGTTTTTTTCCCCAACCCCCCTCCCCCCCCCATCATTTTCCTAATGGTCCGTCCCTTGAGGTGTTATTCCCGGATTCCCAGAAAGGCCATTACAGCAAACTCAGGGTTAAAGATAACTATTAAGCTTCAGTTACTGTTTATTCTGGCGGCATAGAAAGTCGATTGGCGGTCATCCACGGTAAGGAATTAAGCCTTGGTTCCTCTTTTACATACACCGCTTCCTAAGCCCCTGATTATTATTCATTCAGTGTAAGGCGTAAACCTTTAGTTGCGGCTTAACTCTGGCTTTTAAAAATGCGATTGGCGTTCAACCAGTGTTAACAGGTAATTAAGGGTTGTACATCAACATTAAGTTTCTGTCTGGGTTGCTAGAAAGCTGATGAGCTTGAACCCAGGGTTGGGTGTTGAGCATCAATTGCGGTTTAATTCTGGCTCTTAGAAATGCTATTAGCGTTAAACTAGTGTTTACAGGTAATTTTGGGTTATGCATCAAGGACATCAAGGTTTAGTTGTTGTCTGGGTTCCTAGAAAAATCTGATGAGCGTCATCCCAGGGTTAGACCGTGTAAACCCCTTCTTTGTTAAAGCCCTTCAAACACCACTAGGGATTGCCAATTTTTAAGCGTGTAAAATGATCGCCAAAACGGCCTTCTTTTAGGCCCCTAAAATGACCACCGAAGAAGTCTAATTTTATGCCCCTTAAAATGACCACCCAAAACCACCTATTTTAAGGTCCCTAAAATTACCACCAAAAACCACCCATGTTTCTGCCCCTTGAATGACCACCAAAAACCCCCTGATTTTAGGCCCCTAACGTGACCATCAAGAGCGCTCATTTTTGAAAACGATCACTGATTACTACTGGAATCTGTCCTAAAGGACGAAACCCGTTTGTTCATTGTACAGGGCCTTAGTGCCAACCCGGTTTGATCAGAAAACAAAGCGTAACACAAGTATTAATAAAGTATCTTATGTACAAGGCTAAAAATTGTAAAAATTTAAAAAGTAAAAACCAAACGTTTTCGGCTGTTTGCCATCATCAGGGTTAAAACATAACCATCCGCACGCATGTATATATATCTTGATACATAAGAAATTACTTGTTTGTTCAAACTGGGGCGGAATTGTTGGATCATTAGCCCCTCAACGATCCTGCGCTTGTGGAAAGTCTGTGCTGAGGAGAGAACACGCCAGGTGTTTTAAATTTTTACAATTTTTAGCCTTGTACATAAGATACTTTTTTATCAAGCGAACATTATGGACACAAGTATTAATAGTTTCCATAAAACCAAGAACTCTGAAAATGACTAAAAACAATCACTGGTTTCCACTGGAATCTGTCCTAGAGGATGGAAACTGGACTAACCGGTTTGTCTATGTTTGTTCAGTGTACAGGGATCCAGTGTCAACCCGGTTTATCCAGTCTCGAACAACAAGTGGAAGTGGTCACCTCAGTGGTTTTCGTAGACGTCTCTGACAAACCTGACGCCCAGATCAAACCCAAACCAACGTTTGAGGCAAAGGCATCATCCGATTTTTTCTACCCATTTCTTTGATTCACCGAATGAACTTGAGAAGGAACAGAGAGTTGTAAGGCAGATTGGATTGGCATTCAGTCAAGAGAAAATGAGGAAAGAGAACACAATTCTCTTGGTATGATTTGTTTGCCGATTTCAAAACATTTTACTGTCCGCTATGTTCAGACAGTGTCTGGGCACTGTCATACAGAAAGCGAAGTGCAGACTTACAAACATTTGCAGGCCCGTAGGAACGAATTTGAAAGTGAGGGGGCCCGAAAATTAGCGATGAGGGTTGGATTATTTGGATGGGCCGTAGGCCCATCCCCAGTAGGGGGGACCGGGGGCATCCCCCCCGAAAAATTTTGAAAATTTAGACACGCTCTAGTGCAATTTGGTGCATTTTGGAACACTTTCAGAGACACACTTTGATGTAACTTTCAAACCATTTTTAAGCCATTTTTTGAATATTTATTGTTGTCCAAAAAAGTGGGGGGGCACGGGCCCCCCGGGCCCCCTCAACTCCTACGGCCCTGATTTGTATGGTGAGTTTAATACGTCTTACTGTCCGCCATGTTGAGACAGTGTTTGCCCACTGTCACGCAGAGTCGACTGAATAATGAACAGAGAGTTGCATGACGCATTTGATGCACCTTACCATGCGCCATTCCGGTGAAAGTTTGGCAAATGCCATAAAAGAAGAGAATTTCAAACTTCGAAAATGTTAACAGTTTGAATCCAGGAGTCTCAGTATTTGTTTGTCGAGATCGGTTGCTCGTCTGGATGCAAGTCGCTCCAAAAAGAACTGTTATGGTCGTTGACTGACGTTTCCACAACCTGAGCGGAAGTCATCATCAGATTCAGGTGCGTTGCGCGTCGTCAGATGGTGAGATTTATGTCTCTGTTCAACGCTGTGATTGATCAATACGACCGCGGTTTAAAACTGGTATATAATCGACTTATGCTTTAACTCTTCAAGCCCAGTATCAATATTCATTTTCTCTTAACTGTTCTCATATATTTGTTACGGTACTAGTGAGGAGAATTTGTTTAAGTATCAACACAACTCTTTCTGAGTGATCATTTTCGTTATTCTCATAACCTGAATGGTTGATGAACAGTGAATATTGTAATGAGAAATTAGATGCTGGTCATAACGCGACTTAAAGGGTTAAGAATTATTTTCTTATTTATTACAAAGTTTATTCCAGTGAATGAAGCCACCCTTTGAGACTATTTTGCCAGGTTGTATCCTTTATTTATTGAACATAAACTACTGTATGTTGTTGTGTTGTTACCTGATGTATATAACAAGAATGCTTTTTCTCTGGTAACAGTGTTCTTGCATTTTTCTAGGGCAGTTTGACTGTATAGATGTGCAGGAAGGCTTTTGTTCTTTTTGTTTGAAAACAAAGAAGACCTTGGATTTTGTGTATACATTAAACATGGTCAAAATGTAAGCTACGGATCAAGAGTGGAAAAGTTTAAAAATTATTCATGGGAAATATTCTGAAATTGATAATACCACAAACAGTACTGCTCTGTAGCTGTCCAAATAAATTCCTGCCTGCATGCTGTCATCTTCATGTGGTTTGATTCATCTTGTTTACCTCAAGGTCTTACTCTGAAATGAAAGGAGTTTAAAGTTAGAACCCCACTGTATGACTCAAGGTTTGACTGTGGGAGTGAAAGGGTTAAAAGATAGAACCACATTGTATGACTTAAGGTTTGACTGTGGGAGTGAAAGGGTTAAAAGATAGAACCACATTGTATGACTCACGTTTTGACTGTGGGAGTGAAAGGGTTAAAAGATAGAACCACATTGTATGACTCAAGGTTTGACTGTGGGAGTGAAAGGGTTAAAAGATAGAACCACATTGTATGACTCAAGGTTTGACTGTGGGAGTGAAAGGGTTAAAAGATAGAACCACATCGTATGACTTAAGGTTGGTTAAAGGTACGTGGTACGACACAGTGTTTGACTATAAAAATAATGCTACTAAGAACTTAACCATATCTGAGATTGAAAGGGTTGAAAATTAAACCTGCGGTATACTGACAGCTTAAGTATATATGACATAAATTATCAATATGCACTTCATTGAGAAAACGTAACAGAATATTTCACTGTTACAATTTAACGCAATTTTAATAATAATAATAATAATAATAAACTTGTATAGCGCTAGAACTATACAAAAATATTCAAAAGCGCTTTACATTAAGTTAAAATAAATGAATAAATAGAAATCACTAAACTTTAAAACTGTTTCAACAACTATGCTAAATTTTAAAACTATTCCAACAAATCAAAAGCTTCCTTAAAAAGAAATGTTTTCAGTTGCTTTTTAAAAATGGCGAGGCTGCTACTTGTTCTTATAGTTAATGGCAGCGAGTTCCATAAAACAGGTGCAGCATGAGCAAAGGCCCGATCCCCAAGTGTAGAGCAGTTGACTTTTGGAACGACCAGAAGAGATTTTGCAGATGAACGAAGAGCGTAATTAGCAGCTGGTTTCAGGGATAAAAGATCTTTTATGTAGGAAGGACTTTGGTTGTGTAGTGCCTTGTAAACAAGAAGAAGCAATTTAAACTGAACTCTAAACGATACTGGAAGCCAATGTAAGTCGATAAGAGCGGGTGTGATATGATCAAATTTCGCAATCCGAAAAATCACTCTAGCCGCGGCGTTCTGAACTTTCTGTAAACGATCAAGCTGGTATTTAGGTAGACCAAATAGAAGTGCATTGCAGTAATCAAGGTGCGAAGATACAAAGGCGTGGATCAGTGTCTTTGTGGATTGCGCGGTAAGGAATTTTCTTATCTTATTTTATCTTATTTTAGCAGATGATCCGTTCCCAGCGTGCTCTGCTGGCTTAGCTCGACTGGTAGAGCGCCACACCGGTGTTCGCGAACTCGCGGGTTTGAATCTCGTTCTAGCCGGTCTGTTTTTTTCTCAGCTAGGATTAATCGCATTTGCTAATTATTGAGGGTCGAGTCTTGTGTTATTAATTCATATGTTGCAAAGTTCACCAGTTTTATTACAAAGGGCCCATTTGCTTCCTTACCGAATTGTAAACAAATTCAAGTTCATTCAGGAATTCCATTTTGTTGAAGCGTTTTGAGGTGCGGCTTGTGTGTTGGTTCTCCTTGATCTTGTACTGCGACTTCCTTTTCTTTATTCTGTGCTGTTGACAACTGATTCTCAAAATTTTCCACTTTTTGCCGAGTCAATTCTTGACTTTTTCTACCTGTCATTGGGGTTCCTGTGGCAAGACTGCTGCCCTACAAAAAAGCGTTTCTGTTATTTTAACAGAGTTTATCAGATCTGCACCAGAGGCTTCTAAGCATATACTAATGTTGACCACTGGAATGAAAAAAAAAAATTAAATTTGGAATGGAATCGTATGACTCAAGGTTTGATCGTGAGCAGGAGCCAATTAGGAACGGACCATTAGAAAAGTGATGGTGGGGGGGGGGGGGGTGGGGAATTTTCAGCTTGCACGAATTTTTTTTTTTTCGCTCACTGCTTTTGCAGGAATTTTTTTTTCAGGTGAACCTCTCTGCACGAATTTTTTTTACTACGTGTGAAAAAGTCACAATTGGACCTTCCTTCTGCATGAATTTTTTTTTTTACCTTCTTCTTTGCATGAATTTTTTTTTTTGGCATTTTGCCTTGCATGAATTTTTTTTTGTTTTTTTCCCCACCCCCCCCCCCCCCCATCACTTTTCTAATGGTCCGTCCCGTATTAGGAGCATCCATCTTCAATACAAGCCCTTGGTGTCCTTGTTAGTTAATGTTTTCTTCACAGTGACAAATGTATGTACAAATGAACGTTTTCTTACTATCTCACAAAACACTGTATTATTTGTATTATTATACTTGATTAAGTGTAGCATTATAAAAATGTAATTATTTGTTCAAGTTAAGAATAGAAAAAATGTCATTAATATTACAAATACATATAAATAGTAAAAAAAGAAAAGAAAAACAGTAATTGCGCAACTATTTTTTCTTTGTTTTTGTTCTTAACAAAAAGAAAACTGTAAAGTGTGTAATTGTAAGTTATTCTAAGTAACTGTAACTGTAAGTGTTAGTAAGTATGTAAGTAGTGTTGTAAGTATTGTAATAATAAATATATAGAGGATATTACACGGTGGCGCGAAGATATGAATTTTATTTTCGAGTGGCAAAACAATATTTTACGAACGAGGGCAGCGAGTGAGTAAAATATTGTTTTTGCCACGAGAAAATAAAATTCATATCTTCAAGCCGCCGTGTAATGTTCTTTTTATGATATAGACAAAAAGACATCGATACAAATTTCGGAGGAAAATTACCGAAATAACGTCATCGATAAACTCACGTGTGAGATTATGGAAAATGAACCACTCGGGTCCCGGATGTAGTTTTTATGAATTTTACGAGTGGTATATTTTCCAGTAAAACACTCGTGTCTATATAATAAATGATGATAATAGAATAAAATGTAAAAAAAAGTCCTTGGAGTCAACCCTTTCTCATGAAAAATTCTTTATAGAAATAATTTTTGCGGAAAAATTACAGTACTGTAGCAGCTCGTCCTAGATCCGAAGTCAATTGGTTTGCAACTCAAACCGCCAAACAATAGATTTCAATCGTCACTATTGTTTTAGCATTGTTTGGCGGTTTGGGTTGCAAACCAATTGGCTTAGGATCTAGGACGAGCTGCTACACCATCCAAAAATTATCACGCCCTAATGCGTAATAGCCAATCAACCCATCAGAGCGCAGTTCAGTCATGCGCATTCACATATGCTTTTTGTAATCTGAAGAACCTTTGACAACAATGAAAGAAAGCGTGGGGGAAAAATGCAGACATCCTCGCAAACAATGTATTTTCGCGGGAAAATCTGTTCTTAATATGTATGGGTTATTGACCAAGCGTGAGGTCAAGATGGCTGGATATTGGCTAAGTTCTTTTTTTTGCGTTTTTACGCAAAAAAAGAACGAGGCCAATATCCAGCCATCTTTACCGAACAAGCTTGGTCAATAAAGGATTTATTACATGGGATAAAACACCAAAAAATGATCCGTGTACGTGTTTATTTTCAAGGACTGAAAAGGAAGCCCGTTACATGCAAAAATCAAGTTTTCTCGTTTTCCAGCTCCATCGATACACAAACCACAGGAAATCTTTAACTGTCACGGAAAAGATTTTTCAGGGAAAAACTAAGAAAGAAAATTTTGGTAAACCGACTTTCGCCTCGGATGAATTTTCCTTGCGGGACAAAGCCCTTATCCCGAGCGGGCAAGATAGCTCCATCTTGCCCGCTCCGGTAGCCAATCACAGCGCGAGATTCGGTTCATCTTGCCCGCTCACGGAGCTAGTCATACAATAATCAAAGTAGGACTATGGTGAACTCGTGGATATGTTTACAAAACAGAGAAAAAAGAAATAATTTAAAAATTACAGAGGTGTTTTTTCAGAGTTGTGATTGAATGAACTTGAAGATAATTTTAATAATCTATAATCACAACATAAAAGTGACCAGGGAGCTGAGTAGCTTTTTGAAATAAACATACAGTGAGTACATGACGCCAATCATTTGACTACACTAGGCATCAGTTATAAGGCAGGTGGCAAGCATACAGTTGTTAAAAAATTTGATAACTTAACATAAGGGTACAGGATTAAATGGCACCGAAACCAAATGTAGTTCTCGTATCCTGCTGCTCACTGTCTGTGAGTTCAAAGTTTCTAACACATGTAACAGGGTCCTTCTGAATAAGGTCTGAATTTTGTTGCCATGACATTGTCAATTTTATCATCATTATAGTTTTTGTTGTCTACAAGTCTATTCAATGTATTCAACAGAAATATCCACCTTGATTCTGCAGCTGATAATGAACAAAACCATGTAGGATAGCCCAGCTGACGAATCATACCAAACAAGTCTTTCTTGCATTTTTGCAAAGTATGTTAGTGATGATCTTAAAATCCTTAAGACTCTCAATCCTTTATCAAGTTGAATTAGTTTATTTACATTACCATCTCATTTTAGGTTATCAGTGGTATATATATTCAGCGTCTCACTTAAAAAAAATCACACTTGCCATCATTAATACAGCAATACATATTTGTTTTTATCCTTATAACTTCTTGTTTTTACAATGTAAATGTGAGTCACACAACAGTAAGCAAAACAGGTTAGCCTATTTTTCCAACATGTCTACTTCAACACAATCTAGTTCACTTCAAGGTAAATTCGGAAATCAATACACAGAAAACTTTTCATTGTAACGGCTTGTGGTGTATTGTATATAATATAACACTTAATGCATTTTCTACATGACTTACTGTTTTCGAACCCTTCAATGACTTTCTTACATTGTAACCTTCGTGGTTCTCCGTCACGGCAGCCGCCTCCATATTTACAAGTAAATGTTGACATACTTCTTGGCCGTCCCAATACTTCTACAACTCCATTCCTGTTAGTACTAACACTTAAATCAGTAGAAAAGTCCTACATGCGATGTTTCTTATCCAGGTTGGCCACAGAAGTTCTTCGGTTTCACATCATGGATTCGTCAATTTATTCTGTTTTCAGTAGTAGTTTCGTGCAATAACGAGTACTCATTTCGCTCATATAAGTTCTCATTCAAGTGCTAATTTCGCTCTATGAGTTCTCACCAAAGCTTACTACCTTAGCAAGAGATTTTCTCATCTTCAGATCACTTTCGAGCCAACTGAAATTCATATACTGCTTGTAATCTTGGGGGCGGTCGATGGCGGTCGATGTCGGAAAAGCGAATAGTTATCATCTGTTCACGTTTAGCGCCTGGCCGAGTAAAAGGCTCATGAAATTCAGTCTCCAATTTGGTCATTGTCGTAACTGGAAACATTTAAACTCCTTTTGATTTTAGTAAGACCGCTAATGAGGCCCTGTTAGTGAGGTTCTTTATGTCGCGCGTCTGAGTTTCAAACCTTTTCACGTCGCAATTTCCGAAGGTCGAAGGTCGCTGTCGTAATTTCCCGTGAGCGGCTCGTCGTTCGTCGTCATTTCAGGTCCTTCATGTCGCCGTTTCAAGGCCATGTTGCTTGTCGAAATTTACCCCTAACAGGGCCTCGCTAATCGTCCTCTTAAGCTACAAAATCATTACAAACTCTGGCAACGGTACGATACACTTTCAGCGTGAACTTTCATCAACAGACTTCCGTGACTTCGGTCACGACAATTGTCGTCTTCATATCGGTGCCCCCGAGTTCTATCCGACTAATTACGAAGTGTGTCTACACTGGAGTGAGTGAGTGAGTGAGTGAGTGAGTGAGTGAGTGACAATTT
Organism: Ricordea florida; assembly: GCA_949710005.1. Classification (NCBI taxonomy): domain Eukaryota; kingdom Metazoa; phylum Cnidaria; class Anthozoa; order Corallimorpharia; family Ricordeidae; genus Ricordea; species Ricordea florida. The sequence continues at coordinate 25,358,727 of OX453283.1, read as the reverse complement.
GCATATCGAAGTCCCCACAAAAACTCGCAAATACGCTTCGCGTATCCACGAGTTAAAAATTATTACGGGAAAGGGTTGATTCAAGGGTACAGCACATATGGAGGTTCCACGTAATCGGTTCCTGCTGTGGGAGTGAAAGGATAAAAGGTGGAACCACATTATATGGCTCAATTTTGCCCTCAGGGAGTGAGAGTGTGATCACAGGCAGCTCACCGTTTATATCGTGTTACCACTAGGTGTACGGTACACCATTAAATTTTATGTATAAGATTACATGGTCGCTTACAGACACAAAATTTCTTTTCCCATTTTGAAAATTGCTCTGTTCACTCGTGAATTCTTTTTCAACACTCGAAGAAAAATTTCGTATTTCCGCGCAGCCATGTAATATTCTCTGTACCTCTTAGTTTGTCACTAATGTAACAGGTCTACGTGAAAAAGTACTTACTTCTGATGTTGTAGGTTGAACCCAAATCGATTCTTCTCCAACTGATTTCATGCTGTTCTGTTCTGTTTCCATGACTGAAATGTTCACAATCTGTTTCATTTTTTGTTCCAGTTCAAGTCGACGCCGAGTTTCTTCCTCCAGTGAAATCCTTAAGTTTCGTTGTTTCTCTATCAATGCGCTTCTCTCTTCAGAGTAGGTATCTAAAGTCATCACCATTAAGCGTTGTCTTTCCTTTAGCTCTTCTTCCAGTTTGATTTTCTTTCTCTCTAACATGGCCACCTTCGTCAAAAGGTTATTTTCTTCTTCTTGTTGTCGTTTCAAATGTTTCGCTGATATCTGATACTCGCTCCTTAACTCTGCGAAACTTTTCATCGCCGCCGACCGCTCTCTGCTCAAATCTTCCTTCAACTCGTCTTTCTCGTTCTGAAGACACGCAACCCGCGTTTCTAATACTGCTCTGTTTTCCTCCAAAGATACTCGCGCTTCCCTGTACTCCACTTGTTCCCGTTTCAGTTCACTCACTTTGTCTTCCACTTCTTTGAGTAATTCCCTAAGGCGCGCATTACAAACCCTTGTTTCCTCGCAAATGGTACTTTCCTCCATTAGTTGCGTATGCAGCCATTTATTTTCCTCTTTCACTCTTTTAAATTCCTTCTCAAAACTTTCTTGAAGTTTCTCGTACTTTCTTCTCCATTTCTCTACCGCCATCTTGGATTCCAGTGTCCCTTGTCGGTCAGACGTCACAGCACTAGATTTTACAGACGTTAGTTCCTCATTCAGTTCCCAGTTATCACAAATCAAAATCTCCTCTTCTTCCTTGTACTTCTCCAACGCTTCTTCCTTACCTCTCAAGACAACCTTCAGTTCTGTATAACGCTGATAAACCTTTTCTATCTCTTCCTGTGTTCGCACTCTCTCCTCCACACAAGTTTCCCTCAAGGCTGCTTGTTTCTCTCGACTGATCTTCAATTGTTCGGATAAATAACCAATCTTTTCTTCTGCTCGGTGCATTTCGTCACGAAATCCGTCAGGTAACAGGCTTTGAACGTATGCACTGTCTTCTCTGATAAGGTTTACTTCTTCGGAAATTTCGCTTAAACGCTCCTTAAGGCTGCAGAACTCGGCTTCCTTAAACAATTGTATTTCTCCGAGAACCTCGAGCAAGATTGCGCGGGCTTCATCTTTGTCCCTTTGAGGGAGGATTCTCGGACTAGCTTGTTCATCTGTCGAGAAAGATTCTGCCTGTGTAAACTGAACCATGTCTTTGGCTTCAAAGACGTTCTTTATGGACTCTCTCATTTGCCTCGCTTCCTCCAAAGCCCCTTCTCTAAGTGAAACCTCGTCACTCATCTTTTCATTAAGGGTTTCCACCTTCTGTAACAAGATTGTATTTTCCTTCCTGTACTGCTCTGTCGCTTTTTCCAATTCGTTTATATGTTTTTCTTTCTCTCCTAAACTCTCCGTTAAGTTGTATATATCTCTGCCTATTTCCTCTTGGGCGAATCCAGTTTTTTCAAGCAGTTCGTTCAAAGACTGTTGTAACTGCTTAGTTTCTTTGACATTTCGAGTTACTTGTCCAGATAGGTCGGACTCCATTGCTTGACATTTTTCTAAATCTTTCTCTTTACGCTGCAGCTCGCCGTTCAAGACTTCCACTTTCCTTTCAAGGGCTTCTTTATCGCGTTCAATCGCCATCAAAACGTCACGCAAACGATGTTGTTGTTCCACCATCTTCGCTCGAACATGCTTATCATGTAGAAGATCTTTTTTCATGCTATCGATGGTACTCCTCAAGTGCTTGTTCTCCGATAATAGTGCCTCGTAGTTGTCTTTCATATGCGCATTGCGGTCTTCTGACGCATCTTCCTTCGCTTTGACAGATGCACAGCTGAACCGTTTTGACAAACCCTTGGGCAGCAACTTGCGTTTGCCCTTGCCTTTCGACGTTTCACCTTTCCCGCCAACGTCCCAGCAACCTTCGCTTGTAGAAGCAGTATGAACATGGGCTTCACTGTCATCGTGCAGATGATAAACATTTAAGCGGTCCTCTAACTCGTGAGTCTTATCCTTTGATCTTTGCAAAAACACTTCCAGCTCTTGTTTCCTCTTAACAACTTCTTTCTTCCCGCGCACTTCCTCAACAAGATCCTCTTTCATAGCGTGAAGTAAAGCCTTCAGGTTCCTGTTGGTTTTTTCGAGTTTGAACAATGCTTTACGACACTCACTGAACTCCTTTCGCAGAACTTTGTTCTCCTTGCTCAGTTTTTCCACCATTACTGCTCCTTCCTCTGTATCCGTTATGCTCTTTCCCAGTGTGTCATTCACTAGTCCTTCGAGTTCTTCAATTCGTTCCATCAATGATTCCTGTTGTTTTTCTCTCTCATTAGGCTGCTCCGCTTCTTGGTGTTCTGCTTCCTGGGTCAGTATTTCTTCCTGGCGCCCTTTCAATTTAAACAACTCTTCTAACGCCTTTTCTAACGACGACTTCAGATGGCTCTCTGTTTCCTTCGCGTTCTTCACATTTTTCCTCTCAAGTTGAAGCTCGTGGTCCTTGATGCCAATTTCCATTTCCAAGCATTTAACTTTCTCGTTCAAAACAGTAATCGAGGCTTGTAGAGTTGAATATTCCTGTTTTCGTGTTTGAACTTCGGAGCACAGTTCTTTCATTACAGATTTTAGCTTCTCTTGCTCGCTCTCTTTTTGTTCTATCAACTCTTTGCATGTCCTTTCCTTGTCTTCAGCTGTGCACATTCGTGCTTCAGCGTGATCTACCTTATCCTTCAAAATCTGGCAATACTCTTGAAGATCGCTGTTGCTCTTCATAACTCGCTCCAATGAATCCTGCAACTCTCTTAGCTCCCCTTCCAAAACCACTTTCTCCTTATTGGACCGTTCCTGGCGGGTATCAAATTCGTGCTCTTTCTCTGCAAGTAGACAACTTAGGGAAGTCCCCTTGCTTTTCAACTGACCATCCCCGTTATCAAGCCCGCTGTTCTGTTCTAACTTTTCTTGAACCTCTTTCAGTTGTTCTGCTAATATTTCCAGCTCAACACTTTTATCGTTGAGAGCTTTCGAAGCTTTGAACGTCACCTCCTCGATTCTGGCATTTTTCCTTTCAAGTTCGTTTTGCGCTTGAGTTTCCTCTTGTTTGAGGTGATCAATTTGCTTCTTGGCCTCTTCAATCGTTTCTTCTTGAGAGACTTGCAAACGCTTTAATCTCAGGTTTTCTTCCAAAGTTGACTTATGTCTCGCGATGATTCCTTCAATTTTGCGAACGATGCTGTTTACATCCTTTGGCTCTGAGGAACTCTCTCCTACCTCTCTATTCGTATTGCTCTCTCCGTCTTCTCCCTCATAAAACTCAAAGATGAACCACAATCGGTGCATCTTACCTTCAACCAAACACAGATCTTCCTGGGCCTCATGAAGCTTCTTTTTGAGATATGAATTCTGACTTTCCAAATCCACTGCTCTGCTCTTGGCATTCATATAAGCACCAAGAATTTGTTGCAAAAGTTTATCTTCACTTTCCGTCTCACACTCTCCTATGATTCCCTCATCAGGGGCAATCATGTGCCACAGTTTTTCCACTTTGCTACGAAGTGCGTCATCGTCATCAAAAGTCAGGTCTCTGGCTTTGAAGTCATCTTCGGGAATATCGTCGTCGTTCTTCGATTCGAGATCGCCGAATACGTCCGCCATGTCTCCGTCGTTTAAGGAACTTGACCTCGAGTCTTTGTTTTCCTTAACTTGAAGCAGCTGAAACAATTGTCGCATAAAATCCTCGGTAAAATCCTTCACGGAACCACTTGCATTTCTTAATTTAGACTCTTGCTCGTTTGTCTTAGGTCTCCAATTTTCCCTTTCTTCGTCGACTGTTCGAAACTGATCCTCTAACTGACAAACTTTATCCTTCCACGCGAGTATCTTGTCTTTCAATTCTTTGACCTCATCTTCCAGTTTTTTACAATTCGACTTCTCTTCGAGTAAAGCTTCGTTTAAGATTTGTTCTCGTTTGTATGAATTTTCTCGTTCATTGTGTAACTCCTCTTCTTTGCTCCATAGTTTACGAAGAACGCTCTGCACCGTGGACTCCAATTCTTCCTTCTCAGCCGAGATGTCTTCGACTTCTTTGATTTTGTCGTTGATCATTCTTTGTAATTGATGGACACCATATTGACATACAAAATCCGAAGCAGGGCCTATTGTTGTCGTGCTCTCAATACGTGTTACTTGGGCTTCACTGTGATCATATTCCTAAAAAAGTACCATGGGATAATATACGACATATTAGTATAAATACTCAGGTGATTATACAAAATCGCGCGCTCTAATTGGTTCGCTACCTCGGATTATTAGCCGATGATCACCTCGACGAACAAAATGGCTGCCAGCCGTTCGCGCGCTTTGATGAAATAAAGTTTTTTCGTGTAGTACAATGGTTTTTCTTTTCTTTTTTTGAAATTGTCACCTGTGTATTAACACTAAAACAATTTTTCGCCTCAGGCTACGTGATAATAGGTGAATATTCACCGATAATCACTAAACCTGAGGCGAATAAATGTTAATTATTAGATGGCTGGTTTCGCGATTATTATTATACCAACTCAGCAACCTTGGCATTTTGAGTAACCTGATTGGCTCACTATCTCAGGATATTCAACATTAGTATATACCAACTCAGCAACCTTGGTGTTATGGGTAATCTGATTGGCTCACTATCTCAGGATATTAAACCAACTCAGCAACCTTGGCATTTTGAGTAATCTGATTGGCTCACTACCTCGGGATATTGAGCACAATTTACCTCCTACAAGCCTTGTGTAAGTGAGTTTTTGTTGAAGAACAAAACATGACCAGCGCCAATTCGCACTTTGCAACTGATTCCAAGTTCGTAACTGAAGTTGCTTCGTTGTTGAATACTAAAACCATCATTCTCAACAGTCTCGAGGGCCTTCAGAGAATAATTGTTAATTGTTATGTAAAGGTTTATTGATATACCGAGTGATAGCGAGTCGAAAAAAATGGTATCCCACATGTACATTTGTGATGTCCCTGACGGGATAGCTTTTTTATCTATTTGCTATCATTCGGTATTCCACTAAATTTTGTAAAATAACAAAATTACACAGTCGCTCTTTTATACGGCGTTTTCTCTTCTCAAGTTAAAAAACAATTCACTCGTTTGCTGCGCTGCTCGTACAATATTTTCCAACTCTTGTCCTTGCGTTGTTATTAGTTGTTTTCTCGTCAGGGTTTGCCATACTGACAGTTTATATGTGTATTTGCAAGCAATACCGGTTGCCATCTAATAAGCTACTTCAGTACTAACAAAATGCTAGGACCGTATTGAAGAATACCGGCCTTCGGTCGTTTTTGTACGGACGCTCAAACGTATATTTACCAAGTCAACAGATTTCTAGACATTACCTGGAAATGTTCCTGGTCTTCTTTGTTTTCTGTGGGTTTCTCTGCAGCGCTGTTAGTGTTGTCAGCAAATTCCTTTGTTTTTTCATCGTTTTCTTCATCGCTCGCGCCAAAAGGGTTGAGAAAACACTGATATGCGTCATAAGTTTCTCTCAGGGAGTCTGGAAGTTCCATTTTTTCATCCAGGTATTTTGTGGTAAGGAATTTGATTTGGAATCTTTTTCCTTTCTTTGTCGTCACATCATCTGTCTGGTATCTGAGAAATGGTAACCTGTGGAGATTCTCGTCAAATTACCATGAAAAGCAATTAGAAGTACCAACTATTTTAAAAGGAACTGACGCAGAGGCAGTAGTAGAAGAAATAGTGACAATTGTTGTAATTGTCCGCGAGCTGTCTATTTTTGGGTCATGTAATTTATTCATTTTCTTCGTTAGTTAGGGTTAGGTACAATGTTAAGAATGCTTTGTGTCCTTTGTTTTACGTCAGTTGTGTCAATAAATTATATTACACCGGAGATGTGCCCTATTTGTTTCTCATTCTGTGAGCGCGGAGCGCGATTTGCCAAGTCACAATGACAGACGTTGAGAGACCTCCTCCTTGTCTCTATTCGTTTGTGCAACTGTGACTACAGCCCCATTCACACCAACTAAACATGTTTAGTTAAACTAGGTCTTAAAGCGTCAAAATCCGTAACCAAACGCTGGAACACGGGCTTTTACACAGGATTGAAATAAACTTTAACATGTTCTTTCTAGTTGTGCTATTTGTAGACGACGGTACGCAGCTTTTGTAAAGGAAACAATTTTAAACTCTGTTTAACTAAACAGCATTTAAACACGTGTTAACTGAGTATACTTCTCGGTCAATAAAAAGGCAAAAAAGAACTTGGCCATTCTCCCACCATTGTGATGTCACGCTTGGTCAATAAATCACAAATAAAAAAACGCACTTAATCCGTTCAGATAGAAAGCGAGCCAAACGTCACTAGAGTAAATACCTTTGCTAAACCATTAGACTACAATCAGAAAGTTAAACGTAAACGATCGATCTTTACTTGTTGCTAAAGTTCGTACTGATTTTACGCAAAGTAAATTTTCATGCGTCATTCTAAGTAACTACGAAAAAAGTGACAATTTTGCAGTTTTAGAAACAGTGGATTTCGGCTACATTTTTACGTAGTGACGTAATTGTTACCAGAGAAAGTTCGAATGATACTCACCTTCCGCGTGAGCTCGCGTCCTGTGGATTCGCGTTTATGACGTCATCAAAAAGCAGATGCGGTTCCAGTATTTCTCAGATAGTTTGACCCAGTCTTTTCGAATGCGCGAAACAAAATGGCGAATTATTGTCTTTGTCGTGAATTTGACCACAAAGAAAAAACACATGAGAAGGTTAAGGATCTTTAAAGGACATTTTGTACGGGTAGATGCTCTGGCACCATGTACCGCGCCTCCCTAGAAGATAGCTCTGAAACGGCCCTATGACTTCCGATGATTTTCCGGAGAGTTCCGAACGCTGACGAAAATGTCCGAAGTTGTTGTAGTGACCTTTGCACCATTCCGAAAGTATTTGAAACTCTTCGGATAGCTTTCGAACGTAATTATGTCAAAAGCGCGTGCGTTTATAGATGGGCTTATAGACGCGAAGATATGGACTTTCTTGCTTGTGAACTATATCTTACAGCGAGTAAGATATTGTTCATACCACGAGATAAGAAAACTGACACCTTCAAACCGACGTGCACTTTTCGTTTCATTATATAGAGAAAAACATAAACACGAAAAGCCTAGGACATGTCGTCATCGATATCTTCATGTGTTAGGACATGAAAAATAGGATCAATGTAAGTATCTGGGCGACTGTGCACCTACCCCTCCCTAACCCAATAAGTTATAATAAGTTAAAACGTTAGCGTTAAGGTTGGGTTAAGGGAGGGGTAGGTAAACAGTTGCCCAGATACTTGCATTGATCCGAAAAATAAATCACTGTCGGACACAGTCCCGTATGAATATTGCAAGTAGTCTATTTTCCAGCCAATCCTCAAGTTTATATGAAACCTGACCATTATTCCCCGATACTAAGGTACGGACCATTAGAAAAGTGATGGGGGGGGGGGGGGGGGGTGGGGAAAAAGCAAAAAAAATTCATGCAAGGGAAAATGCCAAGAAAAAAAATTCATGCAAAGAAGAAGGTAAAAAAAAATTCTTGCAGAAGGAAGGTCCAATTGTGACTTTTTCAGTCGTAGTAAAAAGAATTCGTGCCGGGGGGTTCACCTGAAAAAAAAATTCCTGCACAAGAAGTGAGCGAAAAAAAAAAATTCGTGCAAGCTGAAAATTCCCCACCCCCCATCACTTTTCCAATGGTCCGTCCCTAAGGTGATTAGTGGCAGAGTTTTTAGTGAAAAATCGAGGTTAATATTCCCAAAGCCACTATTCACCGAGATTGAAGAGAATAATTGTTTTAGTAAATACCAATGAAACCTTAGTCGCGTCTCTCTGAAAACAGCTGCAAAGTGAGAATTGAAGCAGGCAATTTTTTTTCCTAAAAACTCACTTGCACAAAGATTTCCCAGAATCACCGTCACTATTCACCTCGTAAGAGGTGAATAGTGTTGAGTATTCCAAGATGGTGAGCCAGTCATATTACTCAGAATGCCAAGGTTGCTGAGTTGGTATATACTAATGTTGAATATCCTGAGATAGTGAGCCAATCAGATTACTCAGAATGTCAAGGTTGCTGAGTTGATATATACTAATGTTGAATATCCTGACATAGTGAGCCAATCAGATTACTCAAAATGCCAAGGATGCTGAGTTGGTTTATACTAATGTTGAATTTCCTGAGATAGTGAGCCAATCAGATTACTCAAAATGCCAAGGTTGCTGAGTTGGTATATACTAATGTTGAATATCCTGAGATAGCAAGCCAATCAGATTGCTCAAAATGTCAAGGTTGCTGAGTTGGTATATACTAATGTTGAATATCATGAGATAGTGAGCCAATCAGATTATACAAAATAACAAGGTTGCTGAGTTGGTATATACTAATGTTGAATATCCTGAGATATTGAGCCAATCAGATTACTCAAAATACCAAGGTTGCTGAGTTGGTATATTCTGATGTTGAGTATCCTGAGATAGCAAGCCAATCAGATTACTTAAAATACCAAGGTTGCTGAGTTGGTATAAAGTAATGTTGAATATCCTGAAATACTGGGCCAATCAGATTTCTCAAAATACCAAGGTTGCTGAGTTGGTATATACTGAAGATATCTACGATAGGAAGTAGGTACAGATATATGTTACGACGTAGTCAATCCCTGACTTATTTCTTCTCAGTATACAATTTTATTAGCGAGCTTGCTTACGAGTTAACCCTTAAAGTCTTATTAATGACCAGCATCCAATTTCTCCTTACACTATTCACTGTACACCAACCATTCATGTTATGAGAATAACGAAAATGATCACCAATAAAGCATTGTATTGATATTTAAACAAATTCTCCTCACTAGTACCAAAACAAATATGAGAACAGTTAAAATGGATATTGATATTGCGTATAAGCATAGTTTGCAAACACTAGTTATAACAAAACCGTAACGTGAATTTTCCCGTCGATGTTAGGGTACCGTAATATTTTTTTTGAACTGCTTCACAACCAACAATAGTCTCATAAATTTTATTTTTAATGGTTTACGCCAATTAGACCTTATCAACTTATTTAATAATTTAATAATAATTAAACCTGGTAACTGGATTAAAATAGCGATTGTTTGATTGATCAAAGTATAAATCTCCCAGGCACAAAGGGAACAGTCCAAATTATTTTGGAATTCCGTATCTCAAACAAAGTACTCTGCCGGTGCGATGCTCTACCAGCTGGACTAACCCAGCACTGCACGCTGGATGCAGGGCAATAGTGGATTATGGGAAAATTTTCTGCTTTCCTGACTTTTACGGGTTATTACTGATGCAAAATGTTGTCTGGTTTTCTTATATAATTTTCATTGGGTATCTTGGGTCCTTATCTCTTGATAACTTTTCCAATAATCTCTCTCCTTTAGTAATAAAATTTAAAAGCTACCTACGAAGTGCCTTAAAATTCAAAATTTGACTAAACATTTTAATGCAGCACCCACATTGTAATATGGGGTCATCAAAATGAAATACTATTACTTTCTGTTATTAAAACGGCGTGATTTGCTGTCCATGCAAATTAAAGCCGTATTTAATAGGTAGAACCAGGAAAACATAAGGGAAAGAGAGGGGCACTTGGGGTGTCGGTTGGGATGAGAAAACTTAGGTAAAGTTATTTATAAAAACGGAAGGACGTTTTCCGAGAGGTGAGCATGACTCCACTGCAACCCAATCCTCCTGGTCATCTGTATTTAACGACCACTCGCGGCTCTTGAATATGTATGAGTTTCTGTAATTATGAATTATTCAGGCGGAATTTACATACGAGAGTCCTACTCGGTTTGTCATGAGCATCTACGAACATCAAATCAGGCATGCGGACGTCCTGGAAAACAGACTTCAGTGTCCCAAAATAACTTTTCTGAAGTCTTCATATCCCAAGAGCTGGATTGGGAGTGTCCCTCTTTGTCCGTTATGATATCTTGGTAGAACCGGTTTTTGCAGTTGGAGAATGGCTATTTTGAAGAGAAGGGGGGGAGGGGAGGGACAATTACTATTTTGTGATTTCGACCATGGCACTAACACAGTGGAATAATCCTTCGCATGATAAATGACATCTGCATAAAACATATGACTAGGAGAGACTTCTCCCAGGGGAGGGTGAAAAAAACTATGGTATCCTATTATGGTTAACAACAGAACTGTGAAGAAGATCCAAAAAAGCACAAGCTACACAGAGGGGAGGGTGGGGAGGATTGACCACTACTTGCGCTCCACCAGCCCTCTCTCTTCAAAATAACAACCAGCTTCTTAAGCAACAACCAGTCTTATATTCCTTTAGGGAGGGGTGAGTAGGGCAAATTGGTGGCGAGCTGGTTTCACCGGGTTGACAACTAATTTGACCGGTAATTTTAGGGACAAACTACGTGAAGTTCTCAAGAGTGTCCTTTTTATTAGTTAGGCCCATTATTTGTTATCTCTTCCACGTATGATGCAGGGAAGGCCCCTTCCACGGAGCCCGTTTTGCCGACGATCCAACCATTTCCTTCGTTTTTAACCTGAACAACAATCTGAAATACGAATACATGAGACAAAGAAATTAAAGGGAGCAAGGTTGGTGTCGCAGAGAGAGTTCTCGACCTACACCTCTGTGCCCTGGGTTCGATTCCTCCCGTCTCATGTGGGTCGAGTTTGTTGTCGGTTCCCTCCTTGCTCTGAGTATTTTTTTCCGTGTTTTCCAGTTTTCCTCCCTCAATAAAAACCAACATTTTCAAATTCAAAATTGATCAGGAAACTGTGGACGAATAGCCACCCCATGGATGTGGATTTATGTATTTTAATTACGTAATGACAGATCTACGGTTAAAAACAAATGAGGAATGATTGGCTGAGAGATTCAGACAAAGGTTGACTTGGTGCGCAGGCTCAGCCGTGTTTAAGCTCTGTCCTGCTGATGTCCCTTGTGATTGGTTGGCTTTAGTACTTGAAACTATCTTGTTATCGAGGCTTTGTAAGCTGCTCTTTTGTTCATGCTAATTAAACTTCGTTTTGGAAAAAAAATACAGTTCCTAGGTAATTTACCTGGTTTGCTTGTATCGTGAGCTCATCTCCTTCCTGGCCGTAAAAGTCGTACAAACAACGCAACACAACGTCCTCGAGAGAAATAACCTACATTGCAGGAGATAAGGACAGAAATAATGCACATGCAAAACTATCAACGCGCTGATTGGCTGAGAACAGGTCAATTAATACCAAACAGTGCAGAAAGTTGAAAATGAATGCAGAAAGTTAAAATTAAGGGCAGAAATTTAAATTTAATTTTTACCTGTATATTATTAGCGAGTAATCAAATGATTTCCAGTACAATTTTGTATAAATAAGCACTGGTAAATTTTTGAAAGACAACAAATTGCACTCGCCCTACAGTTTCGTGCAATTTTTTCAGTCCTTGAAAAATTTTCTTGTGCTAATTTATTCCAAATTGAACTCGAAACCATTCGATAACCTAAATAAATAATTTCGTACTAGAATTTCGCCGAAATATTCTACTGCGCGTCGTATCTCCAGCTCTCTTCTCGGTCTTCTATCTATGATAAAACACGGTGCCTCGTGTTTGATATCACACATGAAGAATACATGAAGTAATGAGAAATACCACTGACAAACCTGTACATAAGACGCTGGAAAAAATCCGGTTTGACCTTTGCAGGTTCCCTAGGAAACAAAAAGGTTTGAAGAAAAAGGTTTGACCATAAATAGTAAACGGAAACGCCCCTGGTAATTTTAGGCGATTTCAATGTACAACAAATTTACGGAAATTCCTGGGATGTAAATGGGACATGATTCTGGTTCCTTCTGCACGACAATTTCCGGAATGGAATCTGTAAAGATAGTTCTGTTTTCCAGTTGGGAATTTCCGAACAAAAATGACAACATGCACTGGGTGTTCTTGTTTTGAATCTGAATTCGTTGTCATGGTATTTTGTACGGCAAATTAAGAAAACTAGCACTAGCAAACGTAGGCCCCGTTTATATGGAGAAACGTTTTCCGGGTTAGAGGGTTGGTTAGAGGGTTAAGGCGTTAGAGGTTTAGAGGGTTAGAGGTTTAGAGGGTCACTCTCCAAGCCTAGTCAGTCAAATTTAGCGAGCGTCTAAATGGCAAAAAGTACGCCCGTGTAACCGAGCCAAAAGTTGGCCGTGCAAGACTAGGACAAGATTTTTTCAAAATCAAAATGGCGGATTTGAAGAAACTTGTCGCGCACGCCCACTGTAGCAAAGTAACCGAGGTGACCGGTCAGACGAGCGAAAGTGTTTACAAGGGAAAAGGTTCGCTCAGATAGGAGGGTCATACCTTCAAAAGAGCGTGACCCTGCCTGCCCTCGCCAAGCCAACATTTTTTTCGATGTACACGGTTCTCCACATTTAATTTTTAACAGGAAGTGTAGGAAACGTTCGCTCGCATATTTCTTCTCCAAAAACGAGCTGTACGAGCCATAACGAATTCCGCGCTCGAAAAACCTAGATAAGTTTGAAGTAAATTATCTCTTTATTGCAAAATTTATGTTTCTGTACCACAACCATTTATTAATTTTGAAATAATGCAGAAGCTACTATGTCAAAGGAAACACGAGTGATTGAGTGAGTGAAGGAGCCAATCAGCGCGTGTCTAGTATTTAGCCAATCACAATGCACATTTTATTAACTCAGAAGAGAATATGTAAAAGAAATAAAATCGAGGAAAGGTATGGCAAAAAGGTCCGAATAAACTTAATAAATGCAGTAGCCACACGCATGCAATGCTTGCCTATTTTTAAATGTAGGACAAACATTTTATAGTATTTTGGGGATAGTTTCTAAAGAAACTGGTGCTGCGTCGGTGGGAAATTGAAACACAAGAAATTGGGTAAATCAAACGAAGGGAGGTGCTGACGTTTCGAGCGAATCGCTCCGACGAATGGCTAACGCTCGAAACGTCAGCACCTCCCTTTTACTATATGGTGGTATAACTTACTTTATTACATCCATTTTGAAATCACAGGTGATCCTTGCAATTTGATTGGTTCATAGCAGTGTGATTTATTCCCAAATTGCACCATTTTTTTGCTCTAAATCGCATCATTTTTAAAAAGTTACTCTTCTTCAAAAACTAGGCTTCCTGAAGTGGATAAATAAATAAGTAGTATTGACAAAAAACTGTGTGATTTCAAAATGAGTGTAATAAAGTGGTAATTGAACTTCGTGTCGTGCAATTTTGGTCTGAAATCATACCGAATACGCGCTCTTTCGATATTTGAAATCACGCGTATGATTTGAAACCTAATAATATACATGCAAAAATTTCAGCATGCTCATTGGCTGAGAGCACGTCAATTAATCCCAAACAGTGCAGAAAATTGAAATTGAGTGCAAAAAGTTGAAATTGAGTGCAGAAAGTTGAAATTAAATTTTTGCATGTATATTATTAACAAGTAATCACATGACTTGTCTCGTGCAATTTAGTTAGCCTTTGAAAAATTTACTCGTGCTGATTTATCCCAAATTGCACTCGAAATCATGTGATTACCTATACAAATCGCACTCCACTCAGTTCAATTACCATTATTAATCAATTCGTTTGATTTACCCAATTTGTTGTCAAACATTTTATAGGTCTCCTTACAACTTAATGTATGTTTTAATGTTTATATACCCTCATACTGTAGCACATAAAACAGTGATTGACTGATTGACTGATTGTATCTCGGGTAGGCGGGTCACCCTTCCGGCCGGTACAACATTTCTCAATTTTGACAGGGCCTTACTCTTTCTGTTAATAATTTACATACCTCCCACCAGTTTTCATCACCGCTGTTTACAACTCGAACTTTGTTACCAGCACTAAAACAAACAGAAAAGCATATTCACTGTAAAATTCACGAGACACCAAAACCCTTCGAAAACTGTACAATGTATGAATTTCTTTAATAAAATGACAGACATAAAGCACGTCCTGATTGGTCAAGCCGCGTGCACTAGAAAGCCACAAAGCACGCGGCCGACGTCAAGTGCATGCATTATAGAGCGATTCAGGCACTTGAGAATTTTCACGTGATTCTCTTGGCACTTCTCTCGTGTTCTTGAAAATTCCCACGTGGTTAGAGAACTCGGGCTGCGTTTTTTGGTATGATCCGGATTAAGATTTGTGATCTGAGATCACACGGATCATTGCGCGTCAAAGAAACCGATGAATCCACACTGAACAAGGATTCATCGGTTCCTTTGATGCGTCATGATCCGTCTGATCACAAACCCAAAACCGGATCATTCTAAAAAATTAAAAAAAAAAAAAAGAAAAAGCACCCTCAGTAATGCACTCGGTGCGTTTTTTCTTTCCGAATCTCACAATGATCGTACATTTGCACCTTGGCGAAAAGGTGAAAAATTGTCATTTCACGTTGTTGTTTTGAGGACGACGTCAAACAACCTAACAGACTGAATTGCCCGTATAGTTTCATTTGTTCCACGCATTAACGCTATTGTTTGATGCCGTCCCAGTCTACGTCGTAGTCGTGTTTGCTTTAGTTGCCTATTTCACACTTCTTGGTAAGGTTAGATAACAATTAATTAAACAAACTAGGATTAAAAGCAACTTATCAAGAAACAAATTTATGAAAAAGCTTTAATCTTACCGTAGTCTCAGGTCACCCTCGTTTTCGCCATCAAAATCGTATAGTGCAACGCAATAATTCTGAAATTAAAAATGCTTACTCTTTAAAATATTTCACACCGTTGAAGGTTAGTTTTACTGGTAATGACCCGATGAAGTAAAAATGCTTGCTAGGAAGTTAACAAAAATCACTTAGAGTAAAACCTTTGCGTGATGAGATGGTAATGTCGGAGTGAAATCAATACTTTCAGGTGTGGGACTCCTGTGGCACTTGTGGGCCTCCTGTGGTACCTATGATACAAAGCTGGGGCTAACTCTGTGATGGATTAGGCTCACATCCATGGAGTGTAATCAATACTTTAAGGTGTGGGTCTACTGTGGCACCTATGGGTCTCCTGTGGTACCTATCATACAAAGCTGGGGCTAACTCTTTGATGGATTAGGCTCGCATCCACAGAGGGTAATCAATACTTTCAGGTGTGGGTCTCCTGTGCCAACTGTGGGTCTCCTGTGGTACCTATGACATAATGCTGGGGGTATCACTGCGTTGGACTAGCATCCCAACCAGGGGAGGTAACAATTCTCTCAGGTGATTCTAGCTACAAAAACCAGCACAAACGCCGGCTGAGTCGGTCTTACGGCCCTTGCGCACCTTTATTTTACAAAGAATGTTTGTACTTTCTTCATATTTTATGTCAACAATATTTCTTACCATTTCTGAAGAGGGAAGCATCGCTTCGGCTGTATCTGAGAACAAAAAAAAAAAACAGGAAATATAACGTCTTCTAGTTAAAAAAAAAACATTAGCGTATCTCATAGTTCAATCAATGTAATAGAAAATTTGATTGATCCTCGCAGTAACAACGCAATTGTAGCAATTGCCAATTAGCTTGAAAAGAGAAAAGGCCAGTGTTCCAATTAATTTTCAACCGGGGGGGAGGGGTACGCAGACCATCTGAGGGGTCAACCAGACCACGAGCTAGCAAAAACATTTATATTTCGCCTGTCGGGTCAAGAATTCTTCTTTATCGGGTCACTGACCCGAGACCCGTCCCTTATCTGGAACACTGAGAGGCTGAAACGGGATTCGAACACCCGACCTTACAAATATCGGTGCGAGCTTGTACCAGCATAGGCGCTGAGAGCAGGTCCATAGTGGATTCATGTATGCTAGTGTAATTATCCATTTGCAGTGTCAAGGTTGAGAGAGAAAGAGTCAAATCTTCAATTACGATTGCATAATTTATTTATTCTTATATGAAGCCAAAAAAGGGGGTGCGGGGGGGGGGGTAGGTCGGGGGGGTGGGTAGGTCGGGGGGAAAGGTAGGCCGGGGGTGCTTAGGTTGCGTAGGTTCGTAGATTGGAGAGTTTTCGCACCCGTACTCGTGCTACAAGAATCTCGAAACTCCGAAAATACAAATTACCATATAACCCTATATTAGAGCTGGCGATATAACAGGCTATCCATAGTCAAGTTAACCGATCTCCGAATTGTGAAATAACGTCACAAACTGAACCGCTGAGTCATAAATAAATCATATTATTGTATAGATACTAAGAATAACACCACACATAAAATTCATAGGAAACTACATCCGGGACAGTAGCGGCGTATTTTCCATATCCCCTCTAGTGAAGATATTGATGACGTTATTTCTCGCCTCGTACGATTCAGTGCCAAATAGATGTCTTAAAATATGTTTCGTCTATAATATAAGAAAGTTAAAAAGAAAGAAAAGTTACAAGGTGGCGAGTGGATAGAAATTTTATTAAAGTATTACATAATTAAAATTATTAGAATTCATATCTTCTCGCCACCGCGTAATATTCTCTATATACTTTATCCCACTAGGGAATTGTGCGTGGTGCTTTTTTCTTCAGGGAAGGGGGGGGAGGCTTAAAAATTCCTTCCTCTATGGAGGGGTGGCGTCTAAGAGTGAGTGGCTTATAAATGATTTACGGTTGTCAAATCATTGAGTTCATAGAATACTTACCATAGAGGCCCCCACTTCCCTTGTATACAGGTAACGATGCCGCTGGGCCAAGTGCTCTCCTAGGCTGGGGTGGGGTCGGGGCATCGTCAACATCACTGTATACAGGCGTGTCCGAGTCATCTTCCTGAGTCCGCGAATTGTAAAGGGAACCTCCCTTAGTTTCGGACTGTAAACAGGACAAACAGGGTAAACAGGTTTGTAACAAAAACCTGTTACAATTATTAGTACGGGTAAACAGGATAAGCAGGATACACAGGTATGCTGCAAGAACCTGTTAAAATTTTTACTATGGGTAATCAAATGATTTCTAGCGCAATTTGGAACAGACAAGCAGAGGTAAACTTTTCAAAGACTAAAAACTTTACCTCCCTGTAGGGCGAGTGCAATTTGTCTTTAAGAATTTCACCACTGTTTATTTATTAAAATGTGCCCTCGGTATCATTTGATTACTTGGTAATAATCAAACACGCAAAAACTCCATTTCATTTTAAATTTCTGCACTCGATTTCAACTATCTGCACGGTTTAGGATTAATTGGCATTCTCTCACCCAATCAGCAGTGTTGAAAGTTTTACATGTGAATAATTACGAGTAACTGATTTTATGCTTAAAAATTCAACCGCTTACTCTTCCTCCTGAACAGTATGGAACATTGTTTCGACACTTGTGATGCACACTCATTTTGCACGCTTTGCAGCGAACTCCTTGCTTTATAAGACCTAAAAAAAGAAAACGAAGGAAATTAAGAAATTGTCACACTGTTCGTTGTTAGCATAGGCGATCAACACCCAACCGATAAAAGAAGTGAAAAACTGACTTTGTCTTTTGGTCTTAGCGTTCAATTGGTCCCGACTCTCTCGCTTGATTTAGTACTCCAAGTTAACTGATGAAATATTCCGAATTCGATTCCGAATCTGATTCCACGATCATATTTCTTTGCCGGTTACGCATTCTAGTGTTACATTACATCTTCCGCTTTTCCATGGTAGTCTAATTGTTAAGCAACTAGACATAAATAGCAACATTTACCTCTTATGAGGCCCTTGCAGTAGAAACAGAATTTCGGTGTTTTAAAGGCTTGATCTTCAAACTGGTGCTGTCCAGCTTTTCTCAATTTTTTGCCTTTGACGCTGTGAATACTTTGTCTCTTATCCACTACTCCTGTTGTGCTCTCGTCATCGCTAATTGATTCGTCCTGAATGTCTTCCTCCGTGACTCTGAGCCTGTTTAAAATGTCGCTTGAGAAAAGTCTGGTCTAGTAACAAAGGAGAAAAGAAAAGTTAACACCACACTGTATAGTTAAACAAGCAGTACAGTACTGTTCAGTGGCTTAACAAACGGTCACCCCGCATGATTGGATCCACAGATGAAAAAGTTAGAATCGCATTGTATAGTAAAGCAAACTGTACCATAGTACAGTACTGTTCAGTAGCTTTACAAAGAATGGTCACACCGCATAGTTTGATCCACAGATGAAAACGTTAGAACCACACGGCATAGTAAAACAAACAGTACCACAGTACAGTGCTGTGAAGTTCAATAGAACTAAGATTATATGTTTCATGCTAAAGAAAAAAAAACTTACTTGCTCCTTTATTACACGATGCTCCAATTCTTTAGTTCTAAGGTCATTTTTTTGTCGCAAGAGATCCTCTTCTAGTTCAGACGCATTTCCATATGAAGGGTTTTTGAAGTAGCTAGGTTAACAAGACAACATTGCAAAGAATCAAATTTTTAAAACATTGCTTCTGTTAGTGTGCGACTACTCAAACCAAGGCTACCCGGATAAATTTTCGTACAAATTTTAAATGTCTGTTTTTGACGATGAACAAAAGATTTGTGGCGAGTTTCTTAATTTTGATATGTTTTGTACAGTTATAGAGCATATTATGTGCATTTTAAGTGAAATGTAAAACATTTGTAGAGATTCTAGAGATTGTTTAGATACTCGATTGTGGTTGGATAACTGGTATGAAAATAATTATTTGTTTGAAAAAACGACAAAAAACGAATGGGTGCCACTTTTCCTCACTTGCAGCTAGTAGCTGAATTGCGGAGGAACCAGAGGGTGAGATCGGATATCGGCATATAGAAGGCGCCTCTGGCAGCCGCCTCAGTCCATCGACGATCTCACCCCACCCACCCAGACCAATGACGGCACAAGTCAGCTAGACCATGACACCGGGAACACACCCTACCCTTTTCAAACAATGCCAAGGGTTCTTTTACGTCCCACATTTACGAATCAATTATAACGAGTTGTGAGACGCGGCCTACGGTTTATCGTCCTTATCCGAGAAGACTAGAAAGTCTAACCATTTGCAGATGTCATTACAAAGGCAGCACTTTCTACTCAATTATTTTAAGACCATGAGTGTTGGTCCGGCCGGGGTTTGAACCCGCGACCTACCGCACTGTAGTCCGGTGCTCTACCAATTGAGCTAACCGGTCGAAGGTCAAGAAAATAAGAAAATCGCAAACGTTTTAAAGAGTGTCGGCGTTTGGGTGGCCTTGGTTCGAGTAGTCACGCTGTAATGTCTCTTTAAATCGCGACATCTAAATAGAAGTTCGTAAAGCGAGCGCCGAACTCTCGGTATTTACAGATTTCCTTAACCGAACATTTCCGTGCGCGCTCGGAGACTCTTCGGCGAAAGCGGACAGCTCAATGTACGAACTCTTTTACAGACCTCTGATAAAGTCACCATACGAAATATGTATTCCTCCATTTATATCACAACTATTATTCATAATTATCATACAAACATGAGTGTTCTGATGAGAAACACAACCCTTGTAATATTCATACGAAACCACATCCGGGGACTGAGTGACGTATTTCCATATCCTCACATGTGAAGACATGGATGACGTCATGACCTAGGCTTTCCCGCTGAATTTCGTAATTTTGATTTGTGCAATTGCGTTTTTGTCTATATCATATGAAGAAAACAACACGTCGGCTTGAAGAGATGGATTTCATTTTCCCTTGGTGACAACAATACTTCACTCGCTACGCTCGTCCGTTAAACATTGTTTACACCACTCGAAAATAACATCCATTTATTACATGGCTGAGGAGAATACAAAGTTCTGATTGGCTACCCGAGCGAGGAAGATGGGCTGAAGATCCTAAGGGACGGACCATTAGAAAAGTGATGGGGGGGGGGGGGTGGGGAATTTTCAGCTTGCACGATTTTTTTTTTCGCTCACTGCTTTTGCAGGAATTTTTTTTTTCAGGTGAACCTCTCTGCACGAATTTTTTTTACTACGTGTGAAAAAGTCACAATTGGACCTTCCTTCTGCATGAATTTTTTTTTTTTACCTTCTTCTTTGCATGAATTTTTTTTTTGGCATTTTGCCTTGCATGATTTTTTTTTTGTTTTTTTTCCCCACCCCCCCCCCATCACTTTTCTAATGGTCCGTCCCTAAAGATCTTGATCTTGATCTTCATCCTCGTGAAGATCACGAGGATGAAGATCTTGCCCGCTCGGGATTCCCGCGTTGTCCCTCGAGACAAAACGAGACAAAATTAAAAACAAAATATAGAAATTCAAAAAAGAAATTGACCACTTTATAGCCATCTTGACCTCACGCTTGGTCAATAACGCATGTATCTTTGCACCACCGTGTAATATCATCTATCAATGTAACGGAGGCAATAGGACAATTTTGATACTGATCACCATGTCAACAATTTCTACAGCTACACAGACAGACGTTTTTGGTACCATCCTTTACATACCTTTCCTGCAACTGTTTCAAAGACTTCACGGCCTCTTGATCCTTTGATATCGATACCTCCAGATTCCGACTCTGTGAAATCACAGTAAAGCGAATGAAGAGAATCCGGTGCCCTGATTGGCTACCCGAACGGGCAAGACGCGCCTATTTTGCCCGCTCGGGATTTCCCGCGTTGTCACACGAAACAAAAATAAATAACATGGCCATATAGTAAATCCTTTGTTGACCAAGCTTGTTCGGTCAATATGGCTTGATACTGGACTCGTTCTTTTTCGCGTTTTTATTGATAACAAAAATGTAAAAAGAGCTCGGCCAATATGCAAACATTTTGACCGGACGCTTGATCAATAACGCATGCATCTTGACGTCACACTTAGTTAATAACGCATACATCTTGACGTCACACTTACTGAATAACGCATACATCTCGAAGTCAGAGTGAATAAAGCATATATCTTGACGTCACACTTAGTCAATAACGCATACATCGTGACGTCACACTTAGTCAATAATGCACACATCTTGACGTCACACTTAGTTAACAATGCATACATCTCAACATCACACTTTGTCAATGACGCATACATATTGACGTCACACTTACTCAATAACGCATACATCTTGACGTCACACCAATAACGCATATATCTTGACGTCACACTTTATAGCCAATAACGCATACATCTTGACGTCACACTTAGTCAAGAACGCATACATCTCAAGTCACACTTTGTCAATAACGCATACATATTGACGTCAAACTTACTCAATAACGCATACATCTTGACGTCACACCAATAACGCATATATCTTGACGTCACACTTAGTCAATAACGGAGACATCTTGACATCACACTTAGCCAATAATGCATATATCTTCACGTCACACTTAGTCAATAATTCATACATCTTGACGTCACACTTAGTCAATAACGCATACATCTTGACGTCACACTTTAATAGTCAATAACGCATATATTTTGATCTCATGCATGATCAATAACGCATATATCTTGACGTCACACTTAGTCAAAAACGCATACATCTTGACGTCACACTTAGTCAAGAACGCATACATCTTGATGTCACACTTAGTCAATAACGCATATATTTTGACTTAACACTCGGTCTAAAACTCAGATATTTTTTCAAATGAGCTACGTACCCTTTTCTGTAAGGCAATATATTTTCTTTTCAATACAGGTTCTGTTTTATCCACCAAAAGAAGCTTTCCATCTGCCATATTCTAAATACCACGAAATAAGAAGTTGGTTAAAAACAAACAAGAGTTTCGTTTTCGTTTTCAAAACTTTTCGGTCACTAAAAGACCTGGTTAAAATTGTATAAATATAATCATGTATAGAATAGTCAAATCTTAGGATGTAAAGGTAAACTAGGATCGCTAAGAGAACTAGTCAGAATGCACCATTCCGTTTCGGACCACTTCAACCTTGTAGTAATAACCTCATTCTCACCGAACGCGAGGGCAATACACGGGATATTGGCCTGGGGTCGTCGCAGTACAACGACAGAGGGCTAATATTCTCCAGTGTGGCCCCAGCAAGCTACAATTGTAGGTCAGTCAGTAAGTTTATTATATGACAGTCAGTTTCCCTGGTAAAGTATGAGTCTAGTTGTCTTACCAATGATTGGCCTTCTTCTGGCCTCTGAAAGCTTTTCATTGATGCAGTGTATAACCCAGGGTTGTTAGTCTGCACAAATGTAGCGATATCTGCTTTGCTGTCCATGAGACGAAACATACTTTCTATGCTCTCTAGTCTCTTTACACTGTCAACAATCTGTCGGTGGAACAATTTGGAGAATGACTAAACTTAAACATGAGCCATTTTTGTTCACATAGTTAATTCACTTAATCACAGAAAAAAAAAGATGAAGAGTTAATGCATTCGATTAAGAGGAAGGAAAGAGGGAAGAGATCTAGAACAAAAAGTTTATCTTCCATTTCCAAAAGTTTATCTTCTCTTAATCCCCACGTTGTAAACAAACTCTTTCCAAATCAGGCTGATTCCATTTCATTTACACGTTGCTATGGCTCCAAAAATATACAGTAAAATATACAGTATCACATTCTTACCAATCGTTCTCACGAACGGCTTACGCTCGAAACGTCGGCGTCCCTTTAATCTTGCAGTGGTAAAACTCAATAAAAACTAATAACAATAATAATATTTAATTTATAATAAAAACTAGTCTAATTAAGCCAGTGTTTGTGTTTCAGTCGATCACCGACGCAAGCACCACTTTTTTTCGAAAAAAAGAAACCTCTTAATATATTATTGAATAACGTCTATTTGTTATCTGGCTGGTCCCGCGAGGGGGCAACTGAGATGAGGTGAATCCTGGGTTCTGATTGGCTACCCGAGCGGCCAAGATGGGTCTACCGTGACCGCGCGGGTTGTCCCGTGAAACAAAAAAGCAAAGCCAGGAGCGCATTACCCGGAGCGTGCAACTCCCATACTGGATCTGTGAAACGGCGTTTTCACAAGTCAGGTTATTTTTAGATCGTTTCTCCCGCGAATTGGTTTGGGAGAGCCAATCACAAGCTAGTGCATGATTAATATGTAGCATTAGACGATTATTACTTGTAATTTCTATTGCATTTTTAACGGTTTTTAATATGAATCTTATTTCATATATCTTAATAATTCTTGTTTAGTTTCTTAGCAGGACCCCGTTGATAACAGTACTATGTACTGAAGGGTTATCCTGAGGAAATATTCGATTATTATTATATTATTATTATATATTCATGATAACCGCCTGTAGCGACAAAGAACATAGCCGACATACACGGGTCTTCATCGGAGTGTTCGAACAGCATTTCTCACGAAAGTCAAGGTATTTACACAGTGAATAGTAGCTTCGATGCGATAACTGAGACAGCGGAAACAACTTTTTTTTCGCGGGAAAAGCCGCTCTAAAAATACCCTTACTTGTGAAAACGCCGTTGCATAAACCTTTAGAAAACAGTCCTAAGAAAGTACGCGCGCTGATTGGTTAGAATTCGTGTTTCTATTAAACAATTAGATTATGAGCTCGAGATTTCTATCGCGTGATAGTTGACGAGGGCGCAGCCCGAGTCAACTATCAAGCATAGAAATCGAGAGCGAATAATCTAATTGTTTTAGTATAAATCTACTGGTCGTTCAGAACTTTGTCTTTTCCGGAACAGCCTCGACCAGTAAACTGTCTAAATCTTCTTCACGGACACTTCGAAAACTTGAAGAAGCGGCCGCCATTACGCTACTCACTATCTATCACAGATTATAGTTCACCACTAAATTTTCTCAGATTCTTATTGGTTTAAATTGATCACGTGACGCGATAGTGTTCGTCCGCGGAGACACACTATCAGCGCATAGTGCCCTTCCGAGGAAAATACCCGGATGGATAGTGCCCGTCCGTGAAAATGTGAATTTTCTGACAGTTATACCGTATTTTTTAAGCAATGTACGTTGCGAATTATTGAAATTTCAGGCTGTGCTTATGTCTAAATATTTGATTGATCTGCATTTAGTGGGTTTTGACTGTTTTTCAACTGGCGTGCGGAAGAAAATTTAGTGGTGAACAATAAAGACAATAGAGTGTTTATGTCTCGGAACTATCGGTCCGATAGTTGCCCCTTGGAAATTTGATGTTCTTAAATCTAGCATATTTGCCCTCGAAGCTTCGCTTCTCGGGCAAATATTTGTTTTAAGAACATCAAATTTCCGCGGGGCAACTATCAGCCGATAGTTCCTCGACAGAAACACTCTATTGTTTAAATAGATAGTGGGTAGCGTAGCCAATCAGAGCGCGGCATTTGTGATAGAACGCTAGTAGGTTTATACTAAAACTCGATAGAAACACAGAACTAGCACGAGCTGTTGACGTAATGATGACGCGAGCAAAGAGAATTTACATTTTGATAATCAAAGCTAACAAGTTGTTTTTCTTTTTTTCGTCGCGGTGTTTTCTAAAAGAAATAGAAAACATGTTCTTCGTGTTTCTATCGAGTTATAGAAACACTCGTGAAAGTTTGGGAGAACTCGAAAAAGCTGTGGAAACACTCGCCTCCGGCTCGTGTTCCCACAGCATTTCTCGTTCTCCCAAACTTTCACTCGTTTTTCTATTAAACAATTAGATTATGAGCTCGAGATTTCTATCGCGCGATAGTTGACGAGGGCGCAGCCCGAGTCAACTATCACGCATAGAAATCGAGAGCGAATAATCTAATTGTTTTAGAAATCTACTAGTCGTTCAAAACTTTGTCTTTTCTGGAACAGTCTCGACCGGTAAACTGTCTAAATCTTCTTCACGGACTCTTCGATGGGCTCCTGTTAAAACTTTATGCCATTTCAAAGTGCTGCGACAATATTTTTGGTGAAGCCCCCCTTTCCCTATTTTTTGGGGGTGGCCATCTCGAAAGCCGTTTTTTTCGCATGGCCCCCCCCCCCCCCGCACAAAAAAATCCTACCAGCCTCCGCTTCCTCGTAAAAAATGAACGGTCCCTAATGATAAAGACTTATAACTATCGATAATTGAATTTACATTGTCTTTCTCGATTTTAGCACAATCACAGAAAGCTACTGTCAGTGACGCTGATACATCTTCCTGTACAGCTTGAAGGTCCTGGAAAAAGAAAGCAAATATATAACAGGGTTTTCAATAAGAAATGTGGTAGCAGGAGAATTGTGTAAAGTAACAGGAGTATATTCCGAAAGCGCTCCACATCTAAATTTAAAACTAGCTCAGGTCATCTAAATTTGACCGGAGAATTCTTCGTAGTTGCCGGAGAATTCTTTGTAGTAGCCGGAGAATTCTTTGTAGTAGCCAGAGAATTCTTTGTAGTAGCCGGAGAATTCTTCATAGTAGCCAGAGAATTCTTTGTAGTAGCCAGAGAATTCTTCATAGTAGCCAGAGAATTCTTTGTAGTAGCGGGAGAATTCTTCGTAGTTGCCGGAGAATTCTTTGTAGTAGCCGGAGAATTCTTTGTAGTAGCCCGAGAATTCTTTGTAGTAGCCGGAGAATTCTTTGTAGTAGCCGGAGAATTCTTTGTAGTAGCCGAAGAATTCTTCATAGTAGCCAGAGAATTCTTTGTAGTAGCCGGAGAATTCTCCGATCTCCGATACCTAATGAACACCCTGATATAAATGTAGTTTGTATTGAGGGAGACGTTCTTTTTATTGCTATTTTGTGGAGGGCACCCCATGACCGCGCGGAGATATCAAATTTTGTGTTGAAAAATTTTTCACGAGTGGCCAAGTGAAGGATTGAAATCTTTTTCAATACGGGGAGACAAAATCAGTTTCGTATCTCCAAGCAACCAAGTAACTGACATTTTATCAAATAACATTTAGTGGTTTAGCGAGCGGCGGAAAATCCACTCGCTATAGAGCTTATGTACATGACATCACGGTAGCCGTGTTGGTGTCCCCAAACAAAGAAACGACAGCAATGTTGGTGTCCAATACGGATTCCCCATGAATGAAATTCTATTCTTATGCAAACATCTTCTTTTGTTTCCGTAAATAACATGGCCGCCGATCACATGAGTGAATAGGCTCTATCCATTATAGCAACTGAAATCATTTATATCGATAGGTCTTGATAGTAATTTTATCGATTTGCTATCACTTTGTATACCACTAAATACAACAAAATGTAACATCAGTACTGTGCATCTTTCAGGCGCTATACATAACCGCAATCATGTCTCACATGTTAAATCTTTCCTCCGCGGTTCACTTATCTGGACCCCTTCAAGGTGGGGTACATGTTCTCATGTGCCCTTGATCTTTTTGCATATGCTATGTAAAAATAAAACCGAATTGTTCCCCAAAACGTTTTATGCCCTTGTTCCCTAGTTCCCTGAAAAATAACTCAACAAATATCCCCTATTTCCTTAAAATAAATGTTTCTGTTCCATTGTTCCCTAAAACCCATTAGAGGGGCTCATAAATAAAATTTTTATATACTCAAGTGGTGCTTTGTTTCAAAATAACAACTTTTATCATTACTTTAACCCGTTCACTCCCAAGAGTGACTTTATAGATTTTAGCGGAGCTCCACAGCCGCTCGAAGAGCCGCAGAGCGGAGCCCCATATCTACCGTGCGAGGATAGAAATTGATAAAACCATGCGTTTGAGGTTTTCATGGTCATCGTGGCTAGCGGCATGGCTCGCGGGCGCCTAGCGACAACGACGACGTTGCCCCACTAGCGACGACGACGACGTTGCCCCAACATGGCGGCCATAGTCATCCGGGATATTTAGAAGGTCTTAAACCGAAACGAGGCTTTGTTTTTCGCGCAATGGCTCTTCCGTTGAGTCGCGAGCTAGATGTTTTTTTTTTTGACGATTTATTTCAGCTATCGAATCTTCTTTAAGTAGTTGCGTACACCAGGCGTATTTAATAACTTTAGTGACAGCATTTTCAATGTGTTAGGGTCTGTGTGAGGAGCTCCGCTTTTAGGCTTGCCTAAATCTATTTAATACTCTGTCTAACGCCAGACGAATTTACTCATCAAATGGAGACCCCTTGGAAGTGAAAGGGTTAAAAACTACAGTATCTCCCTTAAGTGGCTTTTCTATTTGTACTTACATTGAGCATTTCTGGAAGTGTTGTGGAGTAGAATGCACTGTTCAAATTATTGAAATTATTTAGCTGGAGGACATAGGCATTATGGGTATTTTGACATAACGTCATCAAATGTTCTTGCTAAAACAGAGAAAACACACACAAAAAAATGGTCAAAGTTGTGAAGTATTAAATCATCAGAACACAAAGACATGGTTCTCTCCTTGTGTACCAGTACACAAGCGCTTATGCAATAGACCAAACAAAACATTACAGCTAACCAATGTCTCCTAAACAAAGAGAATACGAAGAGAATATATGGTTATTGAGGCCCCATTAGGGGTTTTAGGGATACGGGATATTTGCGAAAAAAATATAGGGATATGGGATATTTCGGGGAAAAATTATAGGGATACGGGATATTTAGAAAAGAGATAGTGGGATATCGAACGTCAAAGTTTTCTTTTTTGACAGAATAAAACAGGTTAATTGATCAATATGAAAGACACGAAAAGTAAAAAAAAGTACTTGAAAATGCGAATTAATGTATTTCCCCATGAAATATTGACAATGTTACCACTCCCAACACCCCCCCCCCCCTCGCACCCCCGACATATTTTTACCCAGCAAAACCCTCCAGTGACGTCATCAGCATTAACTTGAATTATAGGGATACAAACTACAGGAATTAATGGGATACGGGATATTCAGAGCCCCCCTAACGGGGCCTCGTTATTCCCTTCTGTACCAGTATATGAGGACAGAACTGACATTACTGACAAGCTCCCAGCATAGATGGCTGGTTTAGCTCAGCTAGTAGAGCTAAATATTGATATTGAGAGTAAAAAGCTTATAATCCAGTCAACTCACAACTATTGAAATGATCTACAGGTAATACCTAATTCTCCAAACTAGCTTATAAGGAACTATATGACACTCACTAAGGAGAATTTCTACTCACATCATGAGTGTGAAAGGGTTAACAGAGTCAAAGCAAGAATGTTGAATTGATCTACCACCAAATTCTCTAAACTATAATAAAAAAAGTAAGTGTATGACATCCACAATGGAGAATTTCTACTTAGATCTTGGGAGTGAATGGAATAACAAAGTCAACTCAATAATGTTGAATTGACCAAACACTAAATTATCCTAACCAACATCATGACACTCACAAATTCGAAGGTGAATTGCTACCAAGATCTTGGGAGAGAAAGAGTTCACTTTATAACTATCTCACCTTCCCAGTTTCTGCTCCTGTATTTTGTAACTTGGTAAACTTGGTGCAAGCATCTGAGTATTCTTTGTGGCACTACAAAAGAAATGTATATATATAGGACAGTGACACAGACTTTGAACATCTCAAGGACAGTGACACAGACTTCGAAATCAAATGGTCGATCCTAACCTCCGCTGCCACCTACAGCAATAAATCTAAGAGATGTAATCTATGCTTAGCCAAAAAGTTCTTCATAATCAAAAGCAAGAAATCTACGCTCCTAAACAAGAGATCAGAACTAGTTTCCAAATGCCGCCACGAGAACAAGTTTTATCTAATGAACCTCAAAGCAGATCACACCTAGTCAACACATTTTACTGTAATTACTGCAATTAGCGTAATTAGCATAAACAAACTGTATAAAAGGCCAAAGATATCTCTTCATTGTAATAAAAGTCTGTCTGACGATCGCCACAAGGCGTGAAACTCAGAGTTTTAAACAGCACACCAATGCCTCCTTTTTGACTTCACTACACCTATATGTCAAATTCTATATATACTGCTTGGAGGTTAAAGGTTTGGTCTAAGCATAAGATCGAGAAAGACCATCACAGTTACATGTATCATGTATATGCGACTTAATCAGTTGCAAAGATATGACCTTAAAAAGAATCAGGCTTAGACCAGATTTTAACCCATGACCTTGTGATGTACCGGTACAGTTCCGCAGTTCACATATATGAAATTTTCATACATTCATATTCATGTAAAAGATTCCTCAACAAGGATTTCCCAGTATTCCGGAATTCTCAGAAGAATAATTCTACCCCAATAGGTTACAATACCAGTATAAACATGAAGCTAAAAAAATAATAAAATTTTACCTTTTGTAAAACCTCATCAGCTTTTTCAATTTGATTTTCACTACTTTCTCTGAATGAGAAAATCTATAACATCAAAACACTGAAATAAGTTTGGCAATGAACAGCTTGGTCTTACTTTTAAAATCAATCAAATAAGAAGACAAAACAATACAACTTCAGATTGACAGAACACATTATGAAGTTTTTATCACACAAACCTTTTTTGTCACTGCTTTCTTCTTTACAACTTCGTCAAAGACAGATGTACTAACTTGCCTCACTAGGTAAGAAGAAATTTTCAGCATGTCCTACAGTAAAAACACTGTAGTTGAAGATACCTGTTCTATTGTAATACAAGTTCTACTTCAAGATCATGCTTATCACTTTCTTTGTACATTCAAATCAGTATGTGTTACCTATGCAACCTGTAAGCAAATGTCACACCGTGACATTGCATAGATAATTTGCGTCACATAATATAAAACAATTAATTGACTAATATCAGACACCTACGATGAACATTTCGATTTTCCTTTGTAAAATCGTTTTATAAAAAGTCCTTTAATGTCCTCTTCCGAAACATTAACTTTACTCTTTACATCACAAATACTCTCACAATGCCGTATGTTGCATCTCCTAACAGTAAATTTTTCATTCAAGAGGGGTGGGGCCACATATACATGCTACATTCTTTAACAAACACTTTATGTTTGTAGTAGTGGTTTGTGAATTCCATATACATATAAGAGTGTTTCGGTAACATAAGAACAGTCAAGACACATTGGGCTGTCTAATATAAGGAGTATGAATCTCATTAATGTGCATTTCTGGACATATCTCGCATTTGGCCCCTTCCTTTCTGAATTATCTGGATCTGCCCCTGCATTCTAAACAGGCTGATAGGATACGTTTTAATACCACATTAAGAGGGAAGGTGACATTTTGGCCATTAGCTCCTGCTCAGAGCAAATGATGAAGGGCTAACACACAACTGTCATCTCTCCTTTTATAAAAAGA
This sequence comes from Ricordea florida, assembly GCA_949710005.1. Lineage (NCBI taxonomy): Eukaryota > Metazoa > Cnidaria > Anthozoa > Corallimorpharia > Ricordeidae > Ricordea > Ricordea florida. The sequence continues at coordinate 25,328,153 of OX453283.1, read as the reverse complement.
GTACAAAGACTAAGTTTATTGAAATTATTTTTTACATTGAAAACAAGGTTACATGATCCTGCAAATAGCAATTGCTAATTAATCTAGGTGGGTAGTGTCTAAAAGAAGTAAAATGAAAATGTGGACGAAAACTAGCGACCAAAAAAAGGAACAAATAGTTTAATAAATAAAAAGCTAGCTTGTTAATTTTACATATATACTGTACAAACAAAGTCAAATAACTTTTTTATCTTACAATAGTAAACTTACATTACCAAATCCTTTGATGAACTTTACACTTTACCTGAGCTTGTTTTTCATACTCTCCAAGTAGAGTTTCCCAACAACTGAAGGCACTACTTAACGCAGTCCTAAAAGGCATAACATTTGAACTGCTTTTATGACAGGCAATAAATATTAAAGTTATTTACCAATCAGGGGATACAGATCTTGAAATACCATGACTGAGGTCTCAAAAACTGCTGACAACGTTCATGGCATTTCCTGATCTGCACAAAGCCCACACCATTTATAGCCATAAGATAAAAAACAAATTTGCTTTATTTATACGGCCTTTTATGATATAAGCACCAATGAAATAACAGATAAGATTTCACAACAACACATGACATATTCACATATTTCTGCACAGAAAAATAACGTTACTGTTGCATATAAATTAATAGATCACAATATTGCTTTGGTAACATAATAAATTATATTATGCCTTGAAAATGTCCTACTGTGAAAAGGTTTGGTATTTCATTGGTGTCCCGCATGTAATAGGTGGCTGCTCGGGGATATATAGAATTTTCCTTTTTGAGTTGTAAAATATTTTATAAACATTCATATAGTCCTCTTCATTAACTTCATGGAAATAGTAAAATTCCTTCATTATAATAATTTTAATTACCGGTAATCCTACAGCACACCCGTCCAGAAGTCTCCTTCACAGTCATTTTTTGGGTGCCACGCAACGTGGCATGACATCCAAGAAATGATGGCTGTAAAGGAGACTATCTGCTGTGAAAATCTACAAGTAATGTATGGACAAACCTGTCCTTTTTCATTTCTAGATTCTTCTTCCGGAACGACTCCACAACAGACAGCAGATGATTCCCTGCCTGTTCTTTCAGAGTAGCCACTTTATGGGCAAACTCACCAACTAAGTAGAAAGAAAGGTATTCACAAAACAATTTGTCTTCATTAAGTGATCTAAGCCATGGTGCTCATCTGAGGTCCAACACACTAAACAATTACAGTGAAAATTTTACCACACCTAATTATATGACTAGCTCCGTGAGCGGGCAAGATGAACCGAATCTTGCGCTGTGATTGGCTACCCGAGCGGGCAATATGGAGCTATCTTGCCCGCTCGGGATAAGGGCTTTGTCCCACAAGGAAAATTCATCCGAGGTGAAAGCCGGTTTACCAAAATTTTCTTTCTTAGTTTTTCCCTGAAAAATCTTTTCTGTGACAGTTAAAGATTTCCTGTGGTTTGTGTATCGATGGAGCTGGAAAACGAGAAAACTTGATTTTTGCATGTAACGGGCTTCCTTTTCAGTCCTTGAAAATAAACACGTACACGGATCATTTTTTGGTGTTTTATCCCATATAATAAATCCTTTATTGACCAAGCTTGTTCGGTCAAGATGGCTGGATATTGGCCTCGTTCTTTTTTAGCGTAAAAACGCAAAAAAAGAACTTAGCCAATATCCAGCAATATTGACCTCATGCTTGGTCAATAACCCATATATACCATACATTCTACCATTTCCAGGAGTCAGGGTTGGGTGGCATCCCCAGCACAGCAGCAAATGAGGCTGTTTTTAAAAGTAGGAGCTTATCACCAGGAGTGTTCCTATGTGTTTGGTGGTGTCCCAAGCACAAAAGCAAATGAGGCTATTCTTAAAACTAACATTTCCAACAAAACTCTCTTCCAGACAAGAAGACTTAGATACCTAGCATGACACTCTAAAATTAAGGTCACCCGAAAATAATGATATGCTTATTTAAAGCTGGTGTGGTACAGTTTTATTTGTTGATGTAACAATTGTTTTCTTTTTATTGTTACAAAAATGCTACTGCTACTGTGTTTGGGTAAACGCTTGATGGGGAAGAGGAATACTTGTAGTGAAGGGTTCTTGTTTTTACCTTGATATGGAAAGACATGATTATATGCTAAAAATTGTTATCATTTATTGTCAGATATGATGATGATATTTGTCATTGTCATCATCGTAATCATCATCATAATAACTATCATTATTACTACTATTATTATAATTATGTGACATTCATAGAGTAGCTTACTCAAACCCTATTAGCTGAAGAAGACAAACAGTATGTGGTTGAAATACTTTGATACTCATCGGATTTTCAATGCCAAATAACAGTCTTTACTCCACATTAACATGCAATTCTTCATTGTCAAAGGAGAAAAGACAATAACTATTATTCTCTGCTCTCATTTTCAGACTACTTTAGAAGGAGCAGTTGACAACAGGAAATCGAAACTTTATCCATAATGACTTAGAGATTTTTTATTCGTCTTTTCTGTATTAAGCTGCCATTTTAGGTAAAAGGATTGAACAGCACTCTCGGTTTACCAATTCTATGCCGATAAGCACAAATATGAACGATGAACTTTATTTGAGTATCAACTGTATCTAGCAATGACGTACTAATTGGGGATACTGTAAAGCACATATGAAATCAAGTCAAATCATATTAAATGAAATCTAATCAAATAAAACCAAATGTTGGTTTTTGTGAAGAGGGGAAACCGGAGTACCCAGAAGAAAAAAAAAAGCTCGGAGCATTGTACAAAACCTCAAATAATCACCACCATAACAAAGGCCAAAAAATAAAGAGTTTGTACGTCTAATTATTGAAGAAAATGCTTTATCAAATATTGAATTTAATACAGACTTCAAGGTCAGATAAAATAGCTTCCCTACTGTTCTTTTTAGGATTATAACGACTTTGCAATTTGTCCGACGCAAAAGATTACAGAATGGATTGATGCCAAATACAATGTCTAGCAAAAACGTTTAATCGGCTGTTCCCGCTACGTTCAACTCTTTTTGCAGTATTTTAAGATGTAAAGTAAGAAATATGAATTATTCTCTTTATATCTTTCGGGTACAAATCATTACGACAGCTGACATTACGCGAGGAAGGAATTAAACAGTGCACAGCTAGGTAAACTTGAATTAACGCAAATTAGGCTATAGGCTAAATTGTATGTAAAATCATTCATCGAAAGGAAACAATTTCCCACTAAACACTATGCCATAGCCAATAAGGAGAAGAAGTACGCTAGGATTAAACTGTAAAGCTCAATAAAGGGACCAATTTCGGATGAAATCGTGAACGATGTTAGACCGCACCACGGCATAAACGTGAGCGCTGTTCACCCTACTTGAGTCACAGATAGAGATACCTGTTTTTAGAAGCTTGATGGCGCTGTAACTATTAGTTTTTAGAACTTCGTTCAAGGTAGGATGAGGTAAATCCCTTAAGAATCCTTCTCTCACAAAAGACATGTTTGTCGTCGACGATTAAGACAAAAAATGGTACGCTAAATACTTCCAAACATCACTGTTGCACTTCCGATCAAGGATTCTTTTGCATTTCCGTTTGAAACCGAGCTATATTTGGCGATCATAGCCAAATTTGGACGTCAATGCGGTGTTCGATTTCGTGGCGCCTGGCAACAATTTAACACATATTTGCAGTTTACTTTCGATTTTGATGGTTCAAACGAGATTATTTCACCCAGCGTCAGCATCGGAGAACTGTCAGCACCCTGAACGCAAGGAATAACTTCTAAACATATGGACCATGATTTTTTTAACATGATTTTAGCCATGTGTTTTGGCGTCAATCGTCGATATTCAAATCAAGCAAGTTTTACTCAATACTGAATATACAATCATGTAGCAATAGGCAATCTATATAGAGTGTATTCAACGAAGTTGTAAAATAATATTGTCTTTCCATTGGAACACTTTCACATTGTCCTAACGGAATTTTGGAAGTTGAGAGACCATGGAAGATTTTGCAAGTATTGAACTAGGATTTCGCGAGAGAGGGTTCGACCTTAATAACAAAAGTCGCTTTCCTATGAACTCAAAAGTTATTAAACTTTATGATTATCACGATATTCCGTATTTTCTTCGAGGAAATCCATATGTTACGTCGGGATACCGCGCGTTTTTGTCATTTAAAATGTGTGTTCGAAGGTGAGTTTACCAACAATTTGCATTCAATATTTATAAGTGTTAAGATGGGGGTAAAGGGGGGGGGGGGGGGGGGGGATCCCAAGCGCGTTTCACGGACATTAAAATGAAGAAATAACGCATCACGTTTAATCGGACAAACGATTTTTAAGGTTCACGTATGACAACATGTAAAACATTCACAGATTTTAATTTCGCGTTTTCACCGGTCACGACAATTAAAAACACTTAATCACGTATCACGCAATAACCCCTTTATCCCCCTCTGTTAACCATCATAAAACTGTTAGTCCCTTGATTACAACATATATATATATATATATCTACACATATATTTTAAGTATAGTACATGGTGCAAATAACTAAAAAGTCTGTCTTATTAGGCTTTTGGCACTTCATACCCCCACAGAAACAGGATATACTTCATGCCAGTATTCCATATAGTCTCCTGTGCCCATCACAAATTATGGCGCAGGAGACTTTATGGCATACTGGCATGAAGTATAAACCCTCCCAGTATGCCATAGAGTCTCCCGCACCATTGTGATGGGCGCAGGAGACTATGGCATATTGGCATGAAGTATAAACCCTCCCATTATGCCATATAGTCTCCTGCACCATTGTGATGGGTGAGGGAGACTATGGCATACTGGCATGAAGTATACCCTTCCACTATGCCATATAGTCTCCCACACCATTGTGATGGTCACGGGAGACTATATTGCATACTGGCATGAAGTATAAACCCAGAAAAAAAATGCTGAAAGGGAAAAGTCAATACAAAGTACTGTTCACCTGTTATAAAACTAGACTCTGGTAGATTCTTTTTTTTTAAGTCCAAATCATTCTTTTGCAGTCTGTTTGTTCTCTCCAATGAGTCCATAAACATTTGGTCACACTTGGCAGGATTCTTTTACTTTTTTTACCTTGCTCTTGTTGACAACGTGGTGAGAATACCAGAAGTTCAAGGGACATTCTCTGACCATTTTGTAATTACCTGTCTTCTAACTGGTTACATGGTATGTAAATCCAAATTCGGTTTGAAGCCAGAAATATCTTTGGTAAGATTTCCTCACAGGTACCTACTTCATTATGCACGCTGTAGCCGTACATTTTCGTTCTCAGAAATGTTTGCATGCGCACTTCCCAAGACAATTCAACTACAGCATGCATAATGAAGTAGGGACCTGTGCGGAAATCTTACCATATCTTTATCAGTAAGATTAGAATTATCAGGTTTATAGTTCAAGCATCAATCTACCAAGTGTGTTATTCTAGACTGAACTTTATACTTAAACTGTAGACTCTAATGCACTTTTTTAAATTAGGAACTGCTGTACAGTATGTGATTTTTTTTTATGCTCATAAGTGATACCTGCAGGTAAAAATTGGATTGATATTGTCATTAATGATTTTATTGTGCAGTCATAATTATGAGTGTGTTAGTTAATTTTTCACAGCAAGACAGTTTTCATACATATATTTACAATTAATAATTATTATTATCTGAAACTACCTATTATCATTAATAACGATTATATTGTATGTGGTGCTCTATGTTATACTGTACATTGTAGTTATACAGTGTGGTTTTAACATTTTCATCCATGGATCAAACCATGCAGTGTGACCATTCTTTGTAAAGCCACACGTCTGAACAGTACTGTACTGTGGCATTGTTTTACTATACAGTGTGGTTCTAACTTTTTTATCTCTCTAGATGAAACCATGCAGTGTGACCATTCTTTGTAAAGCTACTGAACAGTACTGTACTGTGGTACTGTTTGTTTTACTGTAGAGTGTGGTTCTAACTTTTTCATCTATGGATCAAACCATGCAGTGTGACCAATCTTTAGAATGCTACTGAACATTACTGTACTGTGGTACTGTTTGTTTTACTATACAGCGTGGTTCTATCTTTTTCATCTATGGATCAAACCATGCAGTGTGACCATTCTTTGTAAAGCTACTGAACAGTACTGTACTGTGGTACTGTTTGTTTTACTATACAGTGTGGCTCTATCTTTTTCATCTATGGATCAAACCACGCATTGTGACCACTCTATGGAAAGCTACTGAACAGTGCTGTACTGTGTGGTACCTTTTATTTGAGTGTCGACTGTAGTTTTAACTTTTCTTTCTGTGAATCAAACCTTGCAGTGCCAATTCTTTGTACTTTGCTTCATCCTACTAGTGATACTGATTGCTCAAAAGACACTGTAGTACACTTTGTCATTCAAAGTTTTTCATCATATTCACTCTGCAGATTTCAATGCTCTTTTCTGCCTGTTACCATTTATTCTGCTGTCACTCTGAAAAAGTATTTCATCTGTGGTTGTCGCTGGACTTAGCTGGTATATCACTCGGACTCTGTGGATGTTATATCCCTGCGATGTACTATGCTTTTTATTGCCACACAGTAAGTATACAAGAAAATTTGGGCATATACTTCTCCCAACCATCAGTCATTAAAAAACATTATTATTCATTCAAAATATTTCCCCGATTCTGATTGGCTAAAAGCACACGTTTAATTCACCATAACCAGTTACTGATGACCAAATTTGGAAGAATTTTGACTTTAACGAGGAAATGATGTCAAAAATGCACCGAGAAGACCTGGGGACGAGCTTGTGTTATTTTGTTATATTGCTGGTGGGTGTGAAATTTGTGAAAATAAAGCTCATTTTCTCCTTTAAGTGTTTGAAAATATTTTGATAAATAATAAAGCAGTGAATGAATTCAGCTTTCGTAGGATATGAAGAATTAAGCGGATCTCAGAAGGGTGTTATCCACCTCGGCCTACGGCCTTGGTGGATAACACCTTCCTCGATCCGCTTAATTCTTCATATCCTACTCAGCCTCATTCATTAATTGCTAAGTTTACAGTGCTGTCAACAAGACCTGGCTCCTGCCAGACCTCCAGTTGGTGCTGTCTTCCAAATCCTTGGCTATATTTCTTGGTGTTAATGTGCTTATTAACAAACAAGAAGACGCCTGAAGGCGTTTACATGGGATGTGTTGGTTTAAAATTGCTGACGCAGTATGTTTTTTTGCTGATTGTGCGATCATGGATATCCATGGTGCAATCCAACCTGACTTGCATGTGATTTGGAGTTACAGCCAATAAAAGCCACACAATTTTTTCGCGATGGGCTCGAGATATGGGAAAGTATAAAAAAAGAAGGCAATTTTTGACTCCCAAGACAACGAAAGGAATGCGCTACCGAATTTTATACGTTGGCTTAGTACGTCATCCCGCGTAATAATTTAAAGGAGCTTTAGTCAACTTTGCCGGCTTCTAACATCAGGTAGCCACCTGCTTCAAATCTTATTGAAAGCACTGAGTTTATAAAGTTTTTGTTTGAAATCCATAAGCTGCTTTGCAAAGAAGTTAAGTTTCTTGATCGAGATAACCACTGGTACACAAGAAAGGTGAAAGAGGCAATCCACATAAGACTGCACCCTAATAACATCGACAGGGATAATGGAATTGAAATTCCAGAACCGTGGATGCCGACAATTAAGAAACACCACAACAAACATGCAGCAAGCCAGCTGACCCCTGAAGAAAACACAGCAAACAAGATTCACTTCAGCACCAGTCAGAGCAGAACACACAGCTACATAATGGTGAGCTGGAATCAGTCGACTCCATCGCCTGAAGACTAGCAGTAAGCAGTGATCAACATCCAGTGACTTCATCGTGTGACTTGATTCAAAGGAGAATTTATGTTATCACATATTCCACAATGAACAATAACCAATTCTTTAACAGGTTTTTCATTGTCGGAATTGTTTTCTTACGCAGACATGGCAGAAAGTATACATGTGTGGTGTGCTGTTCCTGACATTGGTGTCATTAGCTCTTCAATTCCATCCATCATTCCTGTCGTCGTATTGGGCCACAAGAAGACTCTTGTTGTTTTGTGGGTTGGTTGCATATGGCATTGGCCCTGCTCTTCACTGGGTGCTTCTTCTTGGTGGTTGGAGTGACTATTCTGTTAAGGTATGTACCCTCACAAGTTGCCCAAGCTCTAAATTTGAAAGGGTTTGTAAACTTTGTATGAAGGTCCAGTGGTTTTGTTTAATTGATGAACTTTTGAGAATCAACTATGTTTGGCAATGACGTACTAATTGGGGACACTGCAAAGCACAAATGAAACCAAATTAAATCATGTCAAATGAAATGAAATCAAATCAACTCATTAAGTCAAAGGAAATCAAGAAAATCGACTTACTTTTTTTTCACCCGATTCTCAGATGATTCAAATGCAAATTTCGTGCCTGAATGCTATTTCCATCATTTTAGTATAGCAGTGAAAAACTGAAATAGTACTAAATCACCTAAATCACTTTCAAATGGCCTGAGAATTGGGCAGAGAACGTGAAATATTTACAGAGGATCTAAGTAAGTTTATTTTATCCAAAAAGATTAAATTTCCTCCGACTTAGAAAAATGGAGTGGACTTTCATACTAATGCTTTCAAATCGTGAGCTTGGGCCATCTGTGACACCCAAGTGAAAGTTACATTTGTGACAAGGTTGCCACGGTCCCTTCAGGATATCCTTCTTTCTTAAAGTTGGCTTTCTGTGTATTTCTTCCCAGTCAGAAACAAAAGAAACCAATTACTTTCTTTGTTTGATGATGTAGAAAGAATTAGACACTTGAATTGGATAGTAATGTTAATTGTGGAAACTGACAAAAACAGACAGAAGAAAACAACAGACAGTGCAACTTTGACCACACAAAAAAAGCCCGAAGGCAAAAAATCAGAAATGTTGGAGTTAAGTGAAAAAATATCTGTAAAATGCACTTAGCTTATAGTATTACACTTCTAAAATAAAGTTGCATTTGACATGAATGTTTTTTGCTTCAGCTGTTTGTTCCAAAAGTTGCTGTGATGTATCTACTTGGTATCTTGGCTTTAGGGTTCTATGCCCTGAAAATTCCTGAGCGTTATTTTCCAGGTAATTTCCCTCCAGTTATCAAGGTTGCATTCAATTTAGCAATCAATGGAGTTTGTAGTGGAGTAGGGAAGCAGTACATTGTATTCAATCTTTTTTTCCGGAGAAATTAGTCATGCAAAAAGCCTAACATTTTGCCTGCTCTGACTGGCTAATAGACCTTCTTTGATAGTACATTTTGTTTTCCCAATACAGATCATGTGATGATACTCAGGAGATTTGATCCTTTATCTTGTTCATTAAAAAGAGTGCATGCAAGCATGAATATGTCTGTCTACACTCTTTTTAAAGAACAAGACAGAGGACCAAATCTCCTGAGTATCATGCATCACAAGATCTGTATTGGGAAAACAAAATGTGCAAGCAAATAAGGTCTATTTAATCAATAAATGGCCAGCTGACACCAGGAAAATAATTATTTTTTTGTGTATACAGGGTTTTCAATAAGAATTGTGTATATAATTGTGTGTATAATTTATTCATAATCATACAGTTTTTTGTTCAATTTGCGATTTATTTGGATCTTGAGTATTTCAAAAAATTCAAATTGCTCTCCCTGAAGCAGCAACGTGCAATTTGAGCTTTTTGAAAAACTCGCTTTGTAAATAAATCACAAATTGAACGAGAAAACGGTATGGTTACTTGTTTTAAATATACAAGAATGAAGTTTGATTTGTAATATGCACAGGTATTAAACACTGCTCTCAGCCAATCACAATCAAGTAATTTTTCATGTAATAATTATCATTATTATAATGTAATATTCTAAATTCACTTGCAGGAAAAGTGAACTTTTTGGGATCAAGTCATCAGTGGTGGCATCTTTTCATTGTTTTAGCCTACAGCTGGTGGCATCATTCTAATGTTATTTACATGAACTACCAACTTAAGTACCAGTGCATGGACACTAATGAACTTTTTGCATCACAGAATCATAACTGACACTAGCATGTAGTACAATAATCAATAGATCTGTTATTTTTACTCAAAATATAATTATGACCCTATCGCCCCATAATGGAGCATTGATAAAGATGTTTATGAGCTTAAAGGCCCACTGTTCTGCATTTTGTAATTATTATAACGGCACATTTTGTAATATGTGCATTTTGTAATTAAGGGTGTAGCATTTTGTAATAAATCAAGCCAACACATTTTGTAACATTACTACAAAATGCCGCAATGGTTACCAGTAATAAAAATTGCGTAAGTTATTACAAAATGTGTCATTATTACAAAATGCCGCAGAACACCCACACAGCCAAAGCTGAAACTGCTCGACAGTCCTTTTTCTTGAAAGTACCAATATTTTAAACCAGATTCTATCAAATGATTGTGCATTTTTGGCATACAAACCAGCTCAACATGCAAGCGAACCTAAAGTTGTACTGTTTAACCTTGAAAACCAACGAAATAGTGATTGCTGTTATAAACAATACAGTCATAAAAAAGCTTTCCAGGGACTTACTTCTCGAAAGGCGTGGTAACTTAACGGAGGCTAACTAAACTAACTTTTGGAGGCAGGATGGCCGAGTGGTCTAGGGCGCTGTATTTCAATGCGGTGACCCGGATTCAAATCCTACCACTACCTGGTGTTGTTTTCAGTAAGTGCCTGGTTCAACTCCTTGATCATCCTTGTAAATAACCAACTGGTCTGCCACCTGCCAGTTGGGATTCTTAACTATGTTGTTTATATTTGTTGTATTTGTTTCATTTGGCCCTGAAAAACCCCTCTAGGGGGTAGTGAATCATGTAAGACTTTACAAAATATCCTGAGTGGTAGTGAATCACGTAAGCCTTTGCAAAATATCCCGAGGGCTTGTGAATCATGTAAGCCTTAACAAAATATCCCGAGGGGTTGTGAATCATGCAAGCCTTTACAAAATATCCCGAGGGGCAGTGAATCATGCAAGCCTTTACAAAATATCCCGAGGAGTAGTTAATCATGCAAGCCTTTACAAAATATCCCGAGGGGTAGTGAATCATGTAAGCCTTTACAAAATATCCCGAGGGGTAGTGAATCATGTAAGCCTTTACAAAATATCTCAAGATCTTCTGATTAAACCCCCCCCCCCCCCCCCCGAGGAGATCTCAGGATATTTTGTAAAGGCTTACATGATTCACTGCCCCCTCTAGGGGAGTGGTCAATTAAGTACTTTTCTTTTTCTTAATGGGCTCAGAAAACTATTCTGTGGTTGCAATATTTACCACAGGAATTACAATTTTGTTTGTTTTCAACGTTAAGCAAAACCAGTCTAGGCCAATTTACAAGTTAAGCTAGTTTGTACACTTATAACTATAACACCGCATGGTAGACTTAACTTAAAAATGAAGCACCAGGCCTGATAAGTTACCCTAACTTTTGAGAGATGGGCCCTGTAGTGATTGTATTGATTGATGTTATTCCATACAAGGACTTAACCCTTATAGCCCCGAGGGGTCTCCCTGTGACGAGTAAAATGGTCTGGCATTAGCCAGAGTAAAATCGTCTGGCGTTAGCCACAGTAAAATCTGTAAAGACACTATTGGGGCTTAAAGGGTTAAGGAGATACTTTTTAACCCTTTAAGCCCCGAGGGGTCTCCCTGTGACGAGTAAAATCAGTTGGCGTTAGCCACAGTAAAATCTATAAATACACTATTGGGGCTTAAAGGATTAATCATTAGTGGTAGATTACATGTAATCAGATATAGGGGACAGTTGAGCAGAAGGAATCACGCAGTGTAGAAAGAAGGTTTGAACAATAAAGAATCAATCACAACACTACAGTTTCGGTTCTTTACAGGCCCAACATCTATAGTGATAATACTTTTATGTGTGTGTGCCCTAGACACCAATCATTTTTGACACCATACTTAAGTCTAATCCTGTACATTTTTATCATTTACATTCAGAATATTTCCACACAAAATGAATACACAATAGATATATACATTTGACAGAGAACAAAACTGTCAAAGTCATTTCATATGTTTAACCCTTTCACTCCCATGAGTGATCTTACAGATTTTACTCCTTCTAACGCCAGGCAATTTTACTCGTCAAATGGAGACCCCTTGGGAGTGAAAGGGTTAAACAAGGTGCCACTTACAACTTCAGAACATGTACATCACAACTTTTGAGGCTTGTTTATGCATGAGAGGCTCAACAGTGAACTTCAATGATAGAACACCATAAAAGGAAATGCATAATCTAACTCAATACTTTGGTAGCTTTCCAGTTGTGTTGAAGAATTAAAGAATATGTAATGCTATTTATATGGTCAAAAAGCTGAAATCGCACAAGCCGCTTTAGAAAATTTCCTTTTGTCTTTCAGCCAATCATAATCCAGAATTTTGAAGTTTTATTTGCACTGGTGATACACTTTTTGCACTGGTGTTACACTTGAACTGCACTGCTCTCAGCCAATCAGAATCAAGTAATTTTTTCATGTACATTGTTAATGCAATACAACTCTGAGATTTTATAAGTGAAACATTCTACTCCTCATTATTATTATTGTTATTATTATTATTATTATTATTATTATTATTATTATTATTATCATTATCATCCATTATTATTATTCTTTTCTTTTGCCTATCCCATCTGCAGTGACCAATGATCTTTCTTTGTGTGCTTCCTATCAAGCCAGTGTCCTATGAACTCTGGTAATATTCAAAATGTTTTCCTTTGTCTATAGTCTTTGACTCGATGTGGAGCACACAATTAATGAAAGATCTCCAGTCACTGAAGATAGGCTGTGTGAAAGAGGAGAATATTATCATTATATTATAATTATCATTATTATTGTTATTATCATTGTCATTCCCAAAGGAAGAGGATCGAAATTTTCCGTAACTTTTCGCATAATGGGAACAACCACTAACTGAAGTAAAATTTCGAGTTTCACTTCTTTTTCAGGTTTTGAGGAGGGCTCGTGGTTCGTGCATACATCGTCTATTTGTTTTGCTGTGACTTTTAATACTGCTCACTGTTCTATGACCGCTCATCGACATAATTCGCCGCGGTTCAAATCCACATCTATCAAGAATAGTAATCGTCGTAGCCCTAATGGAATAGTTTGTGTAAGTTTTCGACAAATTCGCTTGTTGCGAGAGAACTTTCATTTTCTTCCCTAAGCGGTGCTCGCCAACTGCCATGTTTTCGTACCAAATTTGTCCGTCGTTTGGAGTCAAAGATAACTTCGGTCGTTGAAAAAGGAATTCGTTAAATGGGTTCAAGTGACTTAAATACTTCTCAAAAGAATAAACAGGACAGAAAGGGCCGTCGTTGGCTACCATGACTCGGCCGTCTTCGCCAGTGTCGAATCCTGTATAATCATCCGTTATTTTGACAACATAGCGATCCCCCTGCGAATTCACTTTAATTTCAAAGTCATCTTTTCTGAGCTGGCGTAGATTTTGTCTGCCATGGCGACAGAAAAACAACATGATTTCAAAAAACACTTTGTTTTGCAGAGTTGTAGGGGTGTCGGTTGCGAAGAGACCGCTTCGGTAGAGCTTCTTAATATCTTCGTCAGAAATCGGAGGTTTGTGTTCGGTTGTCCCCAATCCTCGTTCTCTCAATTCCGCACATTGCGTTTCGTAAACACGGTTGGCTTCGATAAACTCCTTGTCCTTTATAATGTCGACGTTTAGTACTTGCTTGAAATGTCTGTTTAAAGCGAATCTGAGGGTGCAAAGCGAACTTTTCGCGTACATTTTCCCATTCTTCGTTCTTACCTCGGCATAAAATGTACACAAAAGCCTCGCCAATTCCTCGGCTGTAGTGGGAAAAGCAATGTTTTCGGCTTGTAAATAAGCTTCAAAAATGGCCCGGCTTCCTCTCGTAGCCCTCTGTGTGCTCGTAATATGTTTTTCAATCCAAAATGAAGAGATTTCTTCATCGCCGTCGGCCATTTTCACATTCACAACAGCCGTGTTTTGAATGACGTCAAACGTTCAATAATTATTTCGGTTTATGTTCGGTGTAATGCACCTATCAATGTAAACCCCGTGGGTGGGGGTGGGGGGGAGTGCGGGCAAGGGGTGGGGATTTGACCAAGGAATCCATCTCCTCAGTGGGAGCATAGTTAATAGAGGAGATCGAGTACCTTTGCTCGGGGGTCGGGACATTTGATTTGTTCGGCAGAGAGATTGGGGCCAAGACAAAATGTGGTTTGAGCATAAAAGCAGTGTTCATGAAAACAGAAACAAAGGGTCGCAAAAAGCTGCGAGGGCAAGAAGTTCCTCAAGTTTGAGAAATTCATAGTTTAAGTCAGGTCTTCGAGTTTCATGCTCCTAAGTTGAAGTCTTGATTGGAGGACACCTTTTATAAGAATAGTTTATCTATCACTGTTTAAAGTTTCAGTTTAAATTCGTTTTCATTGTCTATTGAATACTCTCACAGGCATGATGATGTACATGACACATCATGTTCTCTCGAAAGGGAGAGAGGTTAAATCAAGTTTGTGAGATTCATACCAAGTTTAAGTCACAAGTTATTAAAGGTATGGGCATAGCTTGTCTTTTATTTGGTATTTTGCCCCTGGGTGGGGATTTTGACTACATTTGATGAACATATGCTGCCCCACCCTTGGGAAATTGACCAGAATTTTTGCTCCTTGGTCAAATCCCCACCCCTTGCCCGCACTCCCCCCCCCCCCCTCCCACGGGATTTACATTGATAGGTGCATAAAACGCACCAGTGACGTAACAAAAGATTACAAAGAAAATCCAAACAATGCAGACCACGACAACAATGGTCTAAAACAAAGAAAATCTTCACACCGTTTTACACCGAACATAAACCATTATTTCTCAGAAGTGTTCATCTCAAATAATCCTAGGGTTATGAATCAAATTGTTTTCCCGCCAGCTTGTGGGGTGATGTTCGGTGTAAAACCCCGTGGGTGTAAAACGTATGGTGTTAAGATTTTCTTCTTTTTGGCCATTGTTGTCATTTTGTCTGCATTGTCGTTTTGGATTGAAAAAGATTGAATATTCACTGTAATCTTTTTTTTTTACTGCTGTGTTTTTACATGAAACATGAACCAGCTGGTGGGTCAAATGCTCAATACATCAGTTATGATAACAATCTAGCGTCAATTACCCAACAGAAGAAAAGAAATTGTTTACTACAATTGGAGTACACCATAGGATTTTGGAAGCTCTAAAACAATTGTAAGTAACAAGTTTGAACAGATGAAGAAGTACAAAATTGGGCAGCTACTGAACAGTACTGTACTGTGGTACTGTTTGTTTTACTATACAGTGTGGTTCTATCTTTTTCATCTTTGGATCAAACTATGCAGTGTGACCATTCTTTGTAAAGCTACTGAACAGTACTCTACTGTGGTACTGTTTGTTTTACTATACAGTGTGGTTCTATCTTTTTCATCTGTGGATCAAACCATGCAGTGTGACCATTCTTTGTAAAGCTACTGAACAGTACTGTACTGTGGTACTGTTTGTTTTACTATACAGTGTGGTTCTAACTTTTTCATCTGTGGATCAAACCATGCAGTGTGACCATTCTTTGTAAAGCTACTGAACAGTACTGTACTGTGGTACTGTTTGTTTTACTATACAGTGTGGTTGTAACTATTTTATCTGTGGATCAAACCATGCAGTGTGACCATTCTTTGTAAAGCTGCTGAACAGTACTGTACTGTGGTACTGTTTGTTTTACTATACAGTGTGGTTCTAACTTTTTCATTTGTGGATCAAACCATGCAGTGTGACCATTCTTTGTAAAGCTACTGAACAGTACTGTACTGTGGTACGGTTTGTTTTACCCTTGAGTGTGGTGTTTACTTTTTCATCTGTGGATCAAACCATGCTGTGGCCAGGTATTGAACACTGCTGTTCTATAAAATGTAGTTCTAATTACTATTTCCAGCAGCATTTTCATCATGTTTCGTTAATTGCCAACAAGGGAAGAAATTGAATGCAAAGTGGCTAGTCTCTGTTGAGTCGGTAACTGTCGTCCAAGTCTTTGCGACAATGGTACCAACAAGAAATCTTCCCCAGGTGAATAAGGTATGAAACTCTCATTCCCTGAGAGCTGCTTTGCTGTGGCAACAGCTGCGTTTTTAGTCTCTGTGTTTAACTTTTCCAGATAATCTATGCACTGGCTATTAGACTGACCTTCTGTGCTCCCATATCTAGACTTTGAACCTAAAATGGTTCTAACAGGCTTGTCTGTAAGTACTTTGCTATTTCTTTCAGCCCTGGCATTTTCACTGTTAAACTGCGTAGTCCTTGTAATTTTGTTATTTTTAATGCTTGTTCGATGCTTTGGGCCTGGCTTTTGAGAGCATACCTTTGATGCATATTCAGGGCTTATGTCTTGTACAGTCTTTCTACTCATGGATGAACATGCGCTTGTTGAAGCCACTGAAGGTTGACAAAGCCCATCAACATCATTATCATTGTCATCACCACCACCAATGAAGACACCACTTATGTTATCATTACACTCAAAGACATCATCATCTGTACTAGAATCAAAAGCTTCCTTCAGATGCAAACCCTGAAGAGTAGCTTTTATTTTCAATGGGCACCTGCCAACAGCTGATTTTGCACCTTGCTCATGAAACTGGCTCCGATAATTATCTCTACTGGAACATGCGGCAGTCTCGTGTACTGAACCTACAAGATCTTTCCTCTTCTTGTTCCATGAGATAGTTCCTGTCGCTGCATTGTCTTGAAGCTTCATTGCAGTAGAATTGCTGTCATAATCGTAATCATCACAGTTATCCTTATCACTATCATCCCAAACAGCAACACTATCACTGTCATCGCTACCAACTCTATGCCTGCACTCAACACAACCAAGGAGACCTTTAGCTCTCGAAAGCTGCAGAGGTTGGATCCATTTTCTATGGCTTAAATTACCCCAGTCATCACTATCATTATCGACATTGCTGGACTCAAAGATGTCACTGAGAACTGGATCAGTAAGAACCGCTTTTGATCTAGAAGGCTTAGGAGAACTTGGCTGACCATCAACAGTACCATTACCACCACAAACGTCATTATCATTACCGTCATCACTGGACTCAAAGATGTCAAGGAGAAGTGGATCATTGAAAACACTTTGTATTTGAGAAGGCTTACGAGAACTCAGCTGACAATCAACATTTTCACAACCACCCCCTACTTCATCATCATCATCATCATCATCATCATCATCATCATCAATATCATTATTGTCATAAAAACCATCAACATTACCAATGGTGACACTATAATTATCACCGGCATCATTTCTCTTACCACTATCACAACTGTCATTACCATAATCACTTTCATCAAGACTTATAACTTTTGCTAGATGTCTCCCATATTTACCTGGAAAAGACAAATGATTGCCATTGCTTGCTGGAAGTATAGTTTCGATAATGTCTTGCAGAGAATCATCGCTAGAGGCAGCTTCCATTAAAGGTTCTGGAGCTCCTTCTGCCAGCGATTGGTTCACATTCAATCCCACAAGCTGCTCTGCCAAAAGGTCAATTTCATGTACGCAGTCATCAGATGGTTTCTTCTTTTTCTCTGTGCACAAGGGAGGAAATGGAGATGATTCAAACAAACATGTAAAAATTGGGGGTTTTGTTAGTGGCCAGACGCCAGGTGTAACATCTGGCAGTTCACATTAAATAATAAGCTTGTTTTTCTCAACGCCTTTCCTTTCAAGAACTTTTCTGGTTAAGCAATTCTGGTTCAGGGAAAAAAAGTAGGAAATGACATATCAGAGTATCCAATTTCAAAAATTCAAGGAGAATATGCACACCAGACTTACTTAATAGAAGTTTGTGCCTTCGCACTTATGTCCACTTGTTGAACCTACCAATCTGGCACATGTACTTTCTAACATTACCAAAATACCTGACAAGTGGATCTATAGCCAAACATCTCACCAAATTAAGTTTAAATTAATGTGTCTCTGTCTCTGAATGTCATGTTAATTGTTGTGACATACATGTAGAATTTGTTGTCTTTTAAGAGTCAAATCCTTTGAAAAAAATTTCACCCCTGTGCTCCAAGACAGATACAATGAAATGACTAGATAATGATAAAAATAATAATAATAATAATAATAATAATAATAATAATAATAATGACAACGATAATAGTTTATTTAAACAGGATAGCCCATAATAGCCGCAGGTTAATAAACTTGTGGCCCTGATAAAATCAACTGTTGAAGGTCAACCGCAACACCGGGGTCTACATCCCCTACTCTTTTTGAACAGTGTTGTGGGATCTTTAACATCCCACAAGAACAGTACTGTGAGACAGGGCCTGTACGTTTTCATCCTTATCCGAGAGACTAAAATATGTCTAGCCATTTGTAGAGGTCATAACAAAGTCAGCACATTCTCCTCAGTTTTTTTATGACCATGAGTGTTGAAGGCTGAGGCTTGAAGTCATGACCTCCCACTCAACAGGCTGGCGCTCTACCAACTGAGCTAACTAGGTGGCTGTTGTGATACTTCCTTTCACTTGTTCCTAGATGGGTATCAAATACTCTTCCGTAGCAGAAGTTCCCTTTGCAGGATTAATTGGCAACAATGTTGTTAATGATTTTATAACCTCGACTTGGCTTGGTAAAAAACATTTGAACAAGATTCAATGGAATGCATGGATGGAATATAATAATTATTGTGAGTTACTATGTAAGAGTAACTGTTCAAATCTTTTAAGCATAAAAACAAGAGAAAAATACAACAAGTAAATCCACTCACTGGATTTTTTCTCTGCCTCCATATTGTTAAATTCTTCCACAGTTTTAGGATACACACTTGCAAAAAGCTGTTGTCAAAAGCAACAAATTAATATAACTTTTGAATGTAAACAATAACTATTTAGAAAACAGTCCTAAGAAAATATGCATGCTGATTGGTTAGAATTCATGTTTCTATTAAGATTATGAGCTCGAGATTTCTATCGCGTAGAAATGGAGAGTGAATAATCCAATTGTTTTAGTGTAAATCTACTAGTCGTTCAAAATTGTGTCTTTTCTGGAACAGCCTTGACCAGTAAACTGTCTAAATCTTCTTCACGGACACTTCGAAAACGTGAAGAAGCGGCCGCCATTTTTTTAGAAGGGGCACACTACTATGCTACTCACTATCTATCACAGAATAGATAGTGGGTAGCCTAACCAATCAGAGCGCAGCATTGTGATAGAACGCTAGTACTGTAGATTTATACTAAAATTCGATAGAAACAGAACTAGTACGAGCTGTTGACTTAATGATGATGCAATCAAAGAGAATTAACATTTTGGTCAACAAAGTTAACAAGCTGTTTTTCTTTTTTTCGTTGCGGTGTTTTCTAGAAGAAATAAGAAACATGTTCTCCGTGTTTCTATCAAGTTTTAGTATAAATCTGCTAGCGTTCTATCACAAATGCTGCACTCTGATTGGCTACGCTACCCACTATCTATGCTGTGTTAGATAGTGAGTAGCGTAGCAGTGTGCCCTTGCTAACAAAATGGCGGCTGCTTCTTCATGTTTTCAAAGTGTCAGTGAAGAAGATTTAGATAGTTTACTGGTTGAGGGTGTTCCAGAAAAGACAAAGTTTTGAACGACTAGTAGATTTATATTAAAACAATTACATTATTCGCTCTCGATTTCTATGCGTGATAGCTGACTCGGGCTGCGCCCTCGTCAACTATCACGCAATAGAAATCTCAACCTCATAATCTAATTGTTTAATAGAAACATTCATGAAAGATTGGGAGAACTTGAAAAAGCTGTGACAACACTCACCTGCAGGTCGTTCTCCCACAGCATTTCTTGTTCTCCCAAACTTCCACTCATGTTTCTATAACTCGATAGAAACATGGTACATGTTTTATCTAAGTATATGAACATTATAAATCTAGTGGGTGTTTGCTTCTCTTGCACACTACCCCCTTGGCAAAACAAGCATTCATAATTGGACACTTTATAAAAGGAATAAAAAAATAGTTCCTTGTGCGAGAAGCACTTCTCTCATGTTCTTTAAAATTCCCACATGCTTATATAACTCAACAATGCACTCGGCATGTTTTTTTATTCCTTTAACTTAGTGCCATACTTGGATTGAAATTCCCATTCCAGCCTGTTAATTCTTCTGTACAGTGAAGGTCTAACTTTCTATTACAGTAATGTACTTACAGTTCTTGTTTCTATTGTAACAAAGCTATCTGGGCAACTTTTCCCTAGTTTGATGTTCTTCCACTGAACTTCGTAGCACTCAATCTTCTGCTGGACTCGAGCTTTGACTATTCTGTGCAGCAAGAAATAAACAGAATTTGAACCACAGGAGACCAAATCAGTCTTTTACTGCACAAACTACAAATAATCTTAATCTTAATATTATTATTACACTTTTGCCCATCACCACTTCCACCACCTGACCCCAGGTGGATGGATTGCCAGATATTTTGGAAAGATCTCTTGCCAAAATGCAAAAGGAAGCTGGAATGGTGGCCAAAGAAAAATAATTTTCACTTAAATTTCATTGTCTCTAAAGCACACTGTATGGCTGTACGGTTGATATTCGTCAATGATGACAACAGGACGTGATGTGACAGGATGTGAATGAATGAAAAATTTTGTACCTCAAAGCAACCATGTAATTTCTTTTTTGTTAGTAGTACGTGAAAAGTTAGTGGTATCCCTAGTGGTAGCAACGAGACAAAGGCACAATCCTGCCAATGACATCACACATATGTGGTATTTTAATTCTACTTCTACATGAAGGTGAACTGACCCCTAAATTTTTATGTGATAAAGTGGAGTAATGGCAATGTCACTATGTTAAATACCTTTCTGGTTGAATGACAGGATCTTTGTGAAGTCGCAACAATGAGGTCATCTGCCAGTAGGTGATTAACAAAAGCACCTACAAAAGATAAGGAACAGAGTAATGAGACAAACCTTGAAACCAATACAAAAGCTACTGAACAGTACTGTACTGTGATAATTTGTTTGTTTTACTATACAGTGTGGTTCTAACTTTTTCACCTGTGGATCAAACCATGCAGTGTGACCATTCTTTGTAAAGCTACTGAACAGTACTCTACTGTGATACTGTTTGTTTTACTATACAGTGTGGTTCGAACTTTTTCATCTGTGGATCAAACCATGTAGTGTGATCATTCTATGTAAAGCTACTGCACAGTACTGTACTGTGATACTGTTTGTTTTACTATACAGTGTGGTTCTAACTTTTTCACCTGTGGATCAAACCATGCAGTGTGACCATTCTTTGTAAAGCTACTGAACAGTACTCTACTGTGATACTGTTTGTTTTACTATACAGTGTGGTTCGAACTTTTTCATCTGTGGATCAAACCATGTAGTGTGATCATTCTATGTAAAGCTACTGCACAGTACTGTACTGTGATACTGTTTGTTTTGCTGTACAGTGTGGTTCGAACTTTTTCATCTGTGGATCAAACCATGCAGTGTGATCATTCTATGTAAAGCTACTGAACTGAGCACTGTAATGTTATACTGTTTGGTTTACCATACAGTGTGGTTCTAACTTTTTCATTTGTGGATCAGAGGATGCAGGTTTTACCATGATACCAAACAAACGCAAAGTACCAAATAATTATTATTTGAGTTAGTGTCCTGATGCACAAAATTACGTCAAATGTTACCTTTTCTCTGGTGTATTCATCTGGCCAATCAAGATTCTTCACGCAGTATTCCTGAGCAACGATACAAAAAATTATGGGGCATTCCTAATAGATTAGTGTAGCCATATTGAAATTCTGTTACCCAATAAGCCAAGCTCTGAATGTCGCTTATACAATAGTTTTACGTTTCTATCTCTTTCACTCGCTGACAATGTCATGCAATGTGGTTTGATCTCACTATTTGCCAAAGTATTTCATTTGGTAACTAGTATACTACTTATTAACCAAGAGTGAGGTCATTAAAAGGAAATCTCCAACCAAGGCCTTGATGTATTGACCAAGCAATAGACAAGGAATCTTGATTCCTTGTTAATGACCAAATAAATGAGGCTAATCAGTTATTTACTATATGGCCTTTTTAGGACTGGAAAAAAATGGAAGGGTTTTTCAATCAAAATTTTCATAATGCCTGGTCATTACAAGAAAATTGCCAACCAGAGCACACATACTTTTGTAGCCATATAATATAAATATATATAATGCCCGTACCACTGTACCTCAAGACCTTCTAAATGTGGACACCCAATCTTGAAAGACATGTTTCTCTGAGTACCAATATTGGGAGCAAAAAATTCTTGAATGACCTAAGAGAATAAAATCAATTCAACATATTTGCAGATTAGAGGATAAAACATTTACCAGCATTTTGGTTTTCCAGAATTTGATGTTATCATTTCTTGGCCTTCTGTATAAAATTTGTGTGTGACTGTACTGGTTCAGCCCTCCATTATGCCAGTTTTCAACAGCTTGGAAGCTCACTTTTCAGCTGTCCACAAACAGTTTGGTGAGTTTTTGTGAGAGATTACATATCATATTTTTAGAACAAGATCTATAATTGATGAAGTTTAGAGAGAACTTACTGTACCTTGGGATGTGGGAAATTCTTGTCCTTGAGGGCCTTGCTGTTAGTACAAACAGAGAAGATGAGTTTTAATTCAGAAGTTGATGGTTTTAAACAAACGTGTAACCATCACTGTTACTCTTATATTAAAATTAAAAGAAATACACTAAAGCCGCATTCACACTAACTAAACTTGTTTAGTTAAACTAGGTTTTGAAATTTTCACAACAGCCTCCCAAACGATTAAAGTCTAGTCTTTACACATAGTGAGAAAAAGAGTCTAACAGTGATTCATTTAAAATAACTTACAAGTCAGTAGAGAATTTACACGGAGCTGTTTTGCACAAAGTGATCCCAAACCATGTTTAAACAAACAGCTTTTAAACACGTTTAAAGTCCGGTGTGAATGCAGCATAAGTTTGGATTGCCTGCAAGAGCTATTGATTGCACCTGAGCTGCTGGGAATATATTTGGGATTTTAATATTGACACAGTGATTTTATGCTTATGAATTGATAATAATTTTTTAATGCCTTATAGTGCTTACCGGTAATTCTTACTTAGATATTATTTATTAACGTGAAGGTTTTCTTTTTAGATAAGCATTTCTTTAACAAAGAATTAATACACTATATAAATAACAATAGTTGTTAGAAGTGATTCTTACTTGAAATGAATTGTTTTTAATTGAAATTGTTTTTAATTGAAAAAAAATCTTACGATTGAAATGAAATGTATAGTCAGTTTTTGATGTCAATAAAATATCCTTGATTATTATTTCTATAATACTTTAAGTTTACTAACCTTTTGACCAATTTTTCCACACTTGATAATTCTTCCTCTGGCAAAGTTCCCTTGATCCAAGAGTAAAACCTAATAAAAATTAAAAAGTGATTGGTATTACATGAATTTAATAAAATTATTTCAAAAACTCATTAATAATTCATAAAGAAAATACAAAGGAAATTAATATTTAATGAGTGTCTTTATATCTGATATAGACACGGCTAACATTTGTCTTCAATTTTCTTCGTCAAAATACACCAAAATCGAAAGTTTAGTGTAATAATGAAAAGGTCTACATAAAAAGGTTTTTGAAGTCGTTCAATAAACTCGCATTTCGTGCTTTATCATGTATAAAACACTCGGCTTAGCCTACGTGTAGCCGCACCCTCCCCCCGAAGGAAAAAAACGGGAGGAGGGAACGTCTACGAAAACCTGACACAAATCGTGTTATGTGACGTCACCCTTTAGCAAGAAAATGTGTAGTACTTTTTCATTGGTGAGCCATTTTCTCAATTCTTACATGAACTCTGATTGGCTTAAGTCTGTTATAGTCTCGTGAGAACCATAAAAGAAAATGCCGGGCTAACCGTGTTCTCGCACAACAACGAGCTATATCGCGGCTTTGACTTTTTCTTGAGCGGCTCTCGGAATAGAGAAATTTCATGGAGAACAGCAGAAACCCATTGATTTGTTTCTTAAAAGGAAGGATATCTTCGTTTCTCTACCAACCGGTTCCGGGAAGTATTGTGTGACAAAAGGAAGAATTATATTGTGGGTTCGTTTATTTTGTTGAAGAGCCGACTTTCTCTCTTCGAATTTCACTTCTGAGAGGACTTTATTCACCAGAATATCAGGATAACCTCTCGTGTAAAGGCGTGATCTGAATGCTACAATATTCACTTCAAAAGTATTTTTTGAAGAGTTAGTTCGAAGCAGCCTAAGTGCTTCGCCTTTGATGAAGCCTTTACTGACCCCTGGTGGGTGGCAGGAAGCGAAATGTATGTACTGAAATGTTTCTGTCGGCTTGTAGTGAGTTCGCAAGTCCAGGATAGATCTTTGTCTAAATCTATCGCCTTTGTAAACGCAAGTATCCAAGAACTTGCTAAATTCTCAAGCGCTAGACTTACATCAAACATAGTTTTCCTTCTGCTCTTAACCAAATATCTCTCATAATCCTTGTCGATCACTTTAATTAAAACAAAAGAGCACAATTGTAAACGGCCATTAAATTGCAAATGTTTCGAAAGAATAGGAACGTGATACCATTGTTTACACAATCGGGGAAAGTGCTGAGACATACGTTTGCATAAATTAGAGTGACGTCACATAACACGATTTGTGTCAGGTTTTCGTAGACGTTCCCTCCTCCCGTTTTTTTCCTTCGGGGGGAGGGTGCGGCTACACGTAGGCTACACTCGGCTGCGCCTCGTGTTTTATACATAATAAAGCACTCCTGCTCGTTTATTAAACAGTACATCATTAAGAGAATTTTGTATCAGGTGGACTTCACTACATCTGTTGGGATTCTTGAACAAGCACCAGCCTGTTTATAAGCTATCCTTACAATAAAAGTACATATAATAATAATAATAATAATAATAATAATAATAATAATAATAATAATAATAATAATACTAATAAAAAATAAATAAATAAAAATAAGTTAAGTTCTGTAAGGGACTCCCCCAGGGGGGATGCAATTTGTCTCAAGTTGTTCATGTTGTGTCTGAATCCTATTGCCTGGAAACTGTGAGCAACTGAGGACTATAGACTATCCAAACCTGTAAGAGGAGAGAGAGGAGTTGCCATGGAAGATGTTGGCCTTCAGTGGAACAAAAAGAAGGGCATAGTAGTGCAAGAATCACCTGATACAAGGTGTGGAGAACACAAACTGGCTAAGAGCTTGAAAGAGGACTCTCAGTACAAATTTCTTAGAGTCCTAGACAATATCAGACAGGAGGTCAACCTCGCATTGGAGAATGCTGTAAGAGTGTAGCTCCAGAGAAATGTCTGTGATCTGGTCGAGTTCACTATGTGATTACTACAAGGTAATTGCAAGCGAACAGTTTGTGCTTCCAGTATTTGCCTACTGTATATGGACGCAAGTATGGCCCATTGCAGAGTTGCAAAGACTCAACAGAGAATCACGGAAAATCAAAGTGGAGACTGGTGGGAAACACCCTTCAGTGTCCAGTGACTTGCTCTATCTCTCTTGGAGATTGGGCAGAAGGGGTCTTAAGTCGATTGAGTCAGAATATAAAATCACCAAGATTAAAGCGGCCACGAGGTTGTATGCTAATGCAGATCCAACTATGGGGTTAGTCCAATGGTTTCAAGAGAAAGCAGAAAGGATTGGGCACACTCCTTGGTCAAGGATGCGCAGAAGTATGCAGAGGAATTAGGAATGAAGCTAGAGCTGCGATATTCAGATCCATCAGGCACTACAGCAGAGAATGAGAAAATAGAGGGGTGCAAAATAGGAATGTGGAAAAAAGGCCTTACAAAACTGTTAACATGTATGACGTAGGAGTAAAATATTTGAAACATTAGGTTTGCACACGCCCACCAGAAATATAAGGCTAGGTTAAAGTTCAATTTTGATTGAGCAATCGTTTAGTTCTTACTGGAGGTCTCCTTTTGACTGCAAATTTACCGCTTACCCGCTACGCTTTTGACGGCTCTCCGGATTAAGAAAAGCTAAGAAAACTTGCCATAAAAGTAAGTGTGCTACCGCTGTTTGTTAGCAAAGGTAATCACACGGTTTCTAATTCAATTTGGCATTAATTTGCACGAGTGAAGCGGCTCGTGCAATTTCAGCTTTTTGAAAAACTCACAAGTGCAAATTAATGCCAAATTGAACGAGAAAAACCGTATGATTACTTATTAATATAAACATGAAAAAATTCACCGGCAGGAAGTGCCGGAAGATCTCACTGCGGACAGGACGTGAGCATTTGACGCGGATTTGACACTTTATTTACTGATTGGCTGATGAAGATCAACTGATAACGCTACGAACTCAAAGCGGTTCGTTTAAAAATAAAGAATATCATAATCCAGTATTTTGATGTGTAATTTGCACTGGTGTTACATTTTTTGCACTGGTGTTACAGTTGAACTGCCCTGCTCTCAGCCAATCAGAATCGAGTAATTTTTTCATGTATATTATTATGTTGTTTATCATTTCAGTTTTGTTACTTTGTGTGAATTAAACGTGCCTTTTAATGTTACATGCATGGAATTGACGACCATTAAGCACATGGCACAGTGATTGTTAAAACGTTTATACAGCTAGCCCGCTTTACTCAATTTGTTTGTTTTGTTTATAGAAGACTGATTTAGTCAAATAGATTATATTGTATATGTTGTAGTTCAATTTTATCCTTGGTTCAAATTTTATTTTCCTTTGTTTTAAACTCATTATCATACATTACCATACCAGGAAACAAAGGAAAATAAAATTTGAACCATGGAAAAAATTGAACTACAACATATATTTTAATTTCAGACCGAATAAAAAGGATAAGTTATACAATTTGCAAGTATTCTTTTTTAACGGACCGTCTTGATTCCTACAAAACAAAAACAAGCACTGTGGAGGCATAAGAGAACAGAGATGGCAGGGAAAGCTCCATACAGCACGCTGGGAAGATAAAGATCTTGAGGATGACAGTATCAGTAAGAGTGGATGTCAGACTGGAAAACAGCACCGACGCATACAATGGCCGGGATAAGTGAGCTCTGCCAACAGCTACTTCCAAGAAAACTGTACAACGCAAGGAAGACCAAAACAAGCGAAGAAATGGATGTCAGATGCAGGATGTGTGGAAAGGCGCAGGAGTCTATAGCACATGTGCTGTCAAGTTGCAGTGAATTGGCACTGATGAAGTATCTATCAAGACACCATGGAGCAATCAAAATACTTTTGTTTGAGCTGCTGAAAGACTACCAAATGATGGAGGCTGTTCCACCTTGGTAATCCGCCATGCTACCTAAGCTGCTTTACCAAAATGATCAAGTGACGGCATATTGGGATGCACCAGTATGTGCAGACCATACAGAGGTGCAAACTAACAGAGTGGACACGAGGATTGTAGATAAGGAGAGGAAGACAGTAACCCTGTTGGAAATTAGCTGCCCTTGGATTGAGAACTGAAAACAGAAGGATGAGGAGAAAACCTGCAAGTATGATGGGAAATCAAAAAGCAGTACCCGGGCTACAAGATCACTCAAATCAACATTATTAAATAGATTTAGGCAAACCTAAAAGCGGAGCTCCTCATACAGTCCCTCCAAAAACGCTTGAAAACTTGTAAAAAGAACTCAGCTTTATGCTTATGTCCCTCCAAAAATGCTTGAAAACTTGTAAAAAGAACTCAGCTTTATGCTTATGTCCCTCCAAAAACGCTTGAAAACTTGTAAAAAGAACTCAGCTTTATGCTTATGTCCCTCCAAAAATGCTTGAAAACTTGTAAAAAGAACTCAGCTTTATGCTTATGTCCCTCCAAAAATGCTTGAAAACTTGTAAAAAGAACTCAGCTTTATGCTTATGTCCCTCCAAAAATGCTTGAAAACTTGTAAAAAGAACTCAGCTTTATGCTTATGTCCCTCCAAAAATGCTTGAAAACTTGTAGGAAGAAAATTTTTCCTCCAAAACCGCTATGAATAATCCGTTTCTTCAGCAAAACATTGTAGACTGCTGTAGACTGCTGGCTGTAGGTTGTGTAGCCGTGGCAAGCCGCGAAAAACAAAGCCTCGTTTCGGTTTAAGACCTTCTAAATATCCCGGATGACTATGGCCGCCATGTTGGGGCAACATTGTCGTCGTCGCTAGGCGCACGCGCCCACGAGCCATGCCGCTCGCCACGATGACCATGAAAACTCAAACGCATGGTTTTCTCAATTTCTATCCTCGCATGGTAGTTATGGGGCTCCGCTCTGCGGCTCCTCGAGCCGCTGTGGAGCTCCGCTATAATGGATGTACTTGGTGGATGTTCTAAGGGACTGAGTGGTAGTGTGAGGGAATTACTAGGGGCAAAGTGAAGCAGAGATATTCAAGGATGGATGCAAAAGTCTGTCTCAAGTAATAGCCTGAACACTGCCAGAACTTTCAAGGTCTTGTGCTAGATTAAGATGCTCAAACTCCTACCACATCAACCTAATGGCTAGACCAAACACAGACCATTTTACGATTTTTAAAATTTAATTTTTTTTAAAATATATTTTTTTAATATTTTAATTGATTCTATGTTCATCACACAATTTTATTGTAAATTTATACGTAGTGTTAGTCATGGGTTCCTGCCTAGCTCCTTGTGTTTTTTTTTTACTTTACATCCGGCATTCAGATGTTGACATACTGCCTATAATAATAATAATAATAATAATAATAATAATAATAATAATAATAATAATAATAATAATAATAATAATAATAATAATAATAATAAATAATAATAATAAATAATAATAATAATTAATAATAATAATAACTATTACAAGGAGAACTTTCTAGAACTGTTAATTTTCAAATATTTGATGAGTCACGCAATATTCCCTCTGGAGAGTCCTTGAACACACAAAACATGATGTACCGGTAACCAATTTAAATAATCCTATTATAAATAGTAATCTTATTGTAATCTTCCGAATGTTCTAGAATTCTCTGCAACTGCATATGAAGGACGTTTGCTAATAGTAGTCTGACGTTCGCCCAGGAGTTCATTTATGTACGTATGCTTGGAAGTAGTCTGGAGTTGTTTGGAGATCGCATTTGCTGTGAAGTTGTTTGGAAAAGCTATCCAAAGGAGAATTCAAGAGTTGTTTGCAATTATTACAAGTTACATTAATTACTGTATAACTACTGAATTATCCTCTATTATTGCAATACAAATAATATTATGATTGTATTTAATACTACTCAAACTCACCTTTCAATCAAGTTATCACTGTGTACAGATTTCATCAATTTCAATGCTATTTCTTTCCCTACACCTGGTACTCCAAGTGGCAGATAGTCACAGCCAAGAAGAACAGCCATAGCAACCAATTTATTTCTGTTAAGATCTGAAAAATAGCATTTGTTAAATGAAGATTTTGCTGACTTCAAAAGATCCTTTGCGTGCCGGCTACTCAAAGTTACTCTCCCTCTACTTCAAATTTTTGGGAGAACCCTGAACACAGTACTATAGAAAATCATACTTAGTTTTTTCTCGATCTCGTCCATGCTGTAGCACTCAACTGATCCATCCTACCAAAAAATAACAATAGATAGATACAGATTACAATGATATTTCAATGTTTCACATGAGAATTAGGTGGGTTAGCTATGAACAGCCCACATGTATGCGAAAATATGAAAATTTCATATATGTGAAGTGCAGAGGGACGATATTCAATAAGTGAAAGATTGTCACAGTTACTAAAGTAGTTGCAAAGATTAAACACCTAAAAAACATTCAAGCTTGCTTAAATAGCTCACAGACCTGCAATGATCTTTCATTCATTGAAAACAGCCTATGTGATAAGGAGAGATTTTCAATCACTTCTTTTGAGAGTACTGTACCTTTCCAGTGCATATATCTTTATAGACTGTTCTTGCTCCATAAAGAAATGCATCCCCATCATTAGTTATACAGCCATCTACAATCTAACATGTGAAAAGTATTTAAAAATCTCTAGTAAGATAAAACAGTAGCTGTCACTGAACAATGTTAATGATAAATAAATGTATCAATTAAATATAAAAATAATAACAAGATAATATTCAATATTGATTTTTAAAATATTGCTTTTTCTTTGAGATCCAGTGTTAATATCAACTCATTAATGCCACAAAGTCTATAAAATATTGTTAAAATCTTCTGTGATAATTCACCAACCCTTGAAATTTGAAGTTTCAACACTCCTGTCTGAAGTCTTCTACATAGCTGAAATGGTTTGGATTAGTGCTTTCAAACATAGATATGAATGGCCCTGTTCCAGCATAGCATAAAACTATTGGGGAAGGGGGTTGTCTGATTGTATACCTAGTTGCAAAGTGAACAAAATTATTACTTGACCATTCACAAATGGCCGGCATGGCCAGTGTCCAAAGGGGAAGAAGAAGAAGAGGGATTTGGTTGCCCCCCTGGGCCCCACCCTTGTACCTTGAAGTCCTTGCATCCAAATTCCCTTTCACCTCTGCGTTTTGAGCATCAGCCATGCAAGCTTAACGTAAATCATCTCTTGAGTCACCCCCGTCAAATAAACTACCACTTAAAAATGATAAGCCAAGGAAGCTACATATTGGTCACTTCTTGGAGTTAAGGTCCAAGTGTTTCTGCTTGGTAGAAGAATGACTTGCCTTTTGTTGATCAAGCCATGCACACATGGCTTCAGCTTCTCCATCGCTCTCAATACAAGGGATTCCCAAAAGGCTGAGTAAGGAGCGACACTGTAAAATAAACATATAACGTAAATTGTATTGTGGGTCTGGTTAATCACCATAAAACTGGCATGCTCAAGCTGGAAGTACATATACGAGCATCGCAAAGGGGCAAAGTACTACAGATCAACTTCAAAGTAATATTACACAATCAATTGATAGCAAAGCTGAATGATTTCTGCACAGGTCCCTACTTCATTATGCATGCAGCAGATGAATTGTTTAGGGTAATGCACATGTAAACATTTCTTGTTATTGCAGAATGAAACAGCATGGTTATACAGCATGCATAATGAAGTAGGGACCTGTGCAGAAATCATTCTGCTTTGTTGTCTTTGGCTCTGATTGGAGAGAAGAAAAAGTTTGAAATAGCAAAAAGCTTAAGGTAACTGGGAACAATAATTATAATTCTTGTTATCATAATCATAATAATAATAATTATAATAATACTAATAACAAATGGAAAGTACTGTCTTTGTTTGAAGGCGATCTGGCGAGGGGCCAAATAACTATATAAATACTGGTACACAAGAGCCGATACAAAAGACCAAACAATACATTAGAGCTAAACAATGACTCCTAAACAAAGAAAACACAATAGTTATTCTCTCGTGTACCGGTCTACGAGGGCAGAACCCGAAATGACTGTGGTGCGAAGTGATGGCAATTCGTCCCAAGACATGCTGGGTCACCTCTACACCAACAAACCTTATCCACTTCCACAACCATACTGCTCTTAGCTTAACTGGAAATTTCCTTTTTTAAACAACTCGAAAAACGAGGCACCATCACATAAATCTTGTAAAAGAATCTTTCATACTGTACCTCTCTCACCCAAGAAGCAAAGTGTGAACGGCCAACCCGCGCATTCCTCGCAGGACCTTTCAATTTAAGGTTCTTTACAGCGAAACCATTTTTTCCTTGGAGTCGCTTCGTTATTGCCTGCCATTTCAACTCGGGCGCTTTTCCATCAACGACAAATAACAACCTGACGCCAATACGGCTTAAACGTAACACGCGAAAGAAGAGATTTCGTAAATGCGGCTTGTTCACGTTGTTTTTCAAACCCTTCGCGCCTCTTGCCTCGCAAATCCAGCCACTCAAATCGACGCAAAGTGTTTTGCCGCTAAGCTCTGAAAGGTTTTGTTTCTTCCTCGCAGGTTCCAAAATGGTCCAAAGTTGATTAACACCCATTGATAGGCTATCTATTGTTTCGCATTTCTAACAGACCGTTTCGTGTTCAAATCTCGCCGCCATTGCTGTGACCAAATCAGTTAGCTCCCAGACTTTCTCTGGTTTTCGATTAGGCGTCGAAATCATAACCGAATAACTGAAAACAAAAAGGATTTAATTCCCATTGTTTTCTCCTTTATCATTTTTTCCATATCTTTGAAAACTATCGAACCATTCTTGAGAATATAAACTTCATAGCATTCCCTCTGTAGGCACCGGAATTTAATGTTTTAGTTCGCCATCTCACGTATGTTTGTGCATTCACTTCGTATTTACAAATATTTGTCTTATTATTCGTGCTAACAGGAGCCTATTACCTAGTCTACCTAGTGTTAGTTTTTTGGCATATTTGTTCTACATTCCGTTCAGTTTTTGTAGCTTTTAAGTAAAATTTTGCAAAGTACTGTCTGTTTTTCCTGCTTGAATATAGTTTTCGGCGGCGGTTACTTTGTTATCATTATTTTCTTGTAGCGAGCGCGTACTGCAGTAGCTGAAAGTTCCCTCGATTGTAAACTCTGCTAAAAGCTTCACTATCATCACTTGGTTGTTCAGTCCTTCGGTGGTTGTCGTCGTAATTCATCATGTAAATTTGTTTATTGTTTCTATGTTGCATTTCTAAAACACACTTCACAAATCTACAGCCTTAAACCATAGAATGCTACTAGGAAGTTTAAAGAGTGGGCTCTTGCAATTCGCAAAACTTGGCAATGAAAGTTTCCTTTGAAAAGTTCCTGAGACCAGGAGCGAACGACCTAATTTGGAAGCATCACAAACGGTCGAATTTTATTTACTATTTAATCCCCACAAATCTTGCATGCCTTAAACGATCAAAGTCTTTGAAAGTTTTTTGGAAGTCTTTCAACACAGATTTTAAAAGTCTTAAATATGCCCTCTGTAATCCAGTCAAGGCTGCAAGGTCTTTGAGTCACCACAGACCCCCCAGGAGATCAAGTTGTTACTTGCAAGATAAGGGGGACTACAATTTGAACCTGAGGGGGAGAGGTGAGTTGTCATATAAAATAATCCTCCAACCAGACTCACACCTAAAAGAAAATTATAAAGATAAAAAGTTTATTCCTACACGGAAAATTTCGGAAGCGTTGGACCAAATAATACCCAGCCAAATCTAAAAAGTAGATAGTAGATCGGATTTTTGTCATGAGCACAGCTCGAAACGACAAAACACACTTCACTGAACCAATGGCTCGAAACGTCAACATTATCCCGTAGTCTCGGTGTCTTCGTTTCGTGTTTGAGTTAGTTATAAAATAATGTCAAATAGTTAATGGTTAACTTAACTCGAAATCCAAAATGGCGAAAAGAAGCCAAATTTATTCTCTTTAAAAATGGTGTAAATTTGGTTGCATTCGTTGCTTTTTTCAACTCATCTGTTAAAATGTACATGTATCAAGTTAGGATGAGGGTGTTTGGTTTGCCTTTCCTTCGATGGCCACGGAGATACGAAGACTGTATATTTAAGAGAAAGAAACAAAACAAGGATATTTTCACTATATGCAATACCGACTGAAATCATTCCCTTTTTGATGAACCTGACGACTTATTTACTGACGGTTACATGAAGTTGTATCAAAGTCTCATTTGAATCCCTCGAGCGAAAACCTGCAAAATCATACAATGGTTATGTTTTCAGGGTTTTCCGCAGTTGTTGCGACAAGAATTCAGTCCTGTAGCCGTCGAAAACTCTACGTCGTTCTAGTATTTTTGACATTGTGGGTCTTAGGACTTGTATCCGTGTTTGTTGTTTATCTTGGTGCAA
This sequence comes from Ricordea florida, assembly GCA_949710005.1. Taxonomy (NCBI): domain Eukaryota; kingdom Metazoa; phylum Cnidaria; class Anthozoa; order Corallimorpharia; family Ricordeidae; genus Ricordea; species Ricordea florida. Next base: position 25,294,222 of record OX453283.1, on the reverse strand, counting down.
GCTCACCTGTTAGAATGTTGGAGACACATTTTGTCGGAAAATCTATTCTCCGCAAAGATTCGCGTGCTCGAACTTTGGGGTTGTTTGGCTCAGAACATTGCTTGTTGCTGGATCTCGACCCTTATCATCCTGTGGTTCTTAAACATCATTGGGATCTCGGCAGTTTAACATGTCACGGAGGAAGGACACGAGTTTTCTTGAAGGAAAACAAATTGCATGTTATTGGGAGAGGCTTGCGTGATGTATCTTATCGCGCCGTGAAATTATCCAGTGGTTCAACTACGGATCATTCAAATGGAGTTTCCTATGGCATGGAACACTTGTTCATCGAGTCGATATCTCGTCTCGAGAAAGGTATGATTTGGATAGCATGTTTTCGTTAAACTGTTTTTGTGTGTGTTTTAGGATCAGCTGAATTTTCGCAGGTGATCCCAAAGGATCTGTACAACAATCGGAAAACATTATAAACACCGTATTTATTTTTTAACATTTCGTTTGTATTGGTAGTCAACTGATTTTGAGTGCAATTCTTAAAAAATAAGCGCAAGTAAATTTATGAGACCGTATTGCAAGTGTAACATCTTTAATTGTCATAATTGCCATTAGTACACTAATCTGGCAATGGTTGGTAAACGCCAACCCAAAGGCCAGACCACAACACCGGGAACAACGTCCCCTACTCTTTAGGATCAGTGTGTGGGTTCTTTAACCTCCCACTAAGTTATCATGAACAAGAGTTGTAAGACGGGATGTATGGTTTATCGTCCTTATCTGAGAAGACTAGAGAGTCTAACCATATGCAAGTGTCATTACAAAGGCAGCACTTTCTCCTTAGTTATATAAAGACCCTGAGTGCTTGTCTGGCCAGGGTTTGAACCCGCGACCTCCCGCACTGTAGTCTGGAACTCTACCAACTAAGTAAAAAGCCTTGCTACTTTCAGGTAGCAGCCTTTCCAACGGTCACTACTCTCAGGGGGGGGGGGGGGGGGGGCTATTTTTTGGCTAGCTAAAATGTGTACCAACATAGGTTCTGTTTTCTCGATGCGGCAGGATGTGACCAACTGTATATCAAAATAGTTGGTTCGGTATAATATTATCAAATGGTAGTCTTGTTACTAGAGAACAAAGTTTGTTTATCCCTGATATGTAATAATGGGTATTCAGGGACAAGAGGAATACTTTTTTGAAAACAAATTTAATGTTCTTTAACTCATTTCCAGCAGGCTTACAGTCGCAGGGTGTAATTTCACCCCCGATTTAGAAAATTCACCAAAAAATTGCATTATTTCCAACTGCTTCAAAATTTGGAACACAGGAAGTAAGTGAATGCACCTAATAACTTGGTGAATTTCAGCTTGCATATTTCAGTGACACATACGTGACAAATTTTTTAATTCTGATGATTACAAATGAATGTCAGATCAGTTTGGTGTAACTTGTTATATCTATCATTCCTGTTATTTCTTGCTAAAAGGGAAATTACTTTTGAGGTTGCCATTTTTGAAGGATCGTTGTTTTTTTTTTTTTTTTTTTTTGGGGGGGGGGGTCTCTACTACTTTTGGGATTTCCTATAAACTTGACAAATTTTATCTCTACTTTCAGAAGGTCCCTAATTTCAGGGGTCATGGTCGTTACTTTCGGAACTTGACGGTATACATGCAAAAATTCAATTAAGAATTTCTGTGCACAATTTCAACTATTTGCACTCAATTTCAACTGTCTGCACTGTTTGTGGTTAATTACTGACATGTATCTAGCAGATGCTGTTTTTTTTTAACTCCTGTTTTGCTGCAATGATAATAAATCAATTTAAAATGATTACACTGAACAATCAAACTGTGACAGATAATATTGTAATCTAGCAAGACGTTTTTAGATTTTGTCTTCAAGTTCTCTGTCTTCTTGTCTGGAGGAGTTTTTTTACAAAAATTAGTTCTAAAATAGCCTCATTTGTTACTATGCTAAGGACCTCACCCAACACATAGGAACACTCCTGGCAATAGGCTCCTAGAAAAGAGCAATAATAAAATTAGCAAATTTATTTTGATCCTTATGTCAGGTTTCTCAGGTTCCATTGCTCACTACCTCGGCAAATGTATTCACCCTGAAGGAGAGAGCAGCGATCCTCTGGACAGTTCTGGGCTTATGCTTCATGATGGCTGTAACGGGGAAGACTATTACATCTTCTCTCTTGATAAAGACGCCATCCTTAGGCACAAGACAAGCAGAAAATGCGTCGTTCCAGACAAAACTAATACAGCCCTGCTGTTTTCAGCCAATTGTGGTGAAAATGCAAAATTTACTCCCCTTGAAAATGGGCTTGTGCAGCATTTGTTGACGCAGAAGTGTATGCATTATGATGTAATGGAAGATGATGTGCCCTCCAATGAGGCCGAATTGGTGTTGTCCTCTGACTGTAGTGATTTAAGTCAAAGGTTTGGCTGGAGCGAGCACTTCCAAAAAATTCAAGGTAAATCAGCACTAATTAATGGTATGTATTACATACATTTTGAAATCAGTGATTCCTGCAATATGATTGGCCCATAGCAGTGTGATTTATTCACGAATCACACTATCTCAGGCTCTGAATTGCACCTTTTATTTTCAGCCAATGAGAAGAAACTGAATTGAAGTGTAAAAGCGTTCCCAGTTCTGCTTTTTTCTAAGAACCGGCCACAAGATCAATAAAATGTTGGCACTTGACTAACAAAAGTCCTGTGTTAGGACTATTAACTTGTGTGATTTAAAACTTGGATGCAATAAAGTGGTAACTGAACATCGTGTTGTGCAATTTTGGTCTGAAATCATACAGTACTTGGGATTTCAAATCAAACTCGAGCTGCGCGCTTGTTTGATATTTGAAATCATACATGATTCCAGACCAAATTGCATGACACAAAGTTCAATTACCATTACAAATTCAATGCATACCAGCTTTTTGTAAATGAGCTGTTAGCTAATGTCTTCTATGCACCTTCTGGCCAAGAGGGCCTCCTAAGGCGCTGGAACACTGTGTATTTCTCCATGCAACATGTCTTGCATTGCAATTACAAGACAAGTTGCACGAACGATTTCACTGAGTGTTTCACCTTTCAACAGCCAGAAACCGTTGCAGTTACCATAGTTAAGCCAAGGTCTACTTTTTGCAATGATTTTAACAAACATTCTTAACTGAGCATTGCACAGTTTGATACTCCACTTGCAACTTTTGTCTCACTGGCATTGCAAGATGAGTTGCTGGGAAAATTGCACATTATAACAGCACCTTAAAGGTATAAAATACGGGGTGGTAGGGGTGGAACACCGATTTTTTTATTCATGACCAAAAGGGAGGGGTGCATATGGGGGGGTTGGGGATTCTGGAAAAATCATGTCTGACAATAAGGTAGAGAAGTGGAGATGGGTAAGGTCAAACCAAATGTAAGATATCCACTGTTGCACCCGACCCCCCCCCCCCCCCCACCCTACAAATAATGACGGGTCCCTTAACTTATGCAGGACTTTAATTTTGCAAAATTTTGAAAATTGCAAAATTTAAGTCCCACGAAAAAATTAAAGTGACAATAAGGTAATATGGAGCTCATTTTGGCCTGTGTTTATGTCTCAGAACAAGATGGTGATGTTGAGCTGGTTAGCAGCAGTGTTATCAAGGATGAGTTTATTGAGGTTCAGTTCATTTCTCAAGACACCAGTTTTGGTAGTAAAGAAAAAGCATACACCTTCCAGATTTTACCAAAACTTGATCTCAGAGAAACACCAAAATCACCTACTGCAAACAAAATGAACATTCTGCTTGTAATGTTTCATTCCACCTCAAACGCGCAATTCCAACGTCGAATGCCAAAAACCTATAATTTCCTAGCAGATGAATTGGATTCTGTGTTCTTCAAGGGCTTCTCTGTTGTGGATGAGAGTACTAAGTCACAGTTGGTGGCAATGTTGTCTGGGACAACACCCAATGAAATAAGCAAACAGGACATAGACTTGTTACCATGGTTATTCAAACTTGCAAGAGACAATGGGTATGTAACATTGATGAGTGATGACAAGAAATATACAGCTCTGAGTGGTGACACTCTGGATTTTAAGGAGATACCAGCAGATCATTATGCAGCACCATTTTGGAGAGCAGCTTATAGGTGGGTAAAAGCTAGAATGAGGCCGGTATCCAGCCATCTTAAGGGAGATAGTTTTTAAACAACTATTTTTGGTCAATAACCTATGTATTATAATTATGTCCATTTTGTTTTGTTTTGGTTTGGTTTATTTCGTGGGACAAAGCTTGAGATTCCAAGTGGGCAGTTTAAGCCCATCTTGCTTACTCAGCTAGCCAATCAGGACTCAGGATTTGCCTCATTTTGCCTGCTCATGGAACCAGCCATGCAATAATATTATTGTAGTTTAATATTAATATTTACCTAAGTGAAGTTTAGTAAATGAGTTTGAGTGTTTTATCAAGTATAAAACTCAATATGCAAGTTTATTGAACGGCTTCAAAAACGTTTTGTGTAGACCTAATCATTATTACACTTAACTTTGGGTTTTGGTGTATTTTGACCAAGAAAATTGAACGCAAATGTTGGGCGTGTCTATATCAGACATAAGCACACTCATATTAACATTGATTTCCTTTGTATTTTCTTTACTAATTATTAAGGAGTTTTTGAATGCCATTATTTTAATATTAATATTGATATATTATCACGTACAAAGCTCTTAACAATCTTGCACCATCGTGCATTTGTGATCTACTCAGACCTTACGTTCCATCTCGTCAACTACGTTCATCATCTAAAAATCTTCTTTTATAACTTTACTGATTTGTTGCTCTTGTTAAGCGCTTTTAAGGATACTAGTGCTTTATAAATATTTTATTAGTCGGGCAACCGAATAGGTTTACCCTCGAGTTTCATCGCAAATCGCAGTCACGTGCAATGGGGAAAACCGCAGACACGTAATACGGGCGCAACCTTCTTTCTACGATGTCGAAGTCGATGGCGAATATGTTGAAAACAAATGGTGTCATCTTTTCTACGCTCAAACATACAGACCCACCAACCGTTCGCGGTAGACCCACTCTAAAAGATGGCGTGTGTAATGAGCGTATATTTCGAAACGGGTCGTTCCGCGAACTGAAAATAGCAAAAGAATCAAATGATTTAGCGAATGTCTCAAAAGAATCAAACCAGAAATCAAACGAGTTACCAGTGAACAGAAAATGTGGACAGAGTGACAGAAGAGCATTTGCTGATAAAGACAAGGTGCCTCGCGATGAAACTCGAGGAAACGACAACAAAGATACACGGCTCGAGATTAATGTCACGCAATCGTGGCCGGGTATTCTGAAGTTGCTCCCATAACAGCACGTCTACCTGTTGTCCGACTTACGATCTTAGATCGTCTTGTTATTATTATTATTATTATTATTACTATAACATTATGTATCTGGTCCCTGATACAAAGAAAATGTTTCCTCTTTTCCCAAACAGGTTTTCATCAGGTTTACAAAGTTTCTGCATAGGCAGTCAACCCATATACAACATAACTCTATCTTTTATCAAGCAGTTTTTTAGTGTGTATGCCAAACATCCAAAATTTGCCCTGGCTATAAACACAGAGCTGTCTTCTTGGAATATGAATGCCCTGGGTTATGCAGATAATGAAATGTTGGAATTTCTGAAGTGGATGAAACAAGACGGTCACCTTGACAACACTGCTGTTGTTATGTTTAGTGATCATGGATCTAGAGCTGACAAAATGCGGCAGACGTTACAAGGAAAACTTGAAGAAAGAATGCCCTTTTTGTCAGCTTCACTGCCACTGAAAAGGACAAAACATTTGAAAACATTGTTGTCTAATCTCAAGTTCAATTCAGATTTGATAGTATCTCCATACGATGTTTACACCACGCTACGGAATGTTGTTTCCCCTATGAAGTACCAGCACAGTATTGGAGAGAATCTTCTGGACAGAGTAACAACTGGCTCAAGATCATGTGACCACTTACAAGTGCCACCCCATTGGTGCCCATGCCTCCAGGTGCAAAGTACAGTCACAGATACCTCACTTGAACAAATTTCTGACGAAATCATAATGAATATGAACAGAAGTATGCCAGGAAGGAATTGCTCGGCTCACGCTTTCTCAACACTTAAATCAGCTGTGATGCTTGTACCACGACCAGAGGTTTTAAGGTTTAAATTTTCAAAGAATTCTGGGAAATGTGTTAATTGCGAGCCTGTGTATGGAGATGTGAAAGACTTCGGAGGTGACAAGCTTTTTGTGTTGTACATCAAAGTTTCATCTGGACAAGTTTACCGAGTTGTAGTAAACTACCATTATGGTTCCTTTCATGTTCACCCTCATATAGATTTAGTTGAAGGACAGGATCCGCAACCATGTAAACATTAGCATTTAACTAACAGCAGGTATATTTTGCAGGTCAAAGTTTTATTATAACGGAAAAACCAGTGGCACTTAAAAAAAAACTTCCAGGGGGTAGACTTACCGTGACTGTTACATAATGTGTCAATAGCTCTATCTTCCTCAAGCATGAATGACGATCATTAATTTGATGGGAAATCCAAGTTTTGCTATTGACTCTGATGTTTCTTTTGTTGCCCATTATCCCAGACATTTGACCCACCATCCCAATACCTTGTGAATTCACGGATCAGCAAGCTAAAAATGTGCTCAAACAATAGGTCCCTCGGCAGTGGGATTTACACTTGTACTTAGTGCACCAATGACCATTGCATCTTTATTATTGAAAAGTGTTTTGTGGATTTCAATCCATGGCACTCTTCAGTAGCTTTCTGAAGAATGGTCACACTGCATGGTTTGATCCACAGATGAAAAAGTTAGAACCACACTGTATAGTAAAACAAACAGTACCACAGTACAGTACTGTTCAGTAGCTTTACAGAGAATGGTCACACTGCATGGTTTGATCCACAGGTGAAAAAGGTAGAACCACACTGTATAGGAATACTGGATGAAGAATCTTGATTGGCCAGATGAATACACCAGAGAAAAGGTAACATTTGATGTAATTTTGTGCATCAGGACACTAACTCAAATATTTGGTACTTTGAGCTTGTTTGGTATCATGGTAATTAAACTGCATGCTTTGATCCACAGATGAAAAAATTAGAACCACACTGTATGGTAAAACAAACAGTACCACAATACAGTACTGTTTAGTAGCTCTCCAAAGAATGGTCACACTGCATGGTTTGATCCACAAATGAAAAAGTTGGAACCACACTGTATAGTAAAACACACCGTACCACAGTACAGTACTGTTCAGTAGCTTTACAAAGAATGGTCACACTGCATGGTTTGATCCACAGATGAAAAAGATAGAACCACACTGTATAGTGAAACACACAGTACCACAGTACAGTACTGTTCAGTAGCTTTACAAAGAATATTCACACTGCATGGTTTGATCCACAGGTGAAAAAGTTCAAAATACACAATGTAGTAAACAAACAGTACCATAGTTAAAAGAATCTCTGTAGCATCTAGCTCACTGTGACTGTTGAACATGTAATGTCACTTGCTAAGAACTTGTCACGGTGAACTTGGATGGGCGGCAATTGCTTTACTAATTGAATAAAGCCAGGTATCACAGAGAATCAGGTGTGATTGACGGTGATTTATTGGCGACAATCAAATGTAAACTGAAATGCATCGAATAAGCTAATTGGGGTAAACTACAGAATACAGGGCCACTTATTTACGAGGGTCTCCCAGTGGGGGGCCTTGTTCCCTTGTCCCCCTCCAAAATTGCCCTATGTTCCCACACATTTTCAGAATGTGTTCCCACACATTTTCAGAATGTTTTCGTACTGTAATTTTTCGAATGTTGTTCCCCTGTTCCCAAAAAATTGGCTAATGTTCCCTTGTTCCCTTCGATATAGCTACCTATATATATATTCTTATCACCATAATCTTTTGCCTAATAGCTTTCATCACTTGTTCTTAAGTAGTAATCAAGTCCATCAATACGAAACTCGACTAGCCTCTCAGTATAGACCTCATTTTTGTAGAACAAATATAAAGCAATTCAGTATCCTTTACCGAGGACCTAAAATCTGGAATTCGTTGCCTTTTTCACTAATTAGTTCTCCTACTATATCTGTTTTTAAAAAAAATCTAAAGAATTATCTCATTGATAGCCGATTTGTTGTTTAATTTTTCGATCTTGCTCACTCTGCACTCAGCCATGAATTTAGTTCATTAGTAGTTAAAGGAAGCCTATTAATATAAGCTTCAAGCTTCGTTAGGGTTCCTTGTCACATTAATTTTATAATTTAATTAACACCTTTTGTTCTGTTGTGTAAGTTTTGTGAGTGACTAAATAAATGAATGAATGATATTTTGCCAATGTTCCCTTGTTCCCCAAAACCCCTGGTAGATCCTCATTTACATACCAATGAATTACAATAGTGTCCATTGTTATCTGCTTCGTTCTACAAAAGCCTCCGACACCTGTAAACGAGGTGGACCAGGGTGGCCCTGTATTCTGTGGTTGCTCCGTTTTTCGCGTCTTTAGACGTTCAAAATCGTCTGTAGGCTTGCAACTACGCAGTGACGCAAGCATTCTCGTATCGTGACTACTATTGCGTGTATCCCGTTTACCTTTCCCCGATATTTCCTATCTGAAATTAGCGGAGCAACTACAAGTTGTAATAACTTAAAAGTTATTAAGACGTGTAACTTAATGAAACTTAAACTGTACGAAGTTCTTTGAGCTAGATGTGACGCCCTAACAAAACTAAAAGGTAGACTAGTGAAGCTGGGGCGTTACCATATGGCTTTATAGCGGGGCTCCCGCGCGCGAAGCGCGCGTGGAGCAGAGCCCCATACTCATGGAATATGGTCAACCTCTTTTCTTTTGGTTGTCACGTGACTGACCGAGCGTACGTACGTACGCGTCTACAGATTGTACGGGTAGGGTAGGGGAGACTATCAAAAGGAAGGGAGGGGTATCTCAGGCTTGTCTTGGCAAATCCACATCTTTTATATTGGACATTCACAATATGGTCAATTGACAGCTGTCAAAACGGGATAGCCACTGACCAGCATCACATGACCATATTGTGGGCTCATGTGTCAACTCATCGAGGTGACGTGATTTATTTGGAAGCTGTTCTGGTAGCCCGCATATTTTTGGCGGGAAATTGCGTTGACGACTGGAAAAGAAATTTTCAGTTCATTGTCTTTTGAGACACAATATTACTACTCTACACTGTTAAAGTTTTACTAAAGGATAAACGAAACAATTTCTATTGCTATGTCAACAAACAATAGCAGAGAAAATATAACTTGCAGAACACAGGGTTCAGGTGAAGAGCAACGGGAAAGAGAGCAAGAATTAACTGAGGAAGAATGAGCGAAGTAGATCGCCAAAGAAGGCGCGCTCGGGAAAGAGAAAGGAGACGAAATTATAGCGAAGAACGCCGACAAGCAGAAAGAGTCCGGGCTCGAGAAAATAGACAAAATTGTAGCGAAGAATGCCGAGAAGCGAAAAGACTTCGTGCTGTGGAAAACAGACAAAATTTTAGCGAAGAAAGCCGAGAAGCGCAAAGACTCTGTGCTGTGGAAAACAGACAAAATTGTAGCGAAGAAAGCCGAGAAGTGGAAAGACTCCGTGCTATGGACCACAAATTTGCATAAGTTTTGTCTGCATAATATTTGCTCACTGATGCGTGACTCAGCACTCGCACTTTCCACTTTCCCTTAAACTTGACACTTGACTTGGAAAACCGACTTCTAAACAAACCTTCTTCAGAAAAATGATCTTCTGAATGCACTACTTTTGAATGAGAAGCAAACTGATGAAAGATTTCAAATTTTTATGTCCTTTAATCATATAAACATCTCCCCTGTCGACGGCTAAGAAATACTCCCGCGGGAATTTTCTCTTGGCGGCAAATTGCAGAATGTAGCGCTTTCACTGGCAGCTTTTCGCGTTGTCGACGTTGTCATTTAGTGTGTCGATTGAGAAGTTTGGTTTCAACGCCGTTGTTTTCGTAAAAAATGTTCTTCTAAATTGTAAAATGTCTCAAATGTATGTTGGTCATTCACGTGTTGCGTTGGACCAGGTCTACTTATAGTTCACACTTTTACGGTTATTTATTTCTTTTGTTAAGTAATTACAGCTCATTGTAGTGAATAAATGAAGGCAGTAATTTTTTAAACTTACAATGTAATTAAGAAAAGAATAATTAATAATTATTTTTCATTCTCGTGAAAAATGTTTTTCGGGCTGGTAGATGTTGGTTACAGCTTGCCCGAAGGGCAATCTGTAAAATTGATTTTCTTTGCACCCTGCTTGGAGTAAACATTTATTTTACCGAGGTGTTCGTTTTAACACGAAAATGACAAGAGTTGTGTCCTGCATTTCCCAGTAGCGTGTACAAATCTTTTAAATACATTTACGCAAATAGAATGGTTAATTTCATCAGGAATAGAATACAGTACATTGATAATTTGTGTTTTTTGTAGAATATACTCCATGACTTTGTAGGTAGAAAGACCGTACTTATGGCAGACGAAAGTTTAGACAAAAATCATAGCAAGTTAATCGACCTCGACACTTAACTATAGTTAAAAACGTTTGTGAATTCCTTCGCAATATTTTAGAATGCTTTTACAGTTTAAAGTGAAATGAAAGTACTAACGGGAGCCCCGCTTTTAGGCTTGGCTAAATCTATATATTAGCTTGTAACGTTAAATAATATTGCGAGGAACGTCGCACTTAAGAATTCTCGTAGTTCCTAGATGGTCTTAATAGGTAAGGATATTGCAGTACTTACATATCGGTTCCCACTTGTACTCTAAAGGCCAGGGGTAACTTTAAGATCAAAGGGCTAAGTGACTTATGCTCTGGGGCCAGTTGTTCGAAGGTCGGTTAGCCGTAATCCAGGGTTAAATTTTAACCCGAGTTTCTTTTAAAAAAGCATTTGGAATGATTTCCGCACAGGTCCCTACTTCATTGTGCATGCTGAAGCTGTCTTGTCTGGTGTACTGCACGTGCAAATATTTCTTGTGTTCGAAGAACGAAATAGTATAGTTACAGAATGCATAATGAAGTAGGGACCTGTGCGGAAATCTTACCAAGCATTTTCTTCTTTAACTTTCTCCAAGTTTTTCGAAGCATGCAATCATCAAATTGTATTCAAAATGTATTAAAATGAATGTGCTTTTTAAGCTCTCATATCTGCATTTAAATTTCGCACTAACCCTGGGTCACCTTAACTCTGCTTTGAGCAACCGGGCCCTGAAGTCTAGAACGGATACTGATGACTACTGAAGAGAGGTCGCTGTGCTGGAGGTTTAGATACGCGAAGAGAACGAGGACGAAGACGAAGTTTGACGGCGAGAGGTCTGGTACTTTGTTTACGTCTTCCTCTTCGTCCTCACGCAATAAAATGATTTAGATTAATCGCGACAATTAAAAGTTACAATTTTCAGATAATGTTTAGCAAGAAGGCAGTCGTTGACACTTCAGTTTTACTTTTTATGGAAAATGTGTTAGATAAAGCAGATCTGTTATGTCTTTATGACGTCTGGATTAAGAAAAATCTATGTTTACCATATTTAAATTACCGGCACTTTGATCTGAATAACCTGTAACACGACGAATGTCAAGACAGAATTCAGATTTGGTAAAGCAGAAATCTCTGTCCTTACAGAGGCACTGCAAATACCCAATACATTTACCTGTGTAAATGGAACTGTAGCATCGGGAATTGAGGGGCTGTGCATGCTACTCAACAAAGTCGCGAAAACATTGTCACGCTATTGCGCATGCGCACAATTGGCAATTTTTAACTCCGTCTTCGTCCTCGTCACGTATCTAAAGCTCTTTATTTAATTAATATCTTTACGTGGGAAACTAATGATGTCACCTTAAGGCGAGCAAAATTGGCGAATCAAAAGGAATCACTTGTTAATAATTAGAAGCCGGTTAGGAGAAGGTAATCTGTTACAATCTCCATATTTTATGAGCTGTGCATGTATATCATTTTGTCAATAGGTAAATTAATTAAATTTTGTAACAATCATAAGACTGTGAATACTGTAGGCAATCATAAACTGATCGGCACCTTCTGCCACCACAATCACAGCGCAGTTATAATCTGAAATTGGATTGCACCTTTGCTGCGTCGACCTGTCTGTAAAACCAATAGGTTCAGGAACATCAGTTTCATAATCAGCCATTGCCTTTCATAATTTTTTTATCGTCATACATTATTGTTAGCGTATTCTTATTGTAAATAATTCTTATTATTATCATGCCCCCGGACCCTGTACAGGTTCGTGCACTTTGGGCAATCGATTGCCAGACACCGGCTACTTTCATTTGGGGGCAGGCTACTCTAAAATCTCTGGAGAACACTGAGTAGTAGTAGATCCACATAAGATGTACAGTTGCTTACTTTAAACCTACTCATCAAATAAACATATGCATGTATGTGTGTGTGTGTGTATGTATGTACATTGAATTGACAGAGTGCTCCTTTTGTTTAATTCATTCATTTTTATTGTTACTTTTTTGTACAATAAATTATGCATGAAAAAATTACTTCATTATGATTGGCTAAGAGCAGCACAGTTCATATGTAATACCAGTGCAAATTGCAAAACAGATATTTTTATTACAATTAACAAGTAATCACACAGTTTTCTTGTTCAATTTGATTTATTTGCACTTGGAATTTTTCAACAAGCTCACCTTTGCAAATAAATCACAAATTGAACTTGAAACTGTAAGTCCTTCACAATTAACTCTCTAAAGTCCCAGTAGTGACCATCATCCAATTTCTCCTTACAATATTCACTATTCATTAATCATTCATGTTATGAGAATAAAAAAATTATCAACAGAAAAGAGTTGTATTGATATTTAAACAAATTCTTCTCACTAGTACCATAACAAATAGATGAGAACAGTTAGGAGAAAATGAATATTATTGTTGGGACTTAGGGGTTAAGCAGCCACCCTTGGTGCAAGAAGAAGTGGTTGCTAAAAAGACAAGTCAAGAAACAAACCCAAAACCAATGTGGATCCACTGATTAATTTATTACCTCATCAATTAAAAAGAAGCAAATATCCAAAGCTAATCCACAGCTTGCTGTTACGGTAATTGAGTTTGTACAACCATGTTTTTCTGCCCAGAGCAAAATGAAAGGATCCTGGGGCTGGAATGGGTTAAACCAAGATACACGATTCAGCCCCAAAGAACAAGAGGAGGACTAGGTACTACTACTACTACTAATAATAATAATAATAATAATAATAATAATAATAATAATAATAATTTATTAATTTAAATTTCGCTTCTTAACATACAATGCATTACAATATTAACTCTTTAAGTCCTCCCTAGACCCTAGGGGTCTCCCTGTGACTAGTAAAATCATCTGGTGTTAGCCTGAGTAAAATCTATATTAACCCTTTACCTCCAAAGGGGTCTCCCTGTGACGGGTACAATCATCTGGTGTTAGCCTGAATAAAATCTATAAAGTCACTCATAGGGCTTAAAGGGTTAATTAATTTACAATTATACTTAACAGAGGTCAACCACACCACCGGGGTCTACATACCTGTATGTCCCCAACCCTTCTCAAACAGTGTTGTGGGATCTTTAACGTCCCACAAAAAAAAAAAACTGGTGCTGTGAGACGGAGCCTACGGTTTTTCGTCCTCATCTGAGAAGACTAGAATGTCAAACCATTTGCGAATTTCATAACAAAGGCAGCACATTCTCCTCATTTATTTTAAGACCATGAGTCTTGGTCTGCCTGAGGTTTGAACACGACCTCCAGCTCGACAGGCTGGCAGTCTAATAACTGAGCTAACGAGGTGTTGGTAGGGCATATAATTCGTGGTAGGCCACCATATAGTTACCTAGGGTGTACAGGGGTATACAATGGTTTGCAGGGGAGTATAGCAAGGTGTTCGTTTGTTAGCATTATTATGGGATATCTGGCTGACTATATGGCTGGGAGACTATATGATGGCCTACCATGAATTATATACCATTGTATACCCTGGTACACCCTGGGAGACTATATGGTGGCCTACCATGAATTATATGCCGTCGGTAGAGCCAAGGTAGATGGCAGGTATGAAAATGAGATTACAATTCTTTTTGGCAGCAGTTGCACTCACTTCCCAAGAGCAAATTCTCGCTGGTGACCAAACCATTTGGGATTGAGGGATTGTACTTGGTACCCGATCATGTCAGCTACCTGCTCTACGGGGCTTATATTTGTTGTGAAAACCATCATGACTGCAATGCGGTAAGTACTCTCCTTCAACTAAATCTATGTGTGGATGTACATGAAAAGACCCATCTAAGTAATTCACAACTGCTCTATAAACTTGTCCAGATACAACTTTCATAAATAGAAGAAAAAACTTGTCTTCAACCCACTGCTCCATCTTGCCATTCCCCAGCTTGCAATCTTTGCATTCCCTTTGCTTATATCTTGTGACTTCTGCCAGAGGTGTAAGTCTATATGCGGACTTAAGCATCATAAACATTTGTACTGGACAAGCTGGATTCCTTTCCACCAAATTCTTGTTTATAGTTGCTATAATTTTTCTCGAAATTCTTTCAAGTGCGCTGTCTGAGATTGTACTTTGTATCTGGAGGCATGGGCACCAGTGGGATGGCACTTGTAAGTGGTCACATGATCTTGAGCCAGTTGTTACCCTCTCCAGCAGGTTCTCCCCAATCCTATGCTGGTACTTCGTAGGGGAAAAAATATTCCGTAGTGTGGTGTAAACATCGTATGGAGATACTATCAAATCTGAATTGAACTTGAGATTAGACAACACTGTTTTCAATTGTTTTGTCCTTTTCAGTGGCAGTGAAGCTGACAAAAGAGGCGTCCTTTCTTCAAGTTTTCCCTGTAAAGACTGCCGCATTTTATCAGCCCTAGATCCATGATCACTAAAAATAACAACAGCAGTGTTGTCAAGGTGACCGTCTTGTTTCATCCCCTTCAGAAATTCCGACATTTCATCATCTGCATAACCCAGGGCATTAATATTCCAAGAAGACAGCTCTGTGTTTATAGCCAGGGCAAATTTTGGACGTTTAGTATAAACACTGAAAAATTCTCTGACATAGGATAGAGTTATGTTGTATATTGGTCGATTGCCTATGCAGAAATTGTCAAATAGATGGGAAGACCTGATGGAGGAAAACAGGAAGTAATCAATATATAACATCTCTTTGGAACATTGAGTTTAAAAACTTGTATCCTTCACAACCGTTGTCTAGTTAGTCATGCAATGCTTCTCATCACAGAGAAAGAGAGCGTTCATTGCGTGACGAGCCACACCATGGCTGGGAAGGACTGGAGACTATAATTTAACCCTTAAAGTCCCAGTAGTGACCAGCATCCAATTTCTCATTACAATATTCATTGTTCATCAACTATTTAGGTCACGAGAATAACAAAAATGATCACCAAAAAATGGGTTGATACCAGTATTTAAACAAATTCTCCTCACTGGTACCATGACAAATATATGAGAATAGTTAGGAGAAAATGAATATTGATATTGGGGCTTAAAGAGGTAACTTTTGAAACCTCACTATAAGGATACAAATTCTCTCCACACATTACATGCAGTATCAGTGAGGAGAAAGTGTTAAAATATAAACACAGTTCATTATTGGTGATCATTTCCTTGTGATCTTCTAACCAATCTTCATAACTATTTAATTATATTACTAAGGAGAAAGTAGATACTGATCATTATTTGGATAAAGGAATGCACCATTCACCTGCTCCAAGCACAGATGGCTGGTTTAGCTATAAGCTGGTGAACCATTGCACCAGTATTTGCAAGGTGATAGGTTTAAATCCTGTTGCAGCCTTCTCTACTTTCAGCCTAAATTGCAATTGTGCAACTGCAAGAGCCAAACTTTCAAATACAACATTTTTCAACTCTGCTCAATTTATTGTCAGAGTCTGCCCTTCCCTCCCCCCCCCGCCCTAAAAAAAATCCACCACTCTGTAGACCTGTCTTAATCAATTTTTAAAAATTTACCAATCTAAAAATACCCTGACCACCCTTTTCCGCACCCCATTTCCTAAATTGGTAATGATCACAAGAAAAGTCCTCATATAGTGTACCTACAGAAAATGGTTTATACAAGGAAATGACAGAGAACGTTTTACCACCCAGGGGGGTAACCAGGATTTTTTCTGAGGTATGCACAATTTTTGAAATCCCCCCCCATCCCCTACCCCCAAGTCCCAAATCTTTTTCAGGTGACTTGATTAAGGGAGATAGTTTTTAAGGGCAAGGTTACATAGTAAGCCTAGCTAGGGTTTTTACTGTATGTGAAATGACAATTAAGGTACTGCCAAGTTTTTCATCACCTTTTTAGCTTGTGGAGCTTGTCAGCTCAAGAGCTATTGTGATGGATGGGGGAATTGGGAAGTCAGGTGTAAACAATAGAATTATTGGGACCCAATCGTCTCAAGAGCGTTAAAAGGTTCTTTTTTCCGTGGTCAATCAAAATTTAGAGTATGCCACATGATCTTTGCATATTTGACATAAGTTCGGAAACATGTAGCGGGACATGACACACAGCCCTTTTTGCTCCAAGAGTTTATTGCATGCCCCATAGGAAGCCTTTGATTTGGTTTTCCTTTTTCCTCTTATTTTTTTTTTACTTTTGACTTTTTTGGTACACACGAGTACCATGTGAACAGGTAGCTACGTCCTTGTTAGGCACCCCATAAATCTTACCATGCTAAAACTTACTTTATCAGTTTGCTCTATAAGCAAGTTTTTGTGTGTTTAAATTTCCACTGATGCAGCACCAGTTCGTTTTTAAACTGAGATCTTTTCCTCTTACCTATATGCTGCTCTCCAAAATGGTGCCGCATAATGATCTGTTGGTGCCTCTTTAAAATTCAGCATGTCACTGTCATGAGCTGTCAATTTTTTGTCATCAGTCATCAATGTTACATACCCATTGTCACTTGCAAGTTTAAATAACCATGGTAACGAGTCTATACCCTGTTTGCTGACGTTACTGGGTGTGGTCCCAGACAACATGGCCACCAACTGTGACTTAGTACTCTCATCCACGACAGAGAAGCCCTTGAAGAACACAGAATCCAACTCCTCTGCTAGGAAATTATAGGTTTTCGGCATTTGACGTTGGAATTGTGCATTTGAGGTAGAATGAAACATTACAAGCAGGATATTCATTGGTTGCTCCGTTCCTATCCTTGGCTTTTCAATTTCAACTTTTGGTAAAATCTGGAAGAGGTACTCTTTGTCTGTAGCACCAATGGTAACAGATTCTTGTGACATGAACTGAACCTCGATAAATTCATCACTGATAACATTTCTGCTAACCAGCTCAGTATCACTAATATTTTCTGCAAAATAATAATGTCCATTACTTTTTTGGTGAAAGATTATTTTTCATGACTGTCACATGCAAACTCGGAAAAGAGGAAATCCAAGGTGCCCCAATAGGAGTGAAATTTACAACCTTCTGATTAGTACTAGTTCAGATGCTCAACCACTGACCTATAGGAGACTCATGGGAACAAAGCCATTAAACCAGGTTCATGAGACAAAGTTCACCCATAACCAAGCATTGCAGCAAATACTGCAATCTGATTGGTCCTTGGTGCATTTGGAATTTTTTAATTTCACTCTTAAGGCTGAAAGTGTTCTGTGATCAGATCCTTTATTCTTATAAGCTGCATGGTTGACTTTGAACTAAGACATTTCAGAAAAGATGCATACTGATCGCTGACAGGGTTAAGTTATCAGTCCTTTTATTCTCAAAAGCTGCATGGTTGCATTTGTACTGATACATTATAGAGAAGATACTGCAGATCAGACATGGATCATCTTACCTTTAAGTTCTTCAGTGTGATCACTCCACCCAAATCGTTGCCTCAAGTCAGTACCACAGTCTGGTAACAATACTAATTCTGCCTCATTTGGTGGCGCCTCATGAACTGAACTAAAATGCATGCACTTTCGACTCAGCAAATGCTGCAAGAATCCATTCTCAAGGGCTGCAAATTTTGCATCCAGCCCACAGTCTGACGAAAACACCAGGTATGTGATTTCTTTATCTTTGAGAGGAACAATACATTTACCACTTGAATTGTGTTTAAGGGTGCCATCTGTTGCCAAGGAAAATACATAACGCTTTTCATCTTGGCAGAAATCAAACAGCATCAACCCAGATGTGTCAATAGGATTTTCACTTTCTCCTTGTGGGTGAATGCATTTACCTAAGAAATGGGCTATAGATCCTGTGTGACCTGAAGAAATCAAAAATATTTAATTTATTTGCCGAGGTTGAAGAGAATAATTATTATTCAACAGGTCCTGAATCACAGTTATTTTAGCAACAATCATAGTCAGTTGCCAAGATACTTAGACCTGAAAAAATCCTAGCTTAATTAAACAGGATTCAAACCCGTGACCTGGTAATACTGGTCCAACACTCTAACCAACTAAACTATCAAGCCAACTGGAAGCTGGTCATTTGTGACTTTGTAGTGTACGTACCCTCAGGAGGATAAAGAAATGAAACCCCAGTTTTCATGTATGAAACTCTCGTAGACAGTATTTACATTCATTTACTGAACAAGTCTAATTGTTTGAAGCATAGAAAACAAGCTGGCACTTTTTTTGTGGAGAAGAAACCTGAAGAACCAACAGAGAGGCCCTGTTAGGGGTAAATTCCGACAAGCGACATCGCCTTGTAATGGCCACATGAAGGAGCTGAAATGACAACGAACGACGAGCCGCTCATGCAAAATTACAACAGTGACCTGCGATCCTTCCGAAATTGCGAAGTGAAAAGGTTTAGAACGCAGATGGGTGACATAAAGAACCCCCCTAACAGGACCTCAAGAGAGAAACCCTTAGAACAAGGAGAAAACCCACAACAAACTCAACCCACATGAGATATTGGCAGGAATTGAACCAGTTGCAGGTGAGTGCTCTCACCACTGAGCTAACCTTGTCTTGTACCCCCATACCTCATTATGCATGTTATAGCTATATTGTTTAGGATGCGGCATGGGCAAATATTCATTGTTTTACAATTAATAATATACATGAAAAAATTACTTGATTCTGATTGGTTGAGAGCAGTGCAAAAAGTGTAACACCAGTACAAATTACGCATCGATATTTTGGATTATGATATTCTTTATTTTTAAACGAACCGCTTTGAGTTTGTAGCGTTATCAGCTAATCTTCATCAGCCAATCAATAAATAAAGTGTCAAATCTGCGTCAAATGCTGAATGACACTTCCTGTCCACAATGAGATCTTCCGGCAGTTCCTCCAGGCGAATTTTTTCACGTTTGTGTTATTAATAAGTAATCATACTGTATTTTCTCATTCAATTTGGAATTAAATTGCACTTGAGTTTTTTAAAAAGCTGAAATTGCACTCGACGAAGCAGCTTGTGCAATTTCAGCTTTTTGAAAAACTCACTCCTGCAAATTAATTCCAAATTGAACTAGAAACCGTATGATTACCTTTATGAAACAGTTCAACTACAACGTGCATGCACAATGATGTGTGTGTGTGTGTGTGTTATTGATCAAGCAAGAGGTCCAGCTGGCTGGTTAATGGCTGGACAAGTTTTTTCTTTGCAGGGTTAAGGAGATAGTTTTTAACCCTTTAAGCCCCGAGGGGTCTCCCTGTGAAGAGTAAAATTGACTGGCGTTAGCCAGAGTAAAATCGAGCAAGTCACTCTTGGGGCTTACGGGGTTAAGGAGATAATTTTTTAACCCTTTGGTCCACTGGCTCCTGTCCATAATAGGAAGGGGACAATTGGGATGTTATGGGGGGTGGGGAGGGGTAAGGTAATTTCTGTTACACCTCAATAAAATGATTTACATGTTTAATTTATCCACACGTACCTTTCTCAAGACGCGATACAGTCTCATAGAAAAACTGCTCCTTGCCATAAGAAACTCCATTTAAATGATCTGCGGTTGAACCCCGGGGTAATTTCACGGCGCGATATGATACATCACGCAAGCCTCTTCCAGTAACATGCAGTTGCTTTTCCTTCAGGAAAACTAGGGCCCTTCCTCCGTGACACGATAGATTACCGAGATCCCAGTGATGTTTAAGAAGTGCAGGATGGTAAGGATCCGGATCAAGCAACAAGCACCGTTCCGAGCCAAACAAACCCAACGTACGAACGCGCGAAAAGTTGCGAAGAATAGATTTCCCTACGTAATGCTCCTCTTCCATGATTTGAGCCAGCGACTTCATGATTTCTCTAGGTTTACACGAGTTTCGAGGGCACGTATGCAAACGATTTAGGTAAGGCAACACAACGATCACAACCACTAATACCCAAACAACAACACAAGCGATCAGTATAAAGAGACAATGCCTAGGGCTGTGCAGTAGTTGAATCCTCGTCGCAAATGTTTTGAACGACGCCAAACGCATGGCCATAGCGCTTTGCGATTGAGCTGAAAAGTTTTGAGAGGGGTTTTGAATAACTTCTGTGTCTTCATGTACACTCCGTCGAAGTTTAAGTCAAGCTACGTAGATTATAAAGTTCATTCGGCTCGCCAAGGTGACATACTTTCCCTTCGTAAATGGCAAGAATCTTTTCATCTCAACTTCACCTTAATTTCTTCTTTCTCGCTCAGAGATGTATACTTTGATGAGTGGGTGATACTAAACAACTGGAGAGCGTCGAAAACAAATCTTCTCTTTCCCGGGATGAGCAGGAAGGGAAAACCATTGATCAGCCATCTTGTTGAAAATGTTCAACTTAACATTAACAGAAAAGTTAATGAATGACCACGTACCTATATGCAATTAGTATAATTTTAGAGCTGAACACAGTGTTTCCAGCAATCTGATTGGTTGAGTGTACTCGCCATATGACAAGCGCGGTGAATATAAAGCAAAACAAAATGGCTGCCAGCAGCCGGTTTGTAAATGTTTCCGACGAGGAAATCTCAGAAATTAAAAGTAGTGCAGTCCCGAAAACAACGCAAAATGCAACAAAATATGGTGTTAAACTTTTCAAAGGTATGTCAGCCTCTTCCGTTGGGCTTATTATTTTACTTTGAAACTTTACAAACAGAAACAGTACCGATAACAACGGCTGAAACAGCTAATTAACTGTCGTAACTCTTAATTTACCTTACACAGAATGGTTCGCTTAACAAACCGAATTCGAAACAGAGTTTAAGTGCATGGAAATCAAAGAAATGAACAACTGCCTTTCAAAGTTTTATTTATCAGCAAGACGACAAGACGGAAGCCATTACAAGAAAACAAGTTTGTTGTCAATCAGAGCAGCCCTAGATCGACCCATGTGACATTTATACCGGAAATAAAATGTGTTGAATCCCGATTTCTCTGTTGTTCAGCTCTGAAATTATACTAAAACAATTATTCGCCTCAGGCTCAGTTAATATTGGCGAATATTTACCTCGCCTTCGGCTCGGTAAATATTCGCCAATATTAACTGAGCCTGAGGCGAATAATTGTTAAATATTATGACGCATGTTCTTATACTCGCGAGAAGGGGGGCTGCATAAAAACAATTTTTTAACTGCAGTATTGTTTTATATTTAGTTCTTATTAACCGAGCGGGAGATCTGTATCGGAGAATCTTGACCAAGGTCGCCAGAACAGACCGATCGCAGTGAGGTCTGTAACAGCGACCAAGGTCGACATTCTCCCATACAGACCAACTACGTAGCTCGGTTAATAAGATGTTTATTTTGGCGGGCGACACTAAAACGTAAAGGATGGAATGGTGGAACGGCGGAAAATAACCCCAAATCCTAAAAGATGGAACGGCGGAAAATTACCCCAAACCCTAAACGATGGAATGGCGGAAAATTACCTAAAAGGTGGAATAGCGAAAAAAATGGAAAAAAAAATAATAAGAGAGGAATAAAAATACACTTAACATCTTCATGTATGTGTTAATCGTCAAGTGGAATCATGCATCCTCTCATAAGAAAAAAAATACTCATTTTTAAAACAGAGCGAAATGATACAGTATAAAAACCCCTGGGGCTGCGACACGTCGCAACATACCACCGACTTGTCGCAACATACCACCACGAGAAATAAAATTACATTCAATTTACCGAGTTATGTTCCTTTGCTCTCATCTTTTGTATCAATCACAACAGTTTTCAGTACTTTCGAAAGTTGTGAGAAAAGCTTCAGATATCTTCGGAAGTCATCGGAATAATATAATAATAATAATAATAATAATAATAATAATAGACTTGTATAGCGCTAGAACTATACAAAAATATTCAAAAGCGCTTTACATTAAGTTAAAATAAATAAATAAATAGAAATCACTAAACTTTAAAACTATTTCAACAACTATGCTAAACTTTAAAACTATTCCAACAAATCAAAAGCTTTCTTAAAAAGAAATGTTTTCAGTTGCTTTTTAAAAATGGCGAGGCTGCTACTTGTTCTTATAGTTAATGGCAGCGAGTTCCATAAAACAGGTGCAGCATGAGCAAAGGCCCGATCCCCAAGTGTAGAGCAGTTGATTTTTGGAACGACCAGAAGAGATTTTGCAGACGAACGAAGAGCGTAATTAACAGCTGGTTTCAGGGATAAAAGATCTTTTATGTAGGAAGGACTTTGGTTGTGTAGTGCCTTGTAAACAAAAAGAAGCAATTTAAACTGAACTCTAAACGATACTGGAAGCCAATGTAAGTCGATAAGAGCGGGTGTGATATGATCAAATTTCGCAATCCGAAAAATCACTCTAGCCGCGGCATTCTGAACTTTCTGTAAACGATCAAGCTGGTATTTAGGTAGACCAAATAGAAGTGCATTGCAGTAATCAAGGTGCGAAGATACAAAGGCGTGGATCAGTGTCTTTGTGGATTGCGCGTTAAGGAATTTTCTGATCTGTCTTATGTTGTATAGTCCACGAAAAGCCTTGCTATATCGTCGGTCATGTTCGGAAAATGTCGGGTCGAAAATCTCACGCATTTGAACTCGGGAAAAGCTGGCAGGTATATAACAAATGGGTGTTATTGACCAAGAGTGAGGCCATGATGCCCGAGTTTTTTTGCACGTTTAAGAGCTATGTCTCTAAATATCGAGAATCCGGCGTCAATTCGGGAAAATTTCGATTTCTCTATATTTTGCCCAGATAACCCCTCTGGTAAGTTATTTTCGAAAATACTATTCAAAAATAGAACTAAAAATCCCGGGGCGCCTTACGTTTTTCGACATCCGGGACAGTTCAAAAAACGCCATTTCGCTTCCCACTGCGGTTCACAGAATGGAAATTTTCTTCATTTGTTAACAACGCTTGGGCGGATGATGATTTTTTTTTTTTCTTTATTATTCTATCGCTCATATGGTACAAACTCAGTAAAGCCAAAGCCGGGGGCTTATACGGCCTGTGGTCAGAATGACAGAAATTATTTTATACAGAAATGAAGTGACTGTAGGTTAAACTACAAAACTAAAACAAGGTACAAAACTGAAATTAAATAAGTTTACATACATGCAGTCGTAATAGTCCTATAGCAGTCCAAAACTAGTGACAAATAATCTAACAATAAGCTAAGAGAATCCTGCGCTAGTTCAATTTAGGCTTAAAAAGTGAAGTTTTAGTTTCTTTTTGAAGTTAGTAGTGGTAAGGCTGTCACGGACAGTCAAGGGGATATCGTTCCAAATAGTCGGGGATTGGGAACTAATCGCAAATTGATACCTGAGAGGGGTGGGTACAAAACGAAGACCGAAGACCTAAGACCCAAAAACGAAGACCCCTTCAAAATCGTCTGGAAATCGCTTGAAAAAGGTTCAAACATGATCCTCGAGACAAGGAACAACAAAATATGCGGTTTTCAGCGAATTTGACCGGGGTCTTCGTTTTGTACATAACCCTACCAAATGTACAAAACGAAGACCCCTTCAAAATCGTCTTGAAATCACTTCCTAAAGGCTCACACATGATTCTCGACCGAAGCAGAAACAAGGAGCACTAAGATTTGCGGTTATCAATGAATTTGACCGGGGTCTTCGTTTTGTACATAACCCTACCAAATGTACAAAACGAAGACCCCTTCAAAATCGTCTTGAAATCACTTCCTAAAGGCTCACACATGATTCTCGACCGAAGCAGAAACAAGGAGCACTAAGATTGGCGGTTATCAACGAATTTGACCGGGGTCTTCGTTTTGTACATAACCCTGCCAAATGTACAAAACGAAGACCCCTTCAAAATCGTCTTGAAAGCAAAAACTTTCAACGTTTGCTGATGCGTATTCTTGATGCTCTTAATGTTTTTTTTTGTGTGCCCAAATCACGGAGCGTTACTACATAAGGAGGCTAAATTGTTCTGCCTCTCAGGCACAACTTCAAGTGAGACGATCTTATTGGTTGGGAACTAAAATCATCTGGCCTTTGGTGTGGTGTGATCCAAACATGTCTCATTTTCTAGACTAAAAATAGATTTAATTCGTTACAAGAAATATGTATAAAGTTCTCCGTTTTTGCGTTGCAAGTAAAGAAATAAGAAGTAACAAGGCCGTAGCTAGCATGAGGAAAGACGAAGCACTTTTAAAAAGCGTTTAAATGAGACAATGATCCCCACAAAAAAAAATTAAAAAATGCCATTGAAAATGTTTAAAAGAGCATTTCTGAGCCTCTAGAATTCAAAATTTTCCTGGCGGGCATGTCTCCAGACCCCCCTAGCGGCTCACGCCTTCGGCTCTTTAAACTTGTCTCGTCTTATTCTGGAGTCTACGGCCCTTAGTCAATTTGTTTTCTACAGTCGTTATCCACGTACATATTGCTCAAGTTTTAGTCAAACATATAACGTAGCATATAATGTCAAATGAGAAAGCGCAACTTGTAGTTTTGATTTTTGCCGCTTCAAGTTGGATTTGTTTTTTTTTTTCCTGTTTGACGAGAATGTAATAACATGCCACGTTTGAAAAGAGCGTTCTTACCTGGTTCACCTACAATCTAATATGTACGGTGGCCCACAACTGTCACATCAAAAACAAATTGCTCACATCAAAAACAAATTGCTCACATCAAATTCAAATTGCTCACATCAAATTCAAATTACTCACATCAAAAACTAATTGCTCACATCAAAAACAAATTGTTCACATCAAATTCAAATTGCTCACATCAAAAACAAATTGCTCACATCAAAAACAAATTGCTCACATCAAATTCAAATTGCTCACATCAAAAAGAAATTGCTCAGATCAAATTCAAATTCCTCACATCAAATTAAAAAGAAACAACATCATTACTCACTGGTCAGCGGCTAAGTTAAAAAGACTATCCCCAGTTTTCACTCGATTTTTCACTTGACCGCCATTTTTTCGTTCGAGTCCCGTTGTTTTTACTTTTGTAGCTATTTGTGAACAGATTGACGTAATCAGGATCAGTAAATGTATTGCAGTACCTGTGGCACCGAAATTGCCACAGATTTAAAAATAGTTGTGACAGGCCTGCACGACTCCCGCTGTTCGCAAGTGTGGTTTCTTTGCCTTTAGAGTTTGAATCTCACGAGTATGTCTTTGAGCGATTTTCCTCTTTTGTACAATATGATGGGAGGCTCTTTGTATATCTCACTCAGTAAAGGTTGATCCTGTATTAAATGCCATTTGCTCAATAAGGTTTTCTTAAGAATACTTTCGCTCAAGTTCTCTAAGTTCCAGTTTGTTTATCTCTACGCTACGGTAGTGGAATTTCTTTAACGCTCCTAGCAGTTTATGCTTTCTGGCTCTACCGTAATTGCTGTCATTATACTGTCACGTATGTGAGCTTTTTCTTTCCGCGTTCCGCGGTTACGTTTACGGCTTTCTCTTGGCGTTTGAGTATTAGTGATTCTTCCTTGAGAACTTTGGATCATTTCTGAAAGAGGCGTGTCTGGCATGTTCGTCTCTTCCTCGCTCAGTTCTATAGCGCTCACACTACGTTTTGTTGGTGATGGATCCGGCAAGAGGTTACTATCGCTATTTAGTATGTTCTCCATAGTAATTCTCAAGCAATACTGCAGTTTCGGTTCTATAGTGAACACAGTTGCTCCTATGTTGTTTCTCTAGCTGACGTGGAGAAACGCGGAAAGAAAAAGCTCACATACGTGACAGTAGCAACAGCAATTACGGTAGAGCCAGAAAGCGCAACGCTCTGACGAAAAGTCTGCCATGTAGATGTCAGTAAAAAATCTGAGGAATCTATTGCCATACTACAGGCATTGAGACAAACATAAGATACAGTGCACGGGCAAAGATCAGGCCAGATCCAGAATTTCAATCTGACATCTATAGGATAAGAAAAGACGCAGAGCATAAACTGCTAGGAGCGTTAAAGAAATTCCACTACCGTAGCGTAGAGATAAACAAACTGGAACTTAGAGAACTTGAGCGAAAGTATTCTTAAGAAAACCTTATTGAGCAAATGGCATTTAATACAGGATCAACCTTTACTGAGTGAGATATACAAAGAGCCTCCCATCATATTGTACAAAAGAGGAAAATCGCTCAAAGACATACTCGTGAGATTCAAACTCTAAAGGCAAAGAAACCACACTTGCGAACAGCGGGAGTCGTGCAGGCCTGTCACAACTATTTTTAAATCTGTGGCAATTTCGGTGCCACAGGTACTGCAATACATTTACTGATCCTGATTACGTCAATCTGTTCACAAATAGCTACAAAAGTAAAAACAACGGGACTCGAACGAAAAAATTGCGGTCAAGTGAAAAATCGAGTGAAAACTGGGAATAGTCTTTTTAACTTAGCCGCTGACCAGTGAGTAATGATTTTGTTTCTTTTTTAATTTGATGTGAGGAATTTGAATTTGATGTGAGCAATTTGTTTTTGATGTGAGCAATTTGTTTTTGATGTGAGCAATTTGAATTTGATGTGAGCAATTTGTTTTTGATGTGAGCAATTTGTTTTTGATGTGAGTAATTTGAATTTGATGTGAGCAATTTGAATTTGATGTGAGCAATTTGTTTTTGATGTGAGCAATTTGTTTTTGATGTGACAGTTGTGGGCCACCGTAAATATGCCAAGATTAAATTCGTAGCCCATGTAATAAAAATATTATAAATTCTTCTTAACTGTATTCAAACTGGTACCATGCTACGAATTTGTTGAGACATGTAATGAGACATGTTTGAATCACACCACACCAAAAGCCAGATGATTTTAGTTCCCAACCAATAAGATCGTCTCATTTGAAGTTGCGCCTGAAAGGCAGAACAATTTAACCTCCTTATGTAGTAACGCTCCGTGATTTGGGCACACAAAAAAAACACTAAGAGCATCAAGAATATGCGTCAGCAAACGTTGAAAGGTTTTGCTTTCAAGACGATTTTGAAGGGGTCTTCGTTTTGTACATTTGGCAGGGTTATGTACAAAACGAAGACCCCGGTCGAATTCGTTGATAACCGCAAATCTTAGTGCTCCTTGTTTCTGCTTCGGTCGAGAATCATGTGTGAGCCTTTAGGAAGTGATTTCAAGACGATTTTGAAGGGGTCTTCGTTTTGTACATTTGGTAGGGTTATGTACAAAACGAAGATCCCGGTCAAATTCGTTGATAACCGCAAATCTTAGTGCTCCGCCTTGTTTCTGCTTCGGTCGAGAATCATGTGTGAGCCTTTAGGAAGTGATTTCAAGACGATTTTGAAGGGGTCTTCGTTTTGTACATTTGGCAGGGTTATGTACAAAACGAAGACCCCGGTCGAATTCGTTGATAACCGCAAATCTTAGTGCTCCTTGTTTCTGCTTCGGTCGAGAATCATGTGTGAGCCTTTAGGAAGTGATTTCAAGACGATTTTGAAGGGGTCTTCGTTTTGTACATTTGGTAGGGTTATGTACAAAACGAAGACCCCGGTCGAATTCGCTGAAAACCGCATATTTTGTTGTTCCTTGTCTCGAGGATCATGTTTGAACCTTTTTCAAGCGATTTCAAGACGATTTTGAAGGGGTCTTCGTTTTTGGGTCTTAGGTCTTCGGTCTTCGTTTTGTACCCACCCTACCTGAGAGACCTTTTATGCAAGTTGAAACAAGAACGAGTTAGATAATCATGAAAATCACGATTAAAGTGGAGGAGGGAGGAAAGAGAGGCAGGTAAAAGGCGATTAAAGTGTGAGAATACAAAACAAGAAACATGGAATTTATAAAGTGAATGGAGAGGAAGAATATTAAGCTTTGAAAAAAGAGGCTTAGAACGAGTTTTTGGAGGAGAAAAGGTGATAATTCGAATGGCTTTCTTTTGGAGTAGATAGAGGGGTTCAAGGTAGGAGGCATATGTAGATGCCCAGATGAGGTTACAATAGTTGATATAAGGTAGAAAGAGGGAATTATATAAAGTTTTTAGAGTGACCGAAGGTAAATATCGTCTCGATTTAGACAAAATTCCTATAACCTTAGCGACTTTATCACAGATGGAAGTGATGTGCGGTTTCCATGAAAGGTTTTCGTGAATAATTATTCCAAGAAATTTATGTTCCTGTACCCGTGCTATAGGGGTATAATGAATTTGGATTTATTAGGATGAACCGTAAGCTTGTTTGCGTTAAACCAGGAGGAGACATGAGAAAGCTCTTGATTAATCATTCTAGTTAAAGTAGCCAAGTCTTTATGACGAAGAAAAATATTGGTGTCATCAGCAAAAAGAATAAATGAAAGATAATTTGAAGAGAGAAAAAGATCACTGATGTATAGGAGGAATAATAAGGGGCCAAGAACAGAACCTTGAGGGACCCCACACACAACAGTATTATAAGAAGAAACATGACCATTGACCATAACATACTGTTGTCGGTTGTCTAAATAGCTGGTGAGCCAAGCTAGAGGAATACCACGGATACCATAAAAGTTTAATTTGTTAATAAGTATCTGATGATTTACAGTATCAAATGCCTTCTTGAGGTCTAAGAAAATCCCAATAGTGTATTCATTACTTTCAAAGCCTTCATAGATATTGTTTACAAATTCGAGGATAGCCATAGTTGTAGAATGATGTGGTCTGAAGCCATATTGATGGTGACTAAGAATGTCAAATTTTTAAAGAAATACGGACAATCTGAAGTAAAAGAGTTTTTCAAAGACTTTGGAAACCCAGGGGAGAATAGAAATAGGCCTGTAGTTAGAGAACAAGGAAGAGTCATCACATTTGAAGATGGGAAGGATCTTGGCTGTTTTGAGCTTATATGGAAAAACACCTTGAGAAAATGACAGATTACAGATATGGGTCAAAGGGGCAGCTATTAAATCAATAGTATCTTTTATAGGGGAAATACAGAGGCCATCAAAACCCTCACATTTACTATTTTTTAGAGAATGAACTATATTAGCAACCTCAGTGGGAGAAGTTGGGTTGAGATAGAAACACTTTGCGTAATGACCAATCAGAAACTCTCTATACGTAATTTGAGTGGGAGAGTTCATTACGTAACTTAAGCAGCAATGACAGGCTCATCTTTACCGATAGGGTAGCCAGTCGGCCCAAGGTCTCCACAGTACGGAGTTCAGCTAGGTCAGTAAAAAATCTGGGGGCAGGGTGGTCGTGGGGGAGAAGACGTCTCATAGTGACATCACCACCCACAGTAGGGTGCAGGTTTGAACAAATCAAGAACACCGGGAAATAGTTACCTTCTACTGGTGTTTGTTTTGATTAAGTAGCAGAGCTAAACATTTTACTGTGAAATGCCACAGTACGACACCACCTTAAGGATGTGAAGCTAATTCGAGAATTTCCAAGACTGCTAAACCTCAGTTATAAGATCTCAAAAACCTCACCTTCCATGGACAGTGTTCTGTCACGCCTGTCTAATAATATAGTACTCTAATAACTATGTGTAGAACTCGTTGTTCTAACTAAAAAACATACACAGGGCATTCTTTGAGATGCATTGTTTCTATGCGCCTCTCAAAGAATGCCTTGTGTATAGTTTTCAGGTGGAACAACACAGTTCAAATCATTCAAAGTTTTCGTGCCTTGTAAACTAAGTGAAGGTCAGATCCCTTCCAAATTCCTGACCATGTGTGTTAATCCATAGCTAGAGGAGTTCATTAACTATGGTTTATCGACTGAAACATGAAACTTTTGTTATTTAAATTTTGTCATGTAAACTACACGAAATGTCAACAGAATAAAGACGCGGTGTTGACAACACTTACAAAGGTAGTGAGTTACTAAAATTTTGTTGCTCCTCTACGTCTCCATGTATTCTGAGATAGCTCGTTTTCACTTGAATACCTTTTCCCACGTTTGTTTCATGCGTGTTCGCCAGGGAAAAAACACTTTCTCCTTTAACCATGAAATTTTGCTTTGGTAAAACTAGTTACACTGCTGATGAAGAGCCTATGTTTTGTTATTGCTTGAGGGGAACATGAATCAAGGTTCTGTGGATGAGAACAGCCACAAATTTGAAGACCTACCCCACTGCCTTCCCTACCCCTACCCCCAGAGCAAAAACTCACACACAAACACCCACACCAAAAATAGAACATCCATATCTGGTAAATGCCAGATTACTGGACTCGTCAAGATTCTGTAATGAAAAGATCATTACATATCATATTATATCACACATTTGTGATTTCACTGTAGAGGTACAGCTTTTAGTATTGATTTTCTACCACTTGATATACCACTGAGCTTTACAAAATGACAATTACATGCCCACTTGGACATATAAAATTTTGGCTCATCCTCAGGGTAAAAACCTGTTACGTCCCCAAGTGATGTAGAACAAAGAAAACAAAGGAGACAAAACAATAGAGACTAGAAAAATATAGTGAAATAACAAAGAAAACTTTACAGGTTTTTACACTGAGGTAAACCCAAAATTTCTCTTCTCATGTTTAAGAATATTTTAATAATTCAGTGCGCTCACTAGTGAAATACTTTTTCAACAATAGAAGAGAAATTTTACACCTCTGCACAGCCACGTAATACCCTTCTCCGGACAGAATAAACACACATAGGAGGAGAATTAATAATAATATCATTGACCTAACTTAACGATTTTTAGGTGATCTAATCTTAAACTCTCTAGACTGACATATAAAGATGTGTTCGATACCTAGTAATGAGAATTGATCCTTAGATTACAGGAGTGGAAGTGTTGATCTGTGCACAAAACATGGTTTACATTCTTCAATAATTACTGAAGAAATAAAAACAACATAATCATTATGACATCATAAAAATATCATTACAGGATTGTCAAAAAGGGCCGGAAAGTGGCAGAAGAAAAGCAACAAAAATGCCTCTCTCAGCCGTCTACTCTCTTAAATTTTCCTGCTTTGGAAAATGTTTTTGACAACCCAGCTGTTGTTTTGATCCAACAAGATTTAAACTGCATCAGTTTACACACAGCTTAATGATCTGCCCATTGTCCTTTTATACATGAAAAATTAAAATTTTGCAGTTTGCCTTTTGATTCATATGAACATTTCAAGAAAGTCACATCTGTTTTTGTTAATAATTGTCTTTGAAATGCTCTGCGTATCATAAACAGGATCACCAAGAAATTCAAGTTACCATGCGCATGACCTGGTGACATGGTGTCGACCAAAACTCCCTACCATAGGCGGACTTCCTTTGTCAAATTCCCCAATCTCCCTTAAGCCTTTCACTCCCAAGAGCGACTTTACAGATTTTACTACATGTCTAACGCCAGACGATTTCACTCGTCAAATGGAGACCCCTTGGGAGTGAAAGGGTTAATGTGAACCTAATAACAAAATATAGAGGGCAAATGTTCACAAAGAAAACTCAAGATTGACCACATCGGAAGTCTGAGCTAACACAGATATGCATCTTTTTTTCATATATGATGGCTCAACTTATGTAGATTACTGTTTGATTAACTCTTTCATGCAGTGCATTGCTTTGATCTTATCCACCTGTGATTTCTTACACCTACTATCGCATACCGGGCAGAATTACTGAATGCTGATTGGTTGCTTGGTAATCAAGAGGGATTGCTTACTTCATTCCTGACTGGTTAATAGCTGCTTAGTAACAAAGCGTTATTGTCAAATTTCTGTTGGCAGCAACAATTTTGAACTGTGTTCATAATTGGTCAGCTAAATTGACTGACAGTCATCTGTTGCAGCACTAAACAGGCTTTCTTTAATAATTTTGCCCTTTGTGTGATAAGCAAGTAGTCACAATAAGTCCTTGTGCAATCAAGGATAAATTTCAATTGTATTTTCAACATGTTCCACATTACCCTTATCGCCTTGCAGCACAGGCAATTTTGTGAAACGTTTGAGAATATGTGCTAAATTAATCCTTAATTGCATGAGGGTTCATTGCAAAAATATAGGCAATCAAATGGGTTTGAGTGCAATTTGCAATTAATGAGCACAAGTAACTTTTTCAAAGACTACAAAAATCGCACCAGCCTGTAGGGTGGGTGCAATTTGTTGTCTGAAAAATTTATGAGTGCTTATTTGTACAAAATTGCACTCGAAATCATTTGATAACTTATTAGTAATATACCTGCAAAAATTTAACTTCAAATTTCAACTCTCAATTTCATCTTTCTGCACTCAATTTCAACTTGCTGCACTGTTTGGGGTGTGCCTTCAGCCAATCAGCACGTTGAAATTTTTGCATGTATATTATTATGTAATTATACTAATAAAAATTGCTGAAAGCACTGATCTAATTAGGGGACCTACTATTTTTGATATTTGATGGGTCTAATTAAGCTGATCGCTTTGTAAACTCCTTGATTAACTCTTTGATATGGCACCTGGCTTTGATCTCCTCCACTTGCGTAATGTGACCAGGCTTTTTGATTGCCAACAAGGGCAACCCACCAAGTAGCAACAAGGCCAGGCCTTGAACAGCTGTGCTAGCAGCATCAAACTGCATCAACGACATGACAAATAAGAATATTACTGTGAGGTAACTTCCAAGGGCCACCACTTTCAACAGCTTTGCCAAAATGGTGCGTTGAAATGGCATCAGCTGACAAGATGCCATAACAAATAACTCTACAGGAATGCTTGGAATGCCGTATTCATCAGGAGAGACAAGAAAACTAACAGACTTACTTCTTGAAAGTGAGGAAACAGATGCTGATAACTTTCTTTCTGCAGCAATTGGACCACTGAAGGTTTCTCGAATACTAGCTTCAGCCCTCACTTCATTATCATACTTTTCACACTCATCAAACACCATGCTCTTTAACCTTGTAAATTGCGCATAATACTTGTTAATCCCCCTTAACAAGTACACTAAAACCCATGTTCCCAGTACTATGTGCGGGAGATAGACATGAATGTAGAACAAGAACCCCATGATGGTGAAGCCCATGACACTTCCCAGAAACATGATGTTTATTGTCAAGGTTACGGCAAGCATGAAGTAGGATGCTTCCACAAGCATGCAGAACACAATAAAGAGGATGTAAAGCACAGGAAAGGCAGTGATTTTGATGAAGCTTGGGATGGCTTGGCAACATTGGGATTCTATTTCAATCCGGAACAACATTTTCCAAATTCTGAAGGCAACGTAAGTTATAGGTAAAAGGTATAGAACAAATGCAGTTGCTATAGTGAATGCCCATGGAAGAAATATCAACAGCAAGAGAACTCCTTTACAGATTTTAGAGCAGAGATTAGGGGGGCTTTCGTCATTCTCTGCTCTCTCCTCAGGAATATGTGTATCGTCTCCATCTCCAAACATATCAACACCACAGAGCTTCTGTAGTGGGAATGTTATGACTAGGAACACAAACTTCCAAAAGCTGAGCTTCATGAGGCAGTTAAGATGGAAAACCATGATTTCATACATCAGCTGAAAACCACGCTTATCTGAATACCCAATCAGATCATCTGGCTTTATGAAGCCAAGGAAGGTCCGTTCATCATGCCTACCCGACAAACGGCGGGCTAACTCTGACAGAGTTCGTGGAATGGCGATAGCAATGCAAATCAACAGCACACAAAAGAGAAATGAAGCGCTTAGTGCAAACTGTCCGACTGGCTCTATCAATGTTATAAACGCATCACCAACACCAAGTAATTTACCAGTTGAAATACCCAGTTCAGCTTTCTTTAGGTAAGCATACAGCATGCCTTGGAGGACTGGCAGACTGCATAGGGCTATCACAAACACACAACGGCTAAGACGTGATAACAGTATCGACTCTGTGCGTGTTCTAAGCACGTCTATCATCCCATCGTCCATTGCCATCAACACTTGACGGAAACTTTGTGTCACTGACTCAAGCGACGTCTGACTCCCCAGGAGAGTGGCCTGAGGGTTGCTCCTAGCCGGGGGGGACTTAAGCTTGATTCTCGGACCTCTTTTGAACTCTTTAGGGAGGTACTTGAACAACAATGGGGCAAAAATTCCAAACCCTATGGATAATGCCCATAGAAATCTTAGTGCTATTTCAATCCATTGATTATCTTCTATCGGCATGTTACACAGAACAGTACCATTCCTAAGTTGGTTGCAACAAAAATATCCGTTCGGGCCCATGGCTTCCTCTTGGCTCCTAAGACAGAAGTTTCCAAAGGCTTTTGTTGCATTAATAACAGTAAAAGCTATCATTTGCCTTAAACACCCACGTGAAATGTTACTGTAGCACAGCAATGGGGAGGCCTTCAGGTTCAAAATCATGTCGTACGCATCACGGGCTAAAATTGTCAGTGACAAAATGTCGAAGTCATATGGTAATGTAGCGAGAAATCGGCCGCGCTTATTTCGCAACCATGACCACTTCTCTTTGATTTGAACATCCGTCGGTGCTGCAATTTTACTACCCTGATCCATCGAAACCTCGACTTCTGTGCTGTTCGAAAGAGCAACCATCAAGAAAACGGCCAAAGCTTTGTCGTCGAAGACCAAAGTCTTAAATTTCTCTGCATCGCGCGAACTCATCTCCAGCGAGCAATTAATTGCAGAACAATCCGTTGAGCTAACTTCCGCAAGCACGGGTGAAAGCGTAGAAGCATTTTCGAAGCCGCTATTCAATGGATACGAGATTGTAATCCCCACAGAGTATAAAACCAGACAAACAGAAAAGGAAAATGACAAAAAATATGGCATCGTTGTCAAGAATCAAGCTCACGATCCGCACTCAGTAGGTGAAGTCCGTGATCAGGCGTGGTTACCTTGAGTCAAGACAAGTCCTGTAGAAGGATTCATCGGTCCCTTTAATGCGCGATGATCCGTGTGATCTCGAATCAATAATCCAAATCCGGATCATATCAAAGGAACGCACCCATTGATAACTATGTTCTATTGCCCAAGCGTGAGGTCATAGCCTGATTATCAGGTCCTCTGAGGGGGAAGGGAGAAGAAGACTGTGCTCAGAGGGGGAAAGGAGAGGGGGCACTGCCCTCCGATAGGGAAAGGAGAAGGGGGACTGCTCTCCGAGGGGGAAAGAGAGGGGGGACTGCCCTCCGATAGGGAAAGGAGAGGGGGGACTGCTCTCCGATAGGGAAAGGAGAGGGGGGACTGCCCTCCGATAGGGAAAGGAGAGGGGGGACTGCTCTCCGATAGGGAAAGGAGAGGGGGGACTGCCCTCCGATAGGGAAAGGAGAGGGGGAACTGCCCTCCGAGGGGGAAAGTTGAGGGGGGACTGGGAAGACGGGAAAGCGAAGAAGCCTGACACAAACCCATTGATCGGCTCATGTTCAACGTCCAGAATCTTGACGTTTCGCTGCTCGGTCAAACGACAAAAGGAAATTGCACGTGACTCACACCGGATGTTAAAAC
This sequence comes from Ricordea florida, assembly GCA_949710005.1. Taxonomy (NCBI): domain Eukaryota; kingdom Metazoa; phylum Cnidaria; class Anthozoa; order Corallimorpharia; family Ricordeidae; genus Ricordea; species Ricordea florida. Next base: position 25,258,428 of record OX453283.1, on the reverse strand, counting down.
AACCACACAAACACACACTTGACAGTTTTTTGACAGTTTATTATAACCAGAAGTGACTTTGATTGGCGGTTGTTCTAGACGAAACCTATCACGTTTCGAGGGGGCGGAAGGCTCGAAACCGTGCTGTTGTATTAGGCTTTCCCTTCTCTATTCCCCTCTCTCTTTTCTTCCCCAAAACCCAAAAAGCCCTCCCCTAGTGAGGTCACGATGGCTGGACATTGGCCGAGTTCTTTATTGCGTTTATACTGACCGAGACGTAGTCGAAATCATTAAGCAGTGTTTATCGTAACAATATCGGCTTCGAATTTCAAGGGATAGGTAATCACGCTATACACTATCGATTAGAGATGAATAAGTCATACATCTTCACTGCAGGTACGGCGGAGCGTATTTTAAAGTGGAGGGGCTTGAAAACGAGCGCCAAAGGTGCGAGTTTTTAGGGGGGTCTAGGCAACCTCGTTCCCAGGGCTTTTCCCTAGAAGCCATTTTTCTTTCTAGGGCAAAGCCCTGGGAACGAGGTTGGGGTCTAGGGGCATCATCCCCCAGAAAATCAACTTTGTAGGGGGGGTCTCCTCCCCTAGAAAAGTTTGAAATCTTGAGGCTCGGAAATGGTATTTTTAACATTATCTATGAGATATGTCTTAAAAAAAGACAACCTGGATGAGTGTAAAATGACCAAAAATGACATCGTCGTAAAGAGCCCCCCGGATCCGCCGTCCCTACACTGAAATGATTGGAAACGTATTTCGCAGATTTGACTCTCGCAATATTTTCTCAAGTTTTAGCAATATACGAGCTTTAATATAGCACAGGCTGGGGCGGGGAATTGTTTGTTTTTTTCAAGAGGTGACTAACAGAATACAGAAAGAAAGTAGAAAGTATTCAAATCCGGTGAAAGAAGACCCAACGAAGTTATCGCGAAGGTACTTTTTTGTTTGAGGGGGGTGGTGGGCCGGGGTTTGTGAGGGTAGAGCCCTTAGTAATTTTTTTACAAATTGGGGAGGGCCAAACCTGTTTTATTCTCAACCGGGGGAGGGTCACAGATTTTTGGCAAGGAAAAAGTTACTCCCTGTTGCTTCTATCTATTGTAAGTTACTCCATCTGACTTTATGAAATCCTCGCATCAGGCACCACAAGCACATTACCCTCTTTCTAGTCCTCGAACATTTCACCGTACAATCACACGCCACGCAAAAACAAATTCGTGCGCAGATGAGCGCAGTTATATGAGTGATACATCCAGTTTGTTATTTTCACTTCCGGTTATTTTTGTCTTGGATAAGTGGGGGGAGGGGGGGAGGGTTAGATCTTTTTGTTTGAGTATTTCAGGAAGTGGGAGGGCCACGACTTTGTTTTGGCAAAAAAAATTCTAAAATATCCCGCGGCCTACCCCCCTTCAATAAGAAACGTACCTCCTCTAACCTCGCAAATTTTCATAGCCGCTAGCTGATTCTTTAACCCTTTCACTCCCAAGAGTGACTTTATAGATTTTACTCTGTCTAACACCAGACGATTTTACTCGTAAAATGGAGATCCCCTGGGAGTAAATTAGGGTTAATGGTCTTTTGTTAGGGACGGACCATTAGAAAAGTGATGGAGGGGGAGGGGGGGTGGTGGGGAATTTTCAGCTTGCACGAATTTTTTTTTTCGCTCACTACTTGTGCACGAATTTTTTTTACTACGTGTGAAAAAGTCACAATTAATTGGACCTTCCTTCTGCACGATTTTTTTTTTTACCTTCTTCCTTGCATGAATTTTTTTTCTTGGCATTTTCCCTTGCATGAATTTTTTTTGTTCCCCCCCCCCCCCCCCATCACTTTTCTAATGGTCCGTCCTTAGAAGGACTCATTCGGACACGCTGTAAGCGCAATTTGTCAGTGCCGTGTTGTGCTCTTGCATAGCTGTACTTTGTTACTTTGTTACTTTGTTAACGTAACAGTTTGTTCTTGTTATATAGTGTTGTTAAATGTAATGGAAACTTTCGCTAAGCAAAATTTAAATCAATCGTGCCAATTCTGAGGCTTAAGAAACTGGGTAAATCAAACGAGTTGATTAAGTAAGTTCAGGAGCCCATTACCCTTATACCACCGTATCTCCAACAACTAGAATGAGAAACAGTTGAGTGTTAAAACTAGTTCGGCTAGGTGAAGTAATGTTTCTGAGCTGGGCTCTTTTGTAGAGCGCTGGTCTAAATAAAATTTAAGTGCTAGAAGTCCTTCGTTGTTCGGTATGACAGTGTATAAAGAAGTGATGTCCATAGTGAAAATAAACTTGTTTTCGCCGGAGAAGTTAAAGTCGCCACCCATGTTAAAAATTCCATTCCATATTCTCAATTCCTCAGACTTCGACGTTTATGTAGTGATGAGTTGGACTTTTCCAGTAAATCAGAAGAAATGCTTCAGTTCTTCAAGAACCGTGGCTACCCTGACTCAGTTGTGAAGACAACTCAACAACGCGCTCAAACAACTGACCAACACTCAGCACCACAAACGTCACAAAAGGAAGAGAACCACAGAATACCGTTCACACTCACTTTTCACCCACTCAACCTACCTGTCAAGAACATCATTCTGAAGAACTTCAAGTTACTTCAGAATGACAACGAAACAGGCAGCATCTTCTCACTACCACCACTCATTTCATTCAAACGTAACAAAAACGTAAGCGATTTTTTAGTTAGAAGTACACTAAAATCAGACGAATCACCCGGCACTTTCAACTGCACACGCAAAAGATGCAAAACTTGCCCTTTCATCCACAACATAAACAAAATAGCAGGACCTAAACGATCGTTTAAAATCACCGACCGTTTCACATGCACTTCCGACAATGTTATCTATTGCATAAAATGCACCTTATGCAAGAAGATATACATCGGCGACACCGGAAGAAGATTAGGTGACCGTTTCCGCGAACATCTGCGTGACGTCGAACGAAATGACAAAGATGCATCTAAACCTGTAGCGCGACACTATAATCTACCTAACCACTCAACTCACAACATGGCGGTATGTGGACTTTCCGTGCATCAGGGCAACACGGAAAGCCGTAAAAACCTAGAACAGAAATTTATCTTCCAACTCGGTTCTCTTAATCCCCACGGTATCAACGAACGCTTCTCATTCATTTAATCATTCATCTAATTTATTCACTTCCATTCACACACTACTATGGTTCCACCAATAGCATGGCTCCAAACTTCTCTATATAAATTGAACGTAACCCACAATCCTCTCATTTGCTCCGACGAAGGGCTAACGCTCGAAACGTCAGCACCTCCCTTTTACCTTACGGTGGTATAAGGGTAATGGGCTCCTGAACTTACTTAATCAACTCGTTTGATTTACCCAGTTTCTTGTGTTTCAATTTCCCACCGACGCAGCACCAGTTTCTTTAGAAACTATCCCCACAATTCTGAGGCTGTTTGTTAATGCAGATCAGAATTTTGACAATTTTTTGCGAACTTCTGTTTTTGAAATACGCCCGTTTCATTTTCGCTAAATTTAAGTCCCCGCAAAAATAATTAAATTATAAGTATACTGTTAAAAAAAGTTTTCAGTTTGGCGGGTATTCTGGCGCATTTTGCATAATAAGAGATTGTTACGTCAACTTCCTTTAAATTTTAATTAACTCTGTTCACAAAAATGCATTAATTAATTAATTATGGCGTTGCTATGTGGTATCCAAGCACGTGACCGCTAGCTGCAAAAGGCCTATTGGGGAACTTAAACGAAACACGACGATGCCGTCGGCCCGTATGGCACCAGACATGAACGACACAACGAGACTGCACGGGTAAAGTACAGACTGGTAGTTTTCGTTTCCATCCTCTGCAAAACAACAATGTGAAACGACCATTTTTCAAGTTTCATAGCAGGCGGGAGTGTGTGACGACGAAATATCCTTGAGAAATTGGGCCTGAAATGCAAAAATATACGCACAAACAAAAACATTTTACAGTTTCATTTGAATATAGAAAGGGGATGGAACGTGTCTACAGCCGACAGTAAAAGAAAAAAACAAAAAATCAATTCCTTTACTGGTGCCGTCTTCAGTATCGTTGTCCAGTTTGCCCAGGTTCCCTATTGTTTTTTGTTTTTAATGAACGCCTATTTCTTCTCTCAGAAGAGCATTTTGCAGCATCATATTGAAAAATCCTTCGTCTGAAATACCTACATGCTTAGTGTGTGCTATTAAAATACTTTGCGTACCAAACGAGCAAAACAAATTACACTCGAGAATCCACGGATTGCCTTCGCTGTCAACTCGGAAATCGAAAAGGGCGAAATCACGCATGTCGAGGACACGAAAGGCACGAAGGGCAATCTGTTGTATTCGATGGATGAGTTCAGGGTCAGTGGTGGGGTCCAGGAACCATGTTCGAGTTTCAGACGCCTTACCTGAATAAAAAAAATAATGATAGTAACGATATCAATTATAATGATAAAGAAATTATTAATGATGATGATAATGATAATGATGATAATGATAAAGAAAATAATCATGATAATAATATTAACAATCGTAATCGTAATGACAATAGTAATAAAAAAACAATAATAAAAAAAAATAATGATGATAGTAACGATATCAATTATAATGATAAAGAAATTATTAATGATGATGATAATGATAATGATGATAATGATAAAGAAAATAATCATGATAATAATATTAACAATCGTAATCGTAATAACAATAGTAATAAAAAAACAATAATAAAAAAAATAATGATGATGTAACGATATCAATTATAATGATAAAGAAGATATTAATGATGATGATAATGATAAAGATGATAATGATAAAGAAAATAATCATGATAATAATATTAACAATCGTAATCGTAATAACAATAGTAATAAAAAACAATAATAAAAAATAATGATGATAGTAACGATATCAATTATAATGATAAAGAAAATATTAATGATGATGATAATGATAAAGATGATAATGATAAAGATGATAATGATAAAGAAAATAATCATGATAATAATATTAACAATCGTAATCGTAATAACAATAGTAATAAAAAAACAATAATAAAAAAATAATGATGATAGTAACGATATCAATTACAATGATGATAATGATAAAGAAAATATTAATGATGATCACAATGATAATGATTATGATAATGATAATGACAGAAGATGAAGGAGAAGATGAAGATGAAATGACAATGAAAATAAAGATAACGATAATGTAGGAGTAATACTTTATGGAAAGTGAATATCAAAATACCTTTAGTGTAGACATCGACTACATGGCTGGTTTCTACATGCTGACGTCCGATCTCACCCAATAGAGGTGTAAAGCGCCTTTGAACATATTCATATCAAAAAGTGCGCTATATCAATTCATTATGATTGGCTAGAATATGGCTACCCGAGAGGGCACGACGCGCCTATTTTATCCTCTCGGGAGTTCTTGCGTTGTCCCGCGAAACAAATCAAAATGGCTTATAATAAATCCTTTATTGACCAAGCTTGTTCGGTCGAGTTGGCTGGATGTTGGCCTCGTTCTTTTTTTCGTTTTTATTGACCTCTATTACGACTCGATCAATAACAACGCAAGACGGACAATACGCGGGAAAGATCTCATGTAAAAACCCACCACGAGCCCCCACCTACGTAACACACGTTAACTTAGGGACGGACCATTAGAAAAGTGATGGGGGGGGGGGGGTGGGGTGGGGAATTTTCAGCTTGCACGAATCTTTTTTTCGCTCACTGCTTTTGCAGGAATTTTTTTTTTCAGGTGAACCTCTCTGCACGAATTTTTTTACTACCTGTGAAAAAGTCACAATTGGACCTTCCTTCTGCATGAATTTTTTTTTTTACCTTCTTCTTTGCATGAATTTTTTTTTGGCATTTTGCCTTGCATAAATTTTTTTTTGTTTTTTTTCTCCACCCCCCCCCCCCCCCAATCACTTTTCTAATGGTCCGTCCCTTATTCAATGCACCATTCAATTACGTCAACGTACCATTTAATTACGTACAGGGGACTCGTGGCGGCTATATATACATGAGATCTCTGACTGTAAAAGGAAACAATTACGTACAATGGGACTCGTGGTGGGTATATACATGAGGTCTCTGCCTGTAAAGGGAAATAATTACATACAATGGGACTCGTGGTAAGTATATGCATGAGATCTCTGACTGTAAAGGGAAACAATTACATACAATGGGACTCGTGGTAAGTATATACATGAGATCTCTGGCTGTAAAGGGAAACAATTACGTACAATGGGACTCGTGATGGGTATATACATGAGATCTCTGCCCGCAAAGCAAACAGGGAATAATAATAACAATAACAACAACAACAACAAAAACCATAACAACAACAATAATAATAGTATTAACATTAATAATAAAATAAGATAAAAAATCAAGTAAGAGAACTCTTTCATGTAAGATGTACTAATATGTTATAGTTATAATTGTTTTTGGTTGGAGAGGAGGGGGTGGCGCCATCCATATTTTCAAACGCACCATCTACTCTCCCCTCCCTCAAGTCTTAGAAAAATCAATGTTCATAAACACTCACACAGAGGCAGGAGCTTCTCGTCCAATTGCAACTTGTCCTCCGTCGTTCTGATGTCATCTTGACGTACTTCATACTCCTGGGGAATCAAAGCTTCTAACGTTCCATTCTCCAACGATTCTATCACGGCACAGCGGAACTCCCGCCCTTTAATGAACCTGGCGAAACATAAACCCATGATACTCTAGATCTTTTTATATGTAACTTGAATACGAATATTATACGTGGCAAGTACAGTTCCATACATTTCACACGTGTCCAATACACCCGACCAGAGTCGAATCAAACTAATAGCAATGACCTTGAAAACAAGTATTGGACGTACGTAGAAGACGTAAAACTGTGACATAAAGATATGGGTCTATTTTTGACCGGCGAAAAAACAGGAAGTATTGCTAGTACCAAGGTGAAAAATAAATTCATATCTTCAAGCCGACTTTGTAAATCCTTGTTATTATCTAGCCATAATTAACAATTATTCGCCGAAGGCGAAGTGATTCTCGGTAAATATTCACCGAGACGAAGTCGAGGTGAATATTCACCGAGAATCACAGAGCCTGAGGCGAATAATTGTTTTAGTATAAATACACAGGTGATTATTTCAAAAAAGAAGAGAAAAGCATTTTACAACGCGAAAAAGTTCTATTTCATCAAAAGCGCGCGAACGACTGGCAGCCATTTTGTTCGTCGAGGTGATTATCGGCTAATAATCCGAGATAGCGAACCAATCAGAGCGCGCGATTTTGTATAATCACCTGGGTATTTATACTAAATGCAAATACACTCGAAAATTACGCAACGCTATTGCAGAAAAACGTGGGCCCTAAAGTTATCGATTGTTTCACGTTTGAGGTTATAGAAACTACGTCACGCAGTTCCCGGATGTAATTTCGTATGAATATAACAATTGGTGTATTTTCCAGTAAAATACTAAATTACCTTTCAATAATAACCGTGTGTGAATACGACAGCGCATGCTCAAAAGCTGCTTTAAAAGAAGTCGCATCTTTTGCCAGTCTGACAGCTCTCGAATCTTCTCCCTTATTGGCTTTGACAACGCATGGATACGAAAAATCCTCCACATTCAAAGTATCCTCAATTGCGCGTTCTTGTGTACCTTTTCTATAAACGAATGCCTCAGGACAAGGTATCTTATTATTTCCATCTCCCAAAAGCATGTTTCGGGTCTTAACTTTGTCCACAACTGTGAAACACTGTTCAGCTCCTGGGCCAATAAGTGGAATGCCCAAGGCTTCGAAGATTCCCCTGAATACGGAAATAACTTGAGACGAGCAAGAAAAAACAGTGAATGCTCGTAATACATGAATATGAGTATAAAAGAAAATGGGTCGAGCACCCCTCCCGAATAAGCCACACCTCGAAAAAGCGTCACACTGTCGTATATAATTATTCAATAAGCGCCGTTCTTCAGAGGTATAACTATAGTTAGAGCAGTGCCGTAGCGAGGAGAGGGGAGGGGCCACGGGGAACCCGTGCCACCCCCCCTCAGTTTTTTCCCAAAAAGTAAAAACAAACCTCTATAAAATATTGAAAATAAAATATTATCTCGCGTGCCCCCTTCCCTCCTCCCCCACTTATTTTACCCTTGCTACGGCATTGTAGGGGAACGTTAACATTACTGACCAAGCGGCCTATTGTCTGGGACCCATGAAGGGGTAAACAACGAAGGCGGCCAAAGCTGGCGACTGGGAAGTGTTTGTTTGGCAAATGTAACTGTTTCGTTCTTATGTGGAAACATAAAACAAGGTCTCAATGGGGTGATGACTTTTACGGCTAACGGTTAATATTTTTGACTGTTTTACGGCTAACGATTAATATTTTTGGCTGTTTTACGGCTAACGGCTAAAATTTTTCAATATTTACGCCTAACGGCTAATTTTTCTGCCCGTTTTACGGCTAACGGTTAACCCCCATTGAGACCCTCATAAAACATTAAGTGTTTGTCAATTTTCTTAGTTTATACGTGAAAGCCCGATACATTGCCAATAATTACATTTACGCACATAAGGCCAATTAAATTCACATCTATAAGTACGTTAACCTGACGGTCAATCTCGTTCCAAGAGTCAACGTCCCATAACCAACTGTCGGGAACGTGGGCTCTGAGAACGCAATTGCATTCATGCCCATATCGAAGGTGGAAATCCACCCTAATAAGGAGTTACCCACGAATGCCCCTTCACGATTTTCGCGGGTGCTTGGTCGTCTTCGAATTTTGGACACAAAAACAGACAAATACCGCTACCCACCTATATATAGTTTGTCCTTTCTCACAGAAAAGATGCACAACGACTGCATCCGGTTTGATTTCCGTTTTGATGCGGTTAAGTGCGCCTGTGATATCCATTTTTTTCAAGTCAGTGGTCTTCTCTTGCAGGGTTTTTAAGTCCACAATGTCGGAAAGTTTATCTGCGAAGATCCACGATTGGTCAGGCCGAACCAGTACGAAGGTAAATTCGTATTTACCGTATCCGAGGTCGGTCGGGAATGCGCCGGCGTAAAAGATATTGAGGCGATATCGGAAATCATCCATAGGGGAGCCAGCGACATGCAAAATCTGAGCAATAAATGGAAACATCGGTTAAAAAATTTTGAGACGAGTTCCAACCAAACAGAAGCAAAGTAGAGTAAAGAATAAACACAGAAAAGATAGAACCACACTGAACTGTAAAACAACAGTATCACAGTACAGTACTGTTCAGTAGCTTTACAAAGAATGGTCACACTTCATGGTTTGATCTTCAGATGAAAAAGTTGGAACTACACTGTATCGGTAAACAAACAGTTCCACACGAAACTAGGATTGCCAAAGAAGTTGATTAGGCTTGGTTCCCACTAGCGTCATAACAATCATAATCACAATCATAAGAAGCGTTGTGTCGCTTATGTCAGAGTGGGAATGCCTGAAAACATAATCATAAGGGCGCTTATGAACGACATAATCATAAACATAAGATAATGATCGACCATTTTCTTATGACTATGATTATGTCCGTGCTTATGATTTATGTCGCTCTCGGTTGTAGTGGGAACGTGAAAACATAAGCGAAATATTAATAATCATAACAAGAAAAGCGGCCCATTGTGCTCCAACCAATGAAAATCTAGTTCCAGTACGCTCAGTTGGTCCAACAGGTTCTCGGAGCTCTGTTATTTGTTTGGATATACGTGGAGCAACCAGACTGAGTAAATGTTCAAATCGCTCCGGAGACATTCTTATTGATTTAAAGTGCAACTCTCGATCTCCAAACCGAAGTTCCTGTGTAAGATTATGATAACATTCTAATCTTTGCCGTTCTCTGAATATCGGTCTTACCCCGAAAACGCCGTTTGTATTCTCTCTTCTTTCTAGAGCGACATCGCCGTAAATCAAGAACAGAATCAGTGTGCAGTGCAAGATGACGATCCGTTGTCGAATAAATTCCCCATTTGATGCTGTTAACCGATCAAAAGTAATTTATACCACCGAAAGGTAAAAAAAAGGAAGGGGGGGTGGGGGAGGTTATGACGTTTCGAGCATTATATTTAGCTCTTCCTCCTAACTTACCTGTCAAAAACATCATTCTGAAGAATTTTCAGTTACTTCAGAATGACAGCGAAACAGGTAGAATTTTCTTACTACCACCACTCATCTCATTTAAACGGTAACAAAAACGCGAGTGACTTTGTAGTTATAAGTACTTGACACCGTTGAATGCACTTGCAAAAGATGCAACACTTGTCCTTTCATTCACAACACAAAGTAACAGGACGCAAGTGATTGATTAAAATCACCGACCGCTTCACATGCACTTCCGCCAATGTTATTTATTGCTTAAAATTCGCCTCATGCAAAAAGATGTACATCGGCGAGACGGGAAGAAGATTAGGTGACCGTTTCCGCAAACATCTGCGTGACGTATCTAAACCACTTTAATCTGCCCCCGGGAGGGGGGGGGGGTACTTGGGTTAATGTTTGCTGGGTATGTGCCGCTGGCCTCTCAGAGCCCCCAACCCATTTTAGTCTATTTTTGGCCAATTATATACCCCATCTTAGTCACTTTTTGGAAAATGTAATTTTTGCGATCCCAACTTAGTCACCTTCTATTTATGCATCTACCTTGTTAGAACGGAATGTAATGCGGTCAATGCAAGCTTATTGTTAAATTTAATAAACAACTTTCTGATCTTTTTAACCGCGAATCTTCCCATTTTGATTCCCTACTTACCCCCAAAATTCGAAAATTTGCGACCCCATTCTAGTAACTCTATTAAAAATGCGACCCCATTATAGTCACTTCAGTTGTGAAAATGCGACCCCATCCAGCGGCACATCCCCATTAGGCTCCTGTAAGGGAGTACCCCCCCGGGAATTTGCCTAACCATTCCACTCAAAACATGACGATCTGCATCCTTTTCCTGCATCATGGTAACATGAAAGGTCGTAAAAACCTAGAACAAAGATGTTTTCTTCTCACTCGGTTCTCTTGATCCCCACGGTATCAACGAACGGTTTTCATTCATTTAAGGACGGACCATTAGAAAAGTGATGGGGAGGGGGTGGGGGGTGGGGAAAAAACAAAAAAAAATTCATGCAAGGCAAAATGCCAAGAAAAAAAATTCATGCAAAGAAGAAGGTAAAAAAAAATTCATGCAGAAGGAAGGTCCAATTGTGACTTTTTCACACGTAGTAAAAAAAATTCGTGCAGAGGGGTTCACCTGAAAAAAAAAATCCCTGCACAAGCAGTGAGCGAAAAAAAAAATTCGTGCAAGCTTAAAATTCCCCCCCCACCCCATCACTTTTCTAATGGTCCGTCCCTTAATTAATTCGCTTCCGTTCACACTCTGCAATGGCTCCACCAATAGCATAGCTCCAAACTTCACTAAATAAATTACACACGACCCATAATCCTCTCAACGGGCTCCGACGAAGGGCTAACGCTCGAAACATCCCGATTTTACCGTGGCGGTGGTATAAATTACTTTATCAACTTGTTTGATTATTCCAATTTCTTGTGTTTCAATTCCCCACCGACGCAGCACCAGTTTGCTTAGAAACTACCCCCACAAACAGTGCCACAGTACACTTTTACGAGTGTGTGGTGATACGCTTACCTTTAACTTTCTTTCACCGTTCTCAATCTGCCGAGAGAGAAAAAGTTATGTAACGTACACTGACACGTTGCCGGGAAGGTAATCGCGTAAAGCGATCATTAGGATCGATATCAATATCTGGACAATTGTGCACCTACCCCTCCCCTAACCCAACAAGTTATCACAAGTTAAAAAGTCAGCGTTAATGTTGGGTTAGGGGAGGGGTAGGTGCACAGTTGCCCAGATCCTACGCATAGGAGAGGGTCGGGAGAAAGGGAGTTTGAGTGCGAGGATCGAGGTTGGGAATCGCGAGCGCGTGAGGAAAGCGAGTTAAACAACAGCGTCATTGCGGGCCTTCCTTTCTGCAGACCCTCACGCTTCGCGCTCTAATTAACTCCTCGCGCGTGCTATTAGGGGTATTTGTGCACCCAAATTTTCATTCGCTTTCAAACGGGCCCAAAATGCAGTTTGGTCGATCCTTTTGGAGGATTTTGCCCTTTTTTCGGGATATACGTCATGCCAGTATGCCATAGAGTCTCCCGCGCTTATCACAATGGTGCGGGAGACCATATAGCATACTGGCATGAAGTATAAACCTTTTTTCCTTCTCTCAGTATGAGACTTATAAATATTCAAATGCTTCAATAGGTTTCACCAATGCTCATGCTAATGAAACATACTTTGAAACATATGAATAACTGTTTACCATGCGTCGCCGATCGAGGAGCAAGTCTAATTTTACTGATTCAAGCCAAAGAAAATAGAGGACAGTGGCTGTGGTCTGTGCTTAAGAACTACATTTTGTTATTATGGAATAAATATCGTTTTCAATATAACTATTTTACATCGGGGATAGCCCCCAAATCTAAAATCTCTTCCAAGTTGCATAAACTATTGCATAACACTGTTGGTTAACCAAGCTCAAAATTTCATTCGCAACAACTGGAAAATAATAATATATCTCACAAAATTTCACTCGGCATTGCATAACCCTCTTGAACGTTAGCAGAAAGCCACGTGATTTAAATCCGACCCTTGGTTCAAAATTCTATCCACGCATGCAAGAGAAAATTCGTGACTGTGAAACAACTGGCAGATTATGTAAATATATTACTACAAAGTTTCACTCAACATTGCATAACTGTCAGAAATACAGGCGATTTAAATTCCGACTCATGGTTTTCAAACCCATAATTTCATCCGTGCCTTGTAAATTTCTTGTTCTGGCGTCTCGGATAATTTAGCTCGTTTTATATAACCACGTCTAGCTGGTTGTTCAATTTACATATGCAACGGTAGTTTAAGTCGCTGGGCATGGCAGGATAGAAATGCATGGTATGACAAGCGACATGCACAAGACCAAGACAAAAGAGAGACAACGACCAGTCTTAAACTACAAAGCCTCAACATACCAACATCGTTCGAACTCGCTTGATATCCTCCGCGCTAACATGACTATTGTCTGTAGCCATTTTTAAAAATATGGTTATAAAATTAGGAGAGGACGTAAATTGTTTCATTTGCGCCTGGAAACGAGCAACCTCGGCTTGATTAAGAAGCTGGCCAATTAAATCAAAGCGCGAATGCGATTATGTGAGAGACGGACCATTAGAAAAGTGATGGGGAGGGGGTGGGGGGTGGGGAAAAAACCAAAAAAAAATTCATGCAAGGGAAAATGCCAAGAAAAAAAATTTATGCAAAGAAGAAGGTAAAAAAAAAAATCATGCAGAAGGAAGGTCCAATTGTGACTTTTTCACACGTAGTAAAAAAAATTCGTGCAGAGGGGTACACCTGAAAACAAAATTCCTGTACAAGCAGTGAGCGAAAAAAAAAAATTCGTGCAAGCTGAAAATTCCCCACCCCCCCCCCCCCCCCATCATTTTTCTAATGGTCCGTCCCTAATTGCTCAACGACAGTAGCCCAAATATAGACAACTGAGTCTTCTTGACCATCTATTTATCATCGGCTTCGAAATATAGAATATAAGCAAAAGGCAATGTGCGAGATGACACACAGCATAAAAAGTACAACATTCACGAAAAGATTAATGATGTATACGTCGAACAAGCGATGTGAATAATTATCTGGATCAGGAGCCTTGGTAATGGGCTCCTGTCTGGATAAAATAATAATGAAATTACAAAGTAATTAAATAATAAATAATGAAATGAAATGAAATGATAATCAAATAATTTTTGTCTGGATTCTGTGATTATCCCTAATTACACCTATCTACGACGGTCTACACTAAATAACGTTGGTAAAATATGTTACATATCACACTAACGTTTAGCCAGAGTAAATGTCTGTAATGCCACGTTAAATTCACGCCATGGACGCAAAAGAAAAGAACTTGGCGAATTAAATACGGAAGCCATCTCAAAACTAAGTGTCACGCTTGATTTATAAAGCATGTATCTTGTGGTGAATGAATGCATTTGTTATCATTATTTCATCATTTATTATTCTGTTCTTAACAGCAAGGCTTGCGTAAAAAATACACAACAACAAAGACATTTTTGATTAATTATGGTTTGTTGGTCGGTCAGGCGTACTCAACCGAAGAGAAGTTTCAGTATACTACTGATACAACACGGTGCGAATACGAGTGTGAGAGATAAAAGTTTACAAAGCAGCTCTTTTTATGCGCTACTTATAAAAATACTGAACAACTAATAATTAAAATACCATCTTTTGTGTTTCCACAATTTACATAGCTTTTAGGCCCTGTTTATGTGAGTCTGGGTTAAAGGGTTATCCCTTCCATCCGGTACAACTTAACCATCCGTTTAGGCTTCATAAGTATGTGTAATCAAATGATTACGAGTGAAATTAGGGAATAATTTCACGCGCGTTTTGTCCAAATCCTAATAATTTCCCGAGCCTTTCGGCAAAATACCTGTTAGAATCCTTCTTGATGTTCTCTTGTGTGTTCAGGTTTTCTAAAACGTCTTTTTGTGCCCTGACATCTTCATTCACGGCATTTTAAAATTTCGTCGCCATCTTGACACTGAGACGTACGGAAGGGTTGCTATGGCAATTTTGTAATTTCACATGTGAAATTACAAATTAACGATGAGATTTCGCGCCAAAATTTAGGGTTGGGTGGAATACGAGGAGTGTGGAGTGCGGAGTGCGGAGTGTAGAAAATGAGGAGTGTAGAAAATGCGGAGTGTAGAAAATGCGGAGTGTAGAAAATGCGGAGTGTAGAAAATGCGGAGTGTAGAAGATGCGGAGTGTAGAAAATGAGGAGTGTAGAAAGTGCGGAGTGTGGAAAATACGGAGTGTAGAAAATGCGGAGTGTTGATGTGTATTTATGGGGGTGCTGGCACATTTTCATTATGATTTTATTCTCATTTTATTTTAATTAGAATAATAAGATTTTATAACTTCTGCTAGCACATTTAACAAAAGCTAATTTGTTGCAAAATTGTGTGAAGATGGCGCGCGGATGCTGGCACATTTTCATTATGATTTTATTCTCATTTTATTTTAATTAGAATAATAAGATTTTATAACTTCTGCTAGCACATTTAACAAAAGCTAATATTTAATTAAAATTTCATCAAACTTTTCATAGGTGAGGCGTAGTAAGAATATATCAATGCTTAGCTAATTTGTTGCAAAATTGTGTGAAGATGGCGCGCGGATCTGGCACATTTAATAATAATTTAAAATAAAAATAATTTAAAAGAAAGAAAATTAGAATTTAATAAGAAGAATAATTAGTATACAAAATGGAAGAACAATTACGAAGATTAAATGTTGTGCAATTGAAATGTATTGCTAAAGAGTTGGAAATTAAAGGAAGTAGTAAAATGTTTAAAGCTAATTTAATTAATGAGTTGGAAAAATTTAAAGATGTGGATATTGATAAGTTAATTGCAAAAGTTATTATAAAATATAATTATAATTGTTTACATGGGATTAAAAAATATCTTTGTAAAGAATGTGGCGGGTCACAAATATGTATTCATAAAAAAATAAAGTATCAATGTAAAGAATGTGTTGGATCACAAATTTGTATTCATAGAAAAAGAAAGTCTTACTGTTTATTATGTGTTGGTTCACAAATATGTGCACACAACAGACAAAAAAATTTTTGTAAAGAATGCGAAGGATCACAAATATGTGTACATGATAAACAAAAGGCTCATTGTAGAGAATGTTTAAAAAATAAAAAATAAAAAATGAATTATAATTTAAAAAGATAAAAAATAAAATAAAAAAATATGACAAAACTTATTAAACTTTCTTATTTTAATAAAGAAAAATTATCCCTTTTTGATTTTATAGAAGAAATTAAAGAAGATTTGTTAAAAGATATATCAAAAAATAGAGGTTTTATTCATCCAAATAAACACCCTAATATTTATTTTGTAATTAATTATGGCGTTGATCATAGAATTACTTATTATTCTGATGAAAATTTTGGTTTGGGTGGTATATGTGTTGATAATTTTTGTAAAGAATTATTAAAACAAGCCACTGTGGAGTATTATGGAAATATTTGTGAATATGCCTATGATAGGGATTTTATTTATTATGATTATGTTCCTGGATATAATGTATTTTGTAATAGACATGATTATGATGATGAAATTTATGATTATATTAACAAATATAATGATTATGATTCCGATGGGGAGTTTTGTGAAAAATTTTATTCTAAGTATGGTGAATTAA
Organism: Ricordea florida; assembly: GCA_949710005.1. NCBI lineage: Eukaryota > Metazoa > Cnidaria > Anthozoa > Corallimorpharia > Ricordeidae > Ricordea > Ricordea florida. The sequence goes on along the minus strand of OX453283.1, from coordinate 25,242,093 downwards.
TTGATTTTGGCTATTATGATAAGGAATATAATATTAATAATTTTGATAAAAAGTATATTGTTAATTCAATCGATTTAAATATATATTTTAGAAAAGACTTACATGATGATTTAATAAAAGCAATACATAAAAGTAGATTATATAAAGAAATACATGATGAGCTTATGATTATATCATGGCATCCATCTAGATATTTAGATTGGTGCATTGATTTTGAAGAGTTAAAGTTTTTGAAAGAAGAGGTATGGGGAGAAGAAGATTAAAATTTAATTGTGTTTTATAAATATAATTTGGTTTATAAAACAAAAAATGGAAAAAGAAGTATGTTGCGATAAAGTTGAAAATTGTATTTATTATTATAATAAAAAAAGACTAAATTTTTCTGATTTTTTTGATCTTATAAGAAATGATTTATTCGAAAGCATATCAAAAAATAAAGAAATTGTTAGTAAAGAAATTAAAAATCCAATTCGTCTTAGTGTAAATTATTATAGAAAAAATGAAGAACACGGTGATGATAATTATTATTATTTTGATATAAGTTTTGGAATTGATGGAATAGGGGCTGATTTTTCAGAAACAAATATTTTTGATAGTAATTTTATTATTTATGAGATTAGTCTTTGTTTATTAAAATAAGAATAATTATGTTATATAACTAAATATAATAGTTACATAACAAAAATTACCTGAATCTTAAACTAAAAGTTATTGGTAAACCTCCAAGATCAATTTTGTTCCATTCTGCATCTAAAATTGTTAAATCAAAATGGTTTATTAGTGTATCATATTTTCTAATTGGTATTGTTGGATAATTTTTTGATGGTATGTTTGCTAGTAGGTGTGATGGCGATAGTTTCACAAGTTCTCCATATTTAGTTTTATTAGTATATGACATCCTATTATCAACTATACTACACATAAGTTTTAATGGTTCCTTAATTCTAATATTTATTGGATATAATTTTCCAGTATTTAAAATTTCAGGAAGACCTAAAGAAATTTGTAAACCTTTAGTAATTTTAATGTTGAATACTTTATTAGAAAATAGATAGTCAATAGTATCACCACCAATTATTGATATATTTGATCCTTTTTCACTATTAGTAATTATTGATTGAATATCAAGAAGTGAATATTTTCCAGGTTGTATTATTACTAGTGGGCGATCCCTTTCATCAGTTATTTTTTCTTGAACTTTTATATTTATAAATTTTTTAGTTTTTATATCACAATCTAGTAATTGTAATTCAGTAAAATATTTTAATGGAGGATCTAAGTAAACCCTTGTTTCTGAATCATACATTGTGACGCTGAACATATTGTTTTGATTACAACATATTCATCTTTAGATTTCTATAATCAAAACATTAACGAAATAGGTACCAAGCTATTGCACCGCCAACCACCATAAATACTATAAGATTATTTTGATGTTGTGTTGTATCATTATTTTCTGGTTTAATTGCATCTGTTTGAGTTTCATATTTTTTAATTATAGGTTTTGGTTTTGTTTTTATTTTATGAGGCAAAGAAACCTTTGATGTTCCTAAATTATGTCTTATTCCAACAGTTTTTGTTTCAGTATTTATTGCATTATTTACCCCGAAATTCATATCTTCAGTAGCTCTCATTAGTTTGTTATTATATCCAATCACACTTTCTGTATTTATAATCATATTACTTGGCATCAACCAAACTCCAGGAGCAATAGCTAAATCAAGCCTTAATTTAGTTTCCTGAACAGATTTTTGGTAGTTTTGAATAGATTTAGAAATATCATTTTCAACCACAGAGTCTTCAAATCTTGATATAAATTCATTTTGAGTTTGAATTGCACCCCCGCCTTTTCCAATAATTGAATTCCTAGTATTAACTTGAGCTCCTAAGATGCAGTAAACAAAAGCTTCAATTGATCTATTTATTCTTCCCAATCCTGCCCTTGTTAGCCCATATCCAGATTCTGGTATAAACCACGCATATTGAAAATCAACAAAATAATCATTTCTAAGCATAGATATTAAATTTCCATCTATTTTCTTTCCCCCATCATCTGAAAATTTAGCTGAATTGCTTGGCCAAATATTTGCATCAGGATCGTAATTTCTTACAATTCTAACATTTTGATTTCCTCCCCCTTGACCATGAACGCTTCCTGGAGGTACGTATCCTTTCCCATAGTCAATGAATACATCTCCAACTCCATGATTTGCTCCACCTTTCCATCTAAAATCAGCTAAAGGCTTATTTAATCCTTTAAAATCTTGATTATTGCTTAAGCCAAATTCTGCGCATAAACGATTATAAGCATTTTTGTTGTATGGATTATTTTTTAAAGAAAAATTTTTTTCTCCGGGCAATGGTAAATATAATTCATATAATATTCTTCTTATAGTAAAGTAAACGTGAAATATAAAAAAGCTTCTAATAATTCTTGGGTAATTTAAACTTTCAACTAAACTAACACCACAACCAGATGTTGCACACCAAACTGCCATGTTTAATTGTTGCGGCCATTGATTAATATTTGGTTTATTTAACCAAGCTCTAGCTTCTTTACCGCTATTAAGTCCTACGGTTTGATTTTTAAATATATTCTTCATTGGTGCAGTGAAATGATGTTTATCTGTAACATATATATCTAAAAGTATTAGCATTCTTGTTACATCATTAGCAAATTCATCGAATTTAACTCCAGGTATTGGATATGTTTTGTTTGTAAATGATAAAGTTTTTGGAAATGAACTAAACTTAGTTTTATTTTCTAACCCTAAATCTTTCCATAATAATGTTTTCAAATTATTAGAAAGATTTTCAGTCCATGTTTTACCAGAAGGATCATCATCAGACATAATTGTTGTTCCATTAACTTTCCATTTTATATATCCACCAAATGAATCATTAATAAATGTAAATTTATCAAGGTTCGCTTTTGGATATCGAGTTTTGAAATCGTTTAATAACATCTTAATTCTTGTTTGTATCAAATAACGAGATCTTTAAATTTGTAAGAATTAAGATGTAAATTCTCTTCTAATCCCAGCAAAACAATTACAACCAACATCAGTTCTTTCAAATGAAATCTTTAATGTGTTGTACCGGTTAATTCTTTTAATAGATCTTCTCGAACTTTTTTCCTGATTATAGACATGTCGAAGTTTTTTTGACTTTCTTTTCTAAATTTTTGTCTAACTTCTTGTTTTAGTTTTTCAAACTTTTCAGACTCTGATAAAATTATAGAGAATTCTTCGTCTGATATTTTTCCATCTTTAAAAGCTTTAGAAACTAAATCATTAATAGTGTTTAATTTTGATTTTGCAATTGAAGATGTTCTTTCATGTTTACTTACTTTATTTGAAAGCCTTTTTGAAGCATAACCAAAACAAACAGATATTCCTCCAAAAATCCCCCCTATTACGCCTAAAGGAACGCCAACAACAGCACCAAACCCAGTAAGAGATGTACTAAGCCCGCTTGCTGATAAAATAACTGAGAATAAACCACCACAAATGCTTATTTTTGTAAATACAAGTCTGGCCCTATTATATTTTTTTCTTACTTCTTCATAATGTTTAATTTCTCTTTCAAGATTTTGTAATATTTCGCCAGATTTTTGTAGCCTAAAATTATTAGGATCTGCATTTTGCAAAACTGGATAAATTCTGTTATAATCTTCCATATATACCTTTTACTGAAAATTTTGTTATCTTTAGATCTTAGTTTCGTTTCTTCTTAATACTTTCCACAAAATATATAACCACAGCCATTATTAATAACCATGCATTCTCGCCTAAAAACCCAATAACCTGGCCGGCTGTTTTGAATAGAAAGCTAACGATTGCTCCAACCATTCCTGGTAATATTTCACCCAGTTTTTTACCAATATTTTTCAAACCATTTCCTAAACCCCTTCCTAAAGTAGATAAACCCTTTGAAAGATTAGAAACTATAACTCCAATGATGGCACCTACAGCACTTAAAACAGCAAATGCTGTAAAACCATACTTTTTGAATATTTCTTTAATTCGCTCTCGCAATGGTAAATTTTTAATTATTTCGTCTTTTCTGGCTTGAATTTCTGATATTTGTTCATCGTTTGAAATTATTTTATTTCTAATTTTCTCTCTTAATTTATCAACCTCAGATTTTAATCTTTCATTGCTTCGCTCTAGATTTGCTGCATTTAATTTATTCTTCTTATATTTATCTATTTCTTCTTTGTATAATTTTATTTCTTTCAAAATTTTCTCTTGTTGTATTTTTAACTCTATATTCTGTTTAGCGGTTTGATCAAAAAGTCTTTTACCTTCTGAAGCATCTCTTTCCATATTTTCTTTTTCTGCTTTTTGACTTTCAATTACTAAAGCAAGCCTTCTTACTTTTTCTTCATATTGAGCAATTTCTTTTGGATGTACTTTTGAGGCGGCGTCCAATCCTTGCAATGCATTATCTAAATCTATAATTTTTTCATTGGCTTCTTTCAATGCATTATCTAATTCTCTATTTTTTTCATTAGATTTTCTCAATTCTGACTCAGAATTATTATATTTTTCTAGCATTGTTTCATAATCAGCACCTAGAGCTTTTATCATTGTTTTTGGTAAATCTTTAAGCTTAAGAACTCCATCTTTATCAATTATTGTATGCCACACATTATCCTCCCTACTACTTAATTTTCCTTCTATACTACCATCTTCTCCAAATCTTACATTAAATGTAGCATCATTAGTATCATAATTTGGTAAATAACGTTTGAGTTGTTGTCTTGCATCTCTCATTCTATCGTATCCCTCATCTCTTTCTCTTAAAACATCGCCCAGATTCCTTCTTTCAGATGGTATATCCCATTCCCTCCGACCCATAGATTGGTTATATTCATCATAACCATCATAATCTCTATCAACAGATGTGGATGTGACTGTAACATCATCATCATTATCTCTTGATAAATCTTCTAATGGTATATCTTCTTCCATGATTTTTTACTCATCAGTAAGAAATCTTTAAACGAGCAAAGCAAACTAGCTATAAAAATTTGCTTGCCGCGTAACCAAGAGCTAACATACCTCCTCCTACATATAACATTTCTCCCGTCTTTTGATTATCGTTTGGTTTGTAATAATCAGAAAATTTTGGTTCGGTCATTTGACCATACAATTCAAAAGCTTCATTTGTTTTTGAAATATTTTTTGATGCTTGATATTCTTCATCTTTTTTCTCATTTTCCCAATCAAGCATTATTTGTCTTTTTTTCTGATATTCTGCGTAATCTTTTTGATATTTTTCCATTGCTTTATCGTGGCGTATTTTTTCTGTATCTATATTATGCCCTGCAAAATGTTTTGCAAGATAATTTCCACCAACAAATGCCGTTGAATTTAATATTGCTCCACCAACCATCATTGCTATTGATGCAAATGCCATTATTTTGGTAAAATCTTTTGATCCTCTAAATATGTTTTTAGATACATACTACCAGACAATACAGCTACCCATTTTGCATAATTTGTAATACTTGAGGATGGATCGCTCAAAAATGATTCTTTCATGACTTTTTTAGCCACATACCCAACTCCAGCCCCTAATCCAATAAGTACTGCAGAATCAGTAACAGTTTTCACAAGTTTGTTTTCACTTGACATAATTTTTTACTACATCAGTAAGAAATCTTTAGATCCCTTTAGTACTTATTCCATTACTAAAGATTTTGGAGTTAGATACAATGGAATTTTTGAAGATTGAGGTATTTGCGGAACTTGAGATAAATCAGGTATCCTATTTTTATATTCAGACCTAGCTTTTTCCTGATATCTCATAAAAAGATCAAATGCTGTAAACCCCAATCCAACAACGGATAAAACAGTAGTAAAAGATAACTCTGGAAGCCATGATTTGGATTCACTATATGTATTTTCATTTTGCTCTTCTTCCTGTTTCATTTTTTGCTCCGCGGCCCGCAGGGTCTCTTCACGTTTCATCTCCCTAGCTAATGCATCTTTTGCTTTTTTATTATATTCAGCTAATTTCTTACCAGCCGCGACCTTTTTAGGATCTTTTTCCCGTTTTTTAGTATCTTTATTTTCTTGTTTGGGATCAGCTGTAATTTGCTCCGTAAAGAGGGGAGAGGCTTCACCTAGATCAACTTGTTCATTTTGTTCAGACATTATTTTACATATCATTAAGAAATCTTTAGACCACTTAGGATTGATATGTAAATAAAATAATAGTATGCTTAGTAAACAGTATCAGTATCGCTATCAGCCTGCTCAATAGTCTATTCAGTTGTATTTGAAATATCTTGATTTTTATGCCCAGTTGTATTTGTAACTTGTTGATTTTTGTTGAATTTAACGTGTTTAGCTACTTGAAATAATCCGCTAGCAAGTGCAGCCAATCTTCCTGCTTTTAATGCTAATAACCCAACAATGTTTGTTAGTTCACGATTAACTAAATCATCATTCTTCAAATCCTTACAAAGAGCATCAATATCATCCACAGGAATCATGTAAGAAATAATTTTAGAAATTAATTGAAGGGATGAATCCACCACTCCACCACTAATTTTCTTACCCATTACCGCTTGATAACGATTAAAATATTTTTCAATATCTTTTACTGATAATTTTTTTACATCACCCAGACTCATATCAACTCCTAAATATTCCTTTGTTGTTCCTAAGGTTGCGAGAATTGCTAGTGATTCTTGTTTTATCTCAAGTTCGCTACCTTTTATCTCATCTTTTACTTCATCTTTTATCTCGGTCTTTTCTTTAATATAATCTTCAACGTTTGCCATTTTTGTGATAATACATGGGTTATTTTTAAATCAGCTTTGCCGGAATTTCCAAATAACAATTAAATGGGTATCGCAAACTCAAACATAGTCTGGAATATTTTTCAGTTTTCAGGAGATGAACAAACTTTTTACCTAATTCATAATCCAAATCTCCGCCGTAATCCTCGAAAAACATCTTCATACCTTTCTGAGAGGGATTATGGAAAGTAACAACGCAGGCAACATTTTCTCGGAATGGTTTTGCTATCGACGTTAATTGTTGAGTTAGAACCCACATTGATAATCCGTGATGCCTTCCGGAGAATGCCAAATCTATAAACTTATTCGATCTTTTCTTCAGATCGGCGGATACAGCGCAATCATCTAAAATTATTAATGTATTTGTTCCAGAGAATAAAGTTTGGCAAACATTTAACAATTCATTAATCTCATCAATGTTACTAGCATCTGGTGATAATACATAGAAATGTTTATCTCCTAAGGCAAAATTATGATAGGTTTTATTTTTAGCATAAGTTGGACATATTAAAACAATGAATTCAAACAATTTTCGGAATGGCCCTCGAAGCTGTTCAATTAGATATTTTGTTTTTCCACAATTTGTTGGTCCAGTTATGATACAATGAAAGGGAATTTTATCTCTCAATTCTTCCATAATTTGTATAATAACTAATATTTTTTAGATCTCAGTACATTATGGATTTCAAACCTGAATTAATTATTTCCATCACTGCATCAGCAACAACAAACATATAACAAGTCGTAATGCCAGATCCACTAAGTTTTCTTTTAATTTCTATTTTTACACCATCTTGCGTGTTGTTTAATTTTAGCCCACAACCATGAATGTTATTATCAGGATAAGTTCTCAAATCTAACCACAGAGCAAACTTGTTACCATAAAAATCCTTTTCCTTTACTGACCATCGAGAAGAATCACTGAAACGTTTCTTTATTGACTCCCAAAGATCTGACGGCACCATTCCCTTAGAGTAAAAACGATTTGGAACACCATTAACATCGATATTTATTGAGGTTATGCCTGGGTTGAAAAAATTCTCAGAATCTCGCTCTCCTCCACCATATGGTAATGTAAACAAAAATAATATACCCGTAATTGTCCTTCTTGGGAGATTAATATGTTGATTTATTACGCTGTCTGTAAGTCTAGATATGGTGAAAGTTTTGTGTAGAGTGACATTTTCATAAAAGAATCCCCTACCATTCAGATAATCCTCCCCTGTCTTACTAGCTAAGTATTCGTTTGATATACAAGAATATTCCAACTCAAGGTTTGTGATTTTATAAGTTGGCGTTTTGGTTGTATCAGAATAAACAACAATATCATGAACTGGAGCAAGAGTAATTTCAAAGATTAGTTGATGATCTAACGCTTTTGGATAGAAAGTTCCATGATCATTTAGAATAGGATGATTTAGTGAGATATGGTACTTGGTGTTGTGTACTACTGCAAGAGCTACTTCCTTTGCATTTGTGTCAACCTTATCACCTGCATTTGTTCTGAGCTTCCTCATGTTTTCAGAAGAAATACCCTGTCTTAATCTATCCTCTCGCTCTTCATCTGTTAAGAATAAGTCATGGTATGTTTGAAATAGATCATATCTTTGAGTATCCTGTAATGTTTCACCTCCAAAAAGAACCCTAAGCCTTGATACAATATTACTTCCTACATTATTCACAAGGGTGTTATTTTCATGACCATCAACAGTTAAGTTAAATACTAGGTATACACTTCCTGGTACAATCACTAAATTTTCAGAAAGTTTAGGAATATTTATATATAATGTTTCTCCAGGATTGGCTGATGATGGGTTTAGTGTAATTCTATTCAATGTTGATTCCGCTTTCAAACCTTCCGGTACTCTCGGTATCCTGTTTGGGTTAATTTTTTCAGATATAGTTTTCGTCATATTTTATTTAAGGAGGAGGTGAGTAATCTTTAAATGAGTAACGAAAAAATATACCAAAGGTTTTCAAAAATATATTATTCAACTGAGGGATATTGGAAAGGATATTCTGCAATTTCTAAATTATCTGATAAGGCAAAAGTAAGTGAAGAAGTGGCTAAACAATGGCTAGAAAAACAAGCAATATGGCAAATATATCTACCAGCTCCTAAATATATACCCAGACCTCACTGGACAGTGGATAAACCTAATCATATTAACCAAGCAGATTTATTATTTTTACCGCATGATAGAGTTGGAAGAAAAACTTATAAATATGCATTAGTTGTGGTTGATGTGGCTTCGAGATATAAAGACGCTGAACCATTAACCACAAAAGAAAGTAGGGAAATATCAAAAGCTTTTGAAAAAATATATTCCAGGAAGTTAAAATATCCAAAAACATTAATGGTTGATCCTGGAAAAGAATTTATGGGTGAGGTTTCAAAACTTATGAATTACCATAATGTAAAAATACAGAGAGGAGAAGCTGGAAATCATAGAGCCCAAGCATTTGTAGAAAACGCAAATAAAATATTAGGTGAAAGAATATTTAGTCATCAATATGCACAGGAAATGGCAAGTTATGCTCGTTCGAGGGCGTGGGTGAAAAGATTACCGGGCATTCTAAAAACTTTGAATAATACACCAACTAGAATAACTGGTAAAGAACCTGATGATGCTATAAAAATGAAAGAGATTGATATTGAAACTAAAAGATATCGCCGAGTTGTTGGTCTTGATGAGGTTAGATTATCTCCTTATGTTAACGTTAGATATTTATTATTTCCCGGCGAACTTGAGGGTGGAGAAAAAAGACGGGCTACTGATCCCATTTGGAGTATAAAAATTTATAATATTTCAAGAAATGTAATTTCACCTAATCAGCCGGTTTTATATTATTTAGTAGATGGGCCTAAACGTGGATTTGTAAGGGAAGAATTGCAAGTTATTCCTTATGATACACAGTTACCACCCGATTCTGTTTTGACAAGATAATGACCATATGGAAGAGTACGTATTCCATCTTTTTGAATGATTCTCTTATCATCATCAGCAGATAGTGCAACTTTATTAACAGTTTCAGTATAAACAAAATGCTTATAACTTCTTATTACTGGCATTTCTCTCATCTGCTTTGCTTTGCTGTTCAAGCATTCCTTGTAATCATCAAATTTTATTGTATTTTCTATAACTGATTTCTTTACTCCTTTATTCTTTTTCTCCTCTTTGCCATCATCCAACCTTAAAGAATATAGTTTAGCCCGAAGACCAACAAATTCAGTTATTATTTTTCCACCTGTTTCATCTTTAAACTTTCCAATTACTTTTTTGTTTACACCAGTCTCAATACCCGATGGGTGATTTTTAGGGTAATTACTGGTGTCAAATTTTTCTCTAACATCTAGACTTATATCCTTATAGAAATCTTCTGTTTCTATATCATATACAAGACTATCTGTATCTGTCATAAGTAATTTAGCTTTATCACCATATTTTGGTTTAATATAATTATAATGAAAGTCATACATTATTTCTTTACTTACATCTAAAATACACATCCCTAAGTAAATAGGTTTATTGTATTTTATATGTGTTTTATTCATATGTACAGCCATAAGATTTTCAGAAAAAATAGTACGACGATTATAGTTAGCTTTTGATATTAATTTTCTTGCTTCTTTCTCATTCGTTACTAATCTTATATCTACCCTTTTTCTAAGATTTTCCATTGTTTTTCCAAATACAGAGTTATTCATAAGTTTAAAGAACTCTTTTTCAAAATCGTTTTTCGCTTGTGCTCTTAATTTTGTATTCAAATCAATGTATGGTTTTAACCATGCAGACTCTTTAAATGTAATTCCTCTATGAATATCTGTTACTTCTAATCCTAGACTTTCATATCTTTTTAGAGTTTCGTGTTGAACGACATATTTTTTCTTATCATTTAGGTTTGGTATCAATTTCTCAACCCTATTAACCTTAATTCTTTCTGGAGCAAGCGGATAATCACTATGTAAATCATGAAGATGTTGTAGATATTTTAAATCAACCTCTAATATACACGGCATATTTTTCCAGTTTATTAGCTCTTCTTTAGTCATCCATCTTAAGTCATGAGTGGGGAGTGGTTTACTCATGGCTCCTCCATATAAATTATTTGCATCTAGATATTGTATATAATTTGTAACCATTTTAGGATCATATTCTTTCATGTATGGGTTATTTGCTTTAGCATATCTGTTTGATATTTGAGCTATGCCGCCTCGAACTCCTTTCTCAATCATAATTAACATATCAATGTCGATTATCATCTCTAATTCAATTTTGGTTAACTTTAACATTGCATCCCAAGCCAAACCTGGCGCTGTATAATACCAAGCAGGATCCAAACCATAATTTGTTTGACAAACATCTCTAAAGTTTTCAAAAACATCGGCTAATAATAACACATCAGACTGAAGATATAGATTAAGATAATCTCGCATTGTTTTCATATTAAAAGTTTCCCATACCTTTTTAGCGTGTTGGTAATCATCTTCTGAAATATCTTCACCTCTAAGTTTTGAGTAAAAAGCTTCCTTTGTTGGAAGTTGGGTTTCGTTTAATTTATCAAAGTTATCAAGCCAATCATATGGGAATACCCCCTTTCTCAACAATAACTCTAATTTCTCCCCAGAATAGTATTTTTTACTATTTTCAAAAGAATCTTTTGGAAGATTATTTGCTAATTTACCAAGACTGGATTGCATAAATTTTAATGAATCTATAAATCTGATATCTTTTTTAACATCTTTCATCTCACCAGTTTCTTTATCTTTATAGACATCAACTACAATCTCTTTTGAGAAAGAAATATACTTTTCCTCATTATTTGGTATTAGTTTTATTTTACCTTCTGTTTTAGCAAGATTATTAATAAATAGATGAGCATCATATCCCGATAAATTGTGAATTATAACAGGAAAGAATTTTGGAATCTTATAATTTAAATTGCATTCCTTATGTGCTGCTCCTCTATACTTTCCTGTAAGATGACAGTGATCTGTTACCTTATCTTCACCCAATTCTTTCTCGCATATATGGCAATGAGTTGCGTTTTCATAGTTTATTTTATCATTTTCTGTCATATTCTTCTTATTAAACTTTTTGAATCTTTTTACATTATAACTAATACATTTTTTATAAATTTCCTTAAATTCTTTCTCTAGATATTCCACAAATTTCTGTGCAACATCATCTTCGGGCAATTCAGCAGTATATCTATAAAACTTAGATTTACATATTTTTTCATTAAAACTCTTAATATAACAGCCAAATGCAACTGGTTTGTGGGTTTGATATTTATTTGTAAAACTTTTGCTTTTATCTAGGAGCTCATTATTTTTTATTTTTTTCAAAATACACTCAAAGTCTGCGTATGCTACAAAAGGTATTCTCATTTTTTTAACAAAATTTTTAAAAGAAATAAAACAAGGATTACCATCTTTATCTTTGAGCATATCAATCCTTACTTCATTGTATAAATAACAATATTCTTCATGCTTTTCTAATGAGCTTTTTAAATGAAAATGATGCAAACAATTATCACAAAAATACAACTTACATTTACGTTTAGTAATTTGTCTGCGTATAAGTGCACTAATATTCTTTATTAAAACAAAGTGTTTATTTATCTCTTCATCTTTATTTTCTTCATTTGTTTCTTCTGTTAATAAAAGTAATCTAATCAATTTAAATCCTCGTTTACTACTTCTTTTTATAGGATATACCCCTATTTTCTCATCATATCCATATATAGCAATATCATAATCATTTTGGTTTTCAAAATTAACAACATCTTGCAATGAAGTGGGAAAATTAATTCCATCCCAATTAAAATTCTTAGATTGTTCTATCAATTCTTTAGTTATTCTTTGCGGATTTTTATCAGTTGGATAAACTGCTCGTGATACACACCACTTGAAACATTCATTATCATAATTCTTAAGGTTAATAAGAGCATTCCTGTTTAACAATTCTTTTGGTAATGGAATATAAGATCCGCCTAAAAGTGGAACAAAACGATCTATGAAAATATCAAAGAATAGTACGCGTACGAATTTCCAACCAGATTCATTTTTTAAAAAATTTTCAAATAATATAAGTTGTTGATTTGTTAATCTATCAAATAATTCTGATAAATCTGTTGATTCAAGAACAATTTCTGATTTTTCAGAAGGAAAGAGCATATCACAGTATTTATATAAGTCTAATTTTTCAAATAATTTTTTTTTGAATTTGCATGAAAATATAAATTTAGTCTTTAATGATTTTTGTGATTCAACTCTCTTTCTAAGTAAATCTATAACTTTTGGTTTTATTTTATGTAAGAATGTCTTTTCATCATTCTTTTCATTTCCTTCAATCCTATAGCTTATATAATTTCCATTAATAGCTGATTCATATTCTCTTGGTGTAAAATCTTCCTCTTTTCTTTTTAATATTTTTGGTCTTGCGCCTTCCTTATTATAATCTCTTTTAGGCGGTGTCTTTATTTCTTTGGGTTTATTTAGTTTTTTATATCTTTCTATAAAATTGTTAGCTAATTCTTCTGTTTTAGTTTTTACTTTTTTAGGAATATATGGCTTTACAAAATTCCAAAACTTTTTTAATACATTTCCTAAAACAGGAGTTTGTTTTGGAGGGGGCGGCCTTTTTGGCTTTATTTTATTAATATTTCGTGGGGGCTGAGGTGTAACTGGCGAGCCTGGTGGTGTTCCCGGTCTAAATCTATCTGGTGATCCGGGTGGTGTTCCAGGCATTGGTGGGGGAATATTTAAAGGCGGTAAATTTGGTCTATTTCTTATTCTAATTGGTTGTGGTTCAATATCTGGAATTGGAAGAGCTAAATTTGGTTGATCTCTTGGCCTCATTGGTGTATTACGTAGCTCATTAACAATTCCAGCAATATTAGTAATAATTTGTTGAATATTATTAGTTATTTCAGGAATATTACTCAACTCTTGAACAAATTCTCTTTTATTAAAATAAGATCGCCCTGGAATATTATACCATCTAGCTAACGATTTCAATTGCACAACATTTAATCTTCGTAATTGTTCTTCCATTTTGTATACTAATTATTCTTCTTATTAAATTCTAATTTTCTTTCTTTTAAATTATTTTTATTTTAAATTATTATTAAATGTGCCAGCACCCGCGCCATCTTCACACAATTTTGCAACAAATTAGCTTTTGTTAAATGTGCTAGCAGAAGTTATAAAATCTTATTATTCTAATTAAAATAAAATGAGAATAAAATCATAATGAAAATGTGCCAGCACCCCCATAAATACACATCAAGTGTAGAAAGTGCGGAGTGTGGAAAATGGGAGTGTAGAAAATGAGGAGTGTAGAAGATGCGGAGTGTAGAAAATGAGGAGTGTAGAAAGTGCGGAGTGTGGAAAATACGGAGTGTAGAAAATGCGGAGTGTAGAAAGTGCGGAGTGTGGAAAATGCGGAGTGTAGAAAATGAGGAGTGTACATTCTTTTAAAGAGTGTTTTTATAATATCGTGACACATGCGCATAAATTAAAGAAAAATATGTGTGTAGCATTATTGTGAATTAACGATCCGTCCATGCTCTTTAAGGCTGTGTTTTCACTAGACTACTTTTCTAGCTGAACATTCTTTCTAGGTGTTTGTTTACAGACCGACATTTACTAGTTAAACTTGACATCTGTTTTCACTGTGAAATTTAACCCGAAATTTTACTCAGAAGATTCAAATTACAAATGCGCGTAACTTTGGAGAATAAAAATGGTTTCGGTTAACAGATCCTTCGGTCGGACTGTTCTCGCTGCTTTCGCCGGTGCTTGTGGAAGATGCGGGTGAAGGTGCTGAAATGTGCTGCGGAGAGATGCGGCTGACATAAATTGTAGAGCATTTGTGCTCAAAAGCGGCTGAGGAACCGAGGGATCTAATGAGGCCGGAGGAATTGTAAATCGGAACGGGAAAGTACTACGAGTGAATTCGTCTGCCATTGCTCACAAAGCCGAAAAATTAATGAACGAGGGGAAAGTAACGGAGTTACCGGCGGCCTCGGCATATGCCACTCTCATCATTCCCTCAAAATCAAAGCCCACGAAGTCGCACATCATCGTCGAGTACGCTAATGGAAAAGTGGAATGTCAGGACTGCCAAGGATACTCTGCGTCCTGTTTGTGCACTCACACTGTCGCGGCGTCATTAAGAAAAGGAACCTTGAGGCGTACCTGAAATGGCTGGAGGCCAACAAGCGTAAGTCTGGTGGGCTTAACTACAGCAAAGCCATCACATTTGGAATGCCAGCTGGGAGAGGCAGAAAGGGAGAGAGACCGCCAAGAAGCAGACGCGGAAAGCAATCTACCAGTGTGGTGGTGCCAAGAAACCCCTCATCAAGTATTGCGGCAAATCAATCTCAAAAATACCCAGACGGAGCGCAGTTACATAATTTGTATCCTGCACCAGGCCAGCCAAGTGTTGCCGCTCATCAAATACAGCTGGGTCCATTGTACCCAGCTTTGTATAATCCACCAAGCTTTCCTATCCATGGAGCACGTTTTCACCATCCATACAGGTCACCATTTCAAGCTCACCCGCAAAACGTTCCTTCCCAAGCTGCACCCCTTCATCGGCCATTTTCGTCATTCCAACCATCGGCAGCAGCAGGAACATGGCACTCAGGTTTGTCGCCGCATTCGTATTACCTCGTGGCCTTTCCAACAATTGTTAAAACGTGCTACGGATGCGGTGACATGTTTGCACAGAAATTTCGTCAGCCACCACACAACATCGTGGTCCAGCACGTGGATCGGCGTGTGGTGCGCAAGGACGACAACACAGGGGCGTTAGTGTACAGCACAGACTTTACCAACACCTATTACCATCCCAACCCTGCGCATATTAGGCGCAAAAACCCTGTTTTTGACGGCCGTGTACTAATCGACCTCGGCACCTACAAGTCACTTGATGAAGACCAGAGGGAAATGTTGAAAGAACACGGACTCGTTGTTAACATCGTTAATTCACAATAATGCTACGTGCATTGATTTCAATCTTTTAGCTACAAAAAATATTGTGCGATTTAGCCATGAAAATGTAATGATGCATCCCGTTTTTAAAGAACATCGACCGATTGTTAACATCGTTAACTCACAATAAATGCTACGCGCATTGAATTCCTATATTTACCTGTTCTTTTTTGTTCTATTTGTTAATTTCCATATTACACACGCCTCGTTTTCCACACGCATGGATGTTACTAAAACGGGAATGGGGAATGGGAAATTGAAAATGGGAAATTTTTTAGATTAATTGTTGATAATGCGGACAAATTTTTTTTACAGCGAAAACTAAACTTTTTTTTCATTTTCCACACTCCTCATTTTCCACACTCCGCGTTTTCTACACTCCTTATTTTCCACACTCCGCACTTTCTACACTCCGCATTTTCTACACTCCTTATTTTCTACACTCCGCATTTTCTACACTCCGCATTTTCTACACTCCGCATTTTCTACACTCCGCACTCCGCACTCCGCGTATTCCACCCAACCAAAATTTAGGAGTAATTCGTCACCTATGACATTACTATCATAATGATATACATGAAAAAATTACTCGATTCTGATTGGTTGAGAGCAGTGCTTTTCAACTGTAACACCAGTGCAAAAAGTGTAACACCAGTGCAAATTACACAACGATATTCTGGATTCTGAAATTCTTTATTTTTAAACGAACCGCTTTGAGTGCGTAGCGTTATCAGCTGATCTTCATCAGCCAATCAGTGAATA
Organism: Ricordea florida; assembly: GCA_949710005.1. Lineage (NCBI taxonomy): Eukaryota > Metazoa > Cnidaria > Anthozoa > Corallimorpharia > Ricordeidae > Ricordea > Ricordea florida. The sequence continues at coordinate 25,225,513 of OX453283.1, read as the reverse complement.
AAGTGTCAAATCTGCGTCAAATGCTCACTTCCTGTCCGCAATGAAATCTTCCGGCACTTCCTCCAGGCGAATTTTTTCATGTTTATATTATTAATATGTAATCAGACGACAAAGCTGAAGTGTTACAACTTTGTTCTGTTGTTCAAAAAACAGATACACAGACAAACGAAACACTAACGAGTTGCAGTTCTGTCCTCGTATACCAGCACAGAAAAAAAATAAAAAACGTTAAAAAAAAATTAAAAAAACGTTTATTATTATTATTTAGATTATTATTATTATTATTATTATTATTATTATTATTATCAGTATAGGTAATAGCATGGTTTGTAGTGATATTTGGTATAAATACCACGAGGGATATTTCAAAATTGTTGTACGTAATTTCAAGAGCCGTTAGGCGAATGAAATTTGAGACAATTTTGAAATATCTCGAGTGGCATTTAAGCCAAATATCACGTACAAATCATGCTATTATTTGTTTATACTACTACTCGCAAAAGGTTTGTAATTTTCACATGTAGATATTTCAAATTAAACAGAAATACCACTGCTCTTAGCCAATCAAATTACAGAAATTTCTCATGTAGTAGTATAATTATTATTATTACAGAAGGCAATAACCATTGTATTCTCTTTGTTTAGGAGTCATTGGTTAGCTGTAATCTATTGTTTTGTCTATTATATCAGCTCTAGTAGTATGTCAGAGGCAAAATAATCCTATTTTCTGATATTTTCTGATAATTTCTGTTTAATTTATACGGGATTTTTTTAATCAAGATTTAAACAAGGATTTATGAGGGATTTTATCAAGATTAAAAAAATTAATTCAAAAAAATCGATTTTTTAATATATTATGTTATATCTTTAAATATCAAAATCGATTTTTTATCAAGATTTAACCAAGGATTTATCAGGGTTTTTATCAAGATTTTTAAAAATGAATTCCAAAAATGATTTAAAGATATAACATGAAATTTAAAAATGGAAAGGTTAACAGTAAAAAAATTAAAATCACTCGCTAAAGAACAGGGTTTTAAAAGATATTCCAAAATGATTAAATCTGAATTACTTGAAATTCTTATTCAACCACGAGTACTAAATATGTATACAATTAGAAAAATCAAACAACCTATAAATCCATTATTGGAAAAATTAAATGTGGAACACCTTAGAGCTATAGCAAAAGAGTATGATATTAAAAAATATTATCAGATGACTAGACCTGAACTAATTGAAGAATTAAATGATATTGACATAGATTCAAACAAATTATCAAATATTATTGAAAAAATAACAATAACATCAAAAAAGTATGAGTGTATTCATGGAAATTTTAAATATCAGTGTAAAGAGTGTAATGGATCTCAAATATGTAAACACAAAAAAGTTAAATCATATTGTAAAGAATGTAACGGTGGTAGTATTTGTGAGCATAAACGTGTGAGGTATATATGTAAAGACTGTAAAGGTACAGGAATATGTATTCATGGAAAACAAAAAAGTTTTTGTAAAGAGTGTGGAGGATCTCAAATATGCGAACACAACAAACAGAAGGCTCATTGTAAAGAATGTTGTATAACAAAAGAGTTACAACAAAAACATTGAGTTATATAACGCTTATCTGTGTTACATAACAAAAATTTATCTAAATCTTAAATTAAAAGTTATGGGAGAACCCTTCAGATCAAGTTTTTTCCATTCAACGTCTAAGATGGTTAAATCGAAGTGGTTTATGAGGCTCTCATATTTTTGAACTGGAATTGTTGGATATTCCTGTGAGGGTATGTTAGCAAGGAGGTGTGATGGTGAGAGTTTTACAAGTTCTCCATATTTGGTGTTATTCATATATGACGACTTATTATCCACTATACTACACATAAGTCTCAGTGGTTCCTTAATCTGTATATTTAAGGGGTATAATTTACCAGGATTTATAACTTCAGGAATCCCTAAACCAACTTGTAGCCCTCTCGTAAGTTTAATGTTGAAGTTCTTATTTGAATATAGATAGTCAACAGTATCAGTCTCAATTATTGTTATCTTTGCTCTATCAGTATCATTAAGAAAGATCGATTGAATATTACGCAGCGAATATGTACCGGGTTGAATTATTATTAGGGGCTGATTCTTATCATTGAACAATATCTGTTGATCCTTGAAATTAATCAATCTTTTGGTTTGTATATTACAATCTAGGAGCTGTATCTCCCGAAGATTTTTCAGCGGAGGATCTAAATAAATCCTAGTTTCAGACTCATACATGGTAATACTCAACATTTTGTTTTGATTACACGGATCAATCTTAGCAGCTGGGCACAGAACCTTATATAAAAACAGTGACAGAATGTAATATACAACACCTGATATATCACACTGCACTAATATTACCCTATTTTAGTTGCTGTGTCTCTAAATAACGCAGTTTAATTAGAATAGCTCATTAGTAAAAGTCCCTCTTACGAACGCTTTCTATAACACTTAAAAATTATGTACAATTTTTGTTGTCTTTTGTGTGTGACTTACAGAAGGATTTCCTAAGATAATTACAGGCTTACAGAAGGCATGTGTAAGATACTTACAGAGGGCTTGTGTAAGATACTTACAAAAGGCTTGTGTAAGGTTGCTCACACAAGGCTTGTGTAAGGGTCCTTACAGAAGGTTTGTATAAGAGTCCTTACAGAAGGCTTGTATAAGGGTGCTTACACAAGGCTTGTCTAAGGGTACTTACAGAAGGCTTGTGTAAGAGTCCTTACAGAAGGCTTGTGTAAGAGTCCTTACACAAGGCTTGTGTAAGGGTGCTTACAGAAGGCTTGTGTAATCCGTAAATCGATCTGGCCTGTTCCAGGCTCCGAGATAGTCGGGTCCGCTGAATCGAGAAAGCGCGAACACGAAAATAAAACGGGAGGAACTGGGGAGAGGAGGGCAACATTTCTCTTGCCGTCGTCTCCACTATCTGAGAGCCTGGAACAGGCTAAAATCGATCACGCAATATTTGATTTTCTTTCAGTGTAGAGTTTGTCCTGGACGACCAAAACATGACAGATATATAAAAAACGCGGTATACTATGGGTGTATATAAATATATATCATTATATCTTTTAGGTAAGAAAAAGGCGGATAGACAAATTTAAACAACAGGTAATATAACTGTGAGCGTTAAATTCACATAGGTACATTCTTAAGTCGTGAGCTAATTTAGTGACGGTGTGGCTATCGTCTTATAAACTCAAACCTTTTTACGTTAACAGGAAGGGCCAAGGGACCCTAAAATTCCCAAGAAAAATAATGATGATAACGAAGATGCCAATGACAGTACAACGGTAAGGCTTCTTCAAGTGTATTTTCTTTCGTCTTAATAAATTTCACGGCTTGCTGAAATCCGAAACTGCTCCTCTAAAAATGTGATGTACGTTATAACGTGTGCAGAATGTGGACTAGATTACAAAGGAGAAACGGGTGATGTCCAAAGAAAAAGAGTGACGGTTCACAAATAACAAATCAGAGACCGGCACAAAGAAATGGTGGGAATTAAATACTGAACATATTGATAAATATTCTGCGGGTACAACACCATTTTTTTTTTCCATTTTCACAGTGAACAAACAGCGACAAATAAAAGTTTGATTTTAAATTATGCAAATTGATCTGGGAATGAAAACAGGTCAATAAAGACACTATGCCTGAAGAGCCGCAACGGCGGTGAAAAGCATCAAGCAAACTTACGACTTCCATTTTCTACTATTTCTTTTATTTTCATACAACGCAAGCAGTTTTATTTTGTTTACAGTTTTGTTTTGTTGTTATCTCAACAGGTAACACTGAGGACAAGTGGAAATTGAACTTTTTTCCTTTTCATTCCTTTTTTTCTTTTTCAAGAAATAATTCCATATTTGAATAATACAATGTGTATATAAACAGATGATTGTGTTTGATTATGATTATAATTTGGTCATAATTAAGCGTTGGATAACCTACATGTTTTTTTAAATTTATTATTGAACACAGCTTTAACATCCCGCTTAAATATGCAGATTCCAAAATTTGTTAATATAATTTATATGCATTGAGTATTCACTCTATATAATTCACTACGCATTCACCGAGTTAACAGTGAAGTAGCTCAGTTTGTTTGATTTAAATTGGATGCTTGTATTGTCAGTTAGTTTCGGAATCAGCGCAGCGTACCTAAAAAAAGAGACCTTCATCACTTATGGCGCTGTCCATTTGTCAGAACTGGCCGGCCGGACAATTGCCGGACCAGTCAGTTAGCAAATGAAATCTGCTTTTTGCAAGGGTTTTTGCTTAAAAAGCTATGTCCCTCGTGCATACTTCTTGGCCAGGGACTTGACTGATCTGGCAGGATAGTTTTGATTAAAAGTGAAATTTTCGTTAAGACGGGAACAGTGTGGCTGTTCTGACAAATGAAAATCGCCCCTGGCAGCAACTTGTGAGATCGACCTTTAGTAAGGCTGGGTGGTGAAATTTTCTGGCATCTGGCATCATTCATTGGGACCATCATATCATTATAATAGTGTTACTGTTACTATCAGACAGTCAAATAGCCCACGTTCCATGTATATACAGCTGAGATGAGGCCCAATTCCCACATTCCTTCTAACGGCTACCGCTTTTCTTTGTGCTCAAGTTTCTTCCGGGGATTGCGAATTAGAATGTAAAAATATGGAACGTGCGCTACTAAGAAAATATTAGGCTGAGATTACACAAGAGACCTATATTTTGATCTCTATATATCAATGTTAGATGAGTGTTTAATACGGTTACCATTAAGGTGACAACATTGCTTTCATGCATGTAGAAAAGAAAAAAATGAATAATCGACATATCAGTATAATAAAAATTGTAAAAATAAAATTAATTATAAAATTGTATTGCTATTTACGTAATTTTTTTTAAATACCGTTGCTCAGAACATAGCAGCATAGGACAAGAGAGGAAAAAACCGAACCTTACAGTGAATAAGTTGATTCTAACGTCATATTTAACATTTTATAGATATGTACAGAAACTCGGTAAAAAATCCTTTACCGATTATTAATTCTTTTTTACTGTTATTTGTTGTTTGTCGACCGAGTTTTATAAATAAAGTCGCATATAGGAACTCAGCAAAAAGTATCAGTTGTGTTGTGGGTAACTTGGGAGGATTAAAAACGACTAAATCATCGGCAACATCTTGAGATGTTCTCAAAAAGAAAAAGAAAGAAGAGACTCTTTCAGACGGAGCGAACAACCATCGTAAAAAGATAATCGCCAACAATACTTTGCTATCGCTTCAATTGCAAAAAATATATCAATGATTCTAATGGCGTAAAATGGTTTTAAAGATGGATACCAAAGGCGTTTGCACATAGAATAGCGACTCTTACACAAGCCTTTAGAAAAGACCCAAAGCGATTCACAAGCGTTTCTTATACAAGCCGTCAGTACTGACTCTTAGCCTTCTGTAAGTATCTTAAAGAAGCCTTCTGTAAGACAAGCAATTATCTTACACAAGCCTTGTATAAGCCTTCGACTCTTACACGAGCGCTCTGTAAGTATCTTACACAAGTCTTGTGTAAGCCTTCTTACGCCTTCTGTAAGTATCTTACACAAGCTTTGTGGGATCAATCTTACACAAGCCCTCTGTAAGGAGTCTTACACAAGCCTTCTGTAAGTATGTTGCACAAGTCTTGCGTAAGCTTTCTTCGCCTTCTGTAAGTATCTTACACAAGCCTTGTGTAAGCCTTCTTCGCGTTCTGTATCTTACACAAGCCTTGTGTAAGCCTTATTATGCTTTCTATAAGACTTTTACACGAGCGTTTACACGAGCGTTCTGTAAGAATCTTATACAAGCCTTGTGTAAACCTTCTTACGCCTTCTGTAAGTATCTTACACAAGCCTTGTGTAAGCTTTCTTCGCGTTCTGTAAGTATCTTACACAAGCCTTGTGTAAGCCTTCTTCGAGCCTTGTGTAAGCCTTCTTCGCGTTCTGTAAGTATCATTACACAAGCCTTGTGTAAGCTTTCTTCGCGTTCTGTAAGTATCTTACACAAGCCTTGTGTAAGCTTTCTTCGCGTTCTGTAAGTATCTTACACAAGCCTTGTGTAAGCTTTCTTCGCGTTCTGTAAGTATCTTACACAAGCCTTGTGTAAGCCTTCTTTGCGTTCTGTAAGTATCTTACACAAGCCTTGTGTAAGCCTTCTTCGCGTTCTGTAAGTATCTTACACAAGCCTTGTGTAAGCCTTCTTCGCGTTCTGTAAGTATCTTACACAAGCCTTGTGTAAGCTTTCTTCGCGTTCTGTAAGTATCTTACACAAGCCTTGTGTAAGCCTTCTTCGCGTTCTGTAAGTATCTTACACAAGCCTTGTGTCAGGACTCTTACACAAGCCTTCTGTAAGCACCCTTACACAAGTCTTGTGTAAGCCTTCTTCACGTTCTGTAAGTATCTTACACAAGCCTTGTGTCAGGACTCTTACACAAGCCTTCTGTAAGCACCCTTACACAAGCCTTGTGTAAGGACTCTTACACAAGCCTTCTGTAAGCACCCTTACACAAGCCTTCTGTAAGCTCCCTTACACAAGCCTTGTGTAAGGACTCTTACACAAGCCTTCTGTAAGTATCTTACACAAGCCTTGTGTAAGTACCCTTATACAAGCCTTTTGTAAGCACCCTTACACAAGCCTTCTGTAAGGACTCTTATACAATCCTTCTGTAAGTATCTTACACAAGCCTTGTGTGAGCAACCTTACACAAGCATTTCGCAAGTATCTTACGCAAGCCTTCTGTAAGCAACCTTAAACAAGCCTCCTGTAAGCCTTCTTACACAAGCCCTCTGTAAGTATCTTACACATGCCTTCTGTAAGCCGTCTTACGTGTTCGGTAATTATCTTAGGAAAGCCTTCTGTAAGTCATACACAAAAACAACAAAAACGTTTTACATAATTTCTAAGTGTTAAAGAAGGCGTTCGTAAGAAAGACTTTTGGTAATGAGATATTTTAATTAAATTGCGTTATTTAGTGACACAGCAATTAAAATAAGGTAATTTTAGTGTAGTGGAATATATCAGGTGTTGTATATTATATTCTGTCACTGTTTTTATATAAGGTTCTGTGCCCAGCTGCTAAGATTGATCCCATCTTTAAATTTCTATAATCAAAACCTTAACAAAAATTTGCATTGACGTAATCACATTCCTGAGCGACGTTAGAAACCGACCTTTTTAAAGTAAACATAAAATCTACTTTTCAACTTCAAATCCACTTTACATTTTGCTTGTTGCTATGTCGTAAAAGTATGCAATCTATTGTTCTACACGTGCACACTAATTTACAAACAATCATAATCACGTGAAATGGTCATGAACTACCGAAATAGATACCACGCAAATACACTAGAGACAATTATAAATGCTAATATATTATCTTCATGTTGTGTGGTCACGTCCGACTTTTCATTCTGGTCCTTCCCTTCGGTCAGAGTTGAGGGTTTTGGTTTTGGTTTCGTTTCATTCTGTAAAGGTTTTGGATTTGTATCAGCTATATGAGGTAACTTTACCTTTGAAGATCCCATGTTATGGCTTATTCCAACCTTTTTTGATTCCATGTTTAGGGAATTATTCACACCAAAATTCATATCATTACTCGCTTTCATAAGTTTGTTGTTAAAACCTGTCACGCTTTCAGTGTTGATTATCATATTACTTGGCATTAACCATACACCAGGAGCAATAGCTAAATCAAGCCGTAATTTTGCTTCCTGTACAGCTAATTGATATCTTTGGATAGAACTAGAAATTTCATTCTCAATCACACTACTTTCAAATAAAACCAAGAATTCTTGTTGAGTCTCGATCGCTCCACCACCATTACCGTAAATCGAGTTTCTAGTGTTGACTTGCGCTCCCAATATACAGTAAACAAAAGCTTCAGCAGATCTATTCAATCTACCAAGTCCGGCTTTAGTGAGTCCATGACCACTTGTTGGGATAAACCAAGCATATTTGAAATCAGCAAAGTCATCATTACGGATAAATGAGATTAGATCACCCTTTTCTTTCTTACCTCCTTCATCAGCAAATTTACCACCTTCACTAGGCCATTGATCTGCTTCAACATCATAATTTCTTACAATATGTACATTTTGATATCCACCACCTTTTCCATTATATCCAGAACCATAATCAAGGAATATATCACCTAAACCTCCATTTCTTCCACCTTTCCATCTAAAATCGGAATTATTACTAACCCCAAATTCAGCGCACAATCGTTGATATGCTACTTTACTATAGGGATTATTGTTTATTACAAAAGGTTGCTCATCAGGTAAGGGAAGACTTAATTCATATAATATCCGCCTTATTGTGAAATACACATGAAACTTAATGAAGCTACTCACTACTTTAGGGTAATTTAGACTCTCAAAAGGACTTATACCACAACCAGATGTTGCACACCAAACTGCAAAGTTAAGTTGTTGAGGCCAATAATTCATATCGGGTCCGTTCAACCACTTTCTACTCTGCTTACCAAATTTGAAAGTTACAACTTGTGATGTAAATATGTTTCTCATTTTTGCGGTGAATTTCTTCGTATTTGACACGTTTATATCCAGCCAGGTTAGCATTTTTGTTATATCACTTGTAAAGTCATCAAAATCAATTGCAGGTATTGGATAGCTTCGATTTGTCATAGTTAAACTCTTTGGGAATGAACTAAATTCATCATCATCCAATCCTAAATCTTTCCATAAAAGCCTTTTCAAACGGGGTGATAGGTCCACAGTCCATGTTTTTCCAGTGGGATCGTCATTAGACATGATTGTTATTCCATTGAATCTCCACTTAATGTAACCACCATACGGATCAGCTACAACTTCAAATTGACTTAGATCAGCATTTGGATATTTATTTCTGAAATCCTTGAGTGTCATCTTATTATTTACGTTGATAATAGGATGCTTTTAAATCACCTACGGTTTATTTTTAATACCGTTCTTTTCTAATACCAGCAAAACAATTCCATCCTACAGGAGTTCTCTCAAATGACATTTTCAACGTACGGGAGCTGTTAACTCCTTTAATATTTCCGCGCGAACCTCTGTTCTTATCTGATTCATATTTAAGTTTTTTTCTGTATCTTTCCGGGTTTTTTGACGGATTTCGAGTTTTAGTTTTTCAAACTTATCCACCTCTGATAAAATTAACGAAAATTCTTGGTCAGAGATAGCGTTATCTTTTAGTGCCTTTGAAACCAAGTCGTGAATGGTATTTACTTTTGCTTTTGCCAGAGAAACTGTCTGTTCGTGTTTACTAAGTTTATGGGAAAGTCGTTTAGAAGCCGCACCGAATCCAACCGATATTCCTCCACAAATACCTCCCACCGCTCCTAACGGGATACCAACAGCAGCACCAAAACCAGTAAGCGAGGTTCCAAGCCCACTTGCAGATAGTATAACTGAAAACACCCCACTACTAACACTGATTTTTGTAAATATGCCCCTCGCTCTATTGTATTTTTTCCTAACATCCTCATAATGTTTAATTTCCTTCTCAAGATTTTGTAGTACTTCGCATGACTTTTGTAGTCTGAAATTATTTGGATCACCATTCATAGGTAATTGTGGATAAATTCTATTGTAGTCATCCATATTGTATTTTACTGATCAACAAGAAATCTTTAAATGAATTCGGAAAGGTTTGTTATCGTCTCTTCTTTTTAAACTGTTCCACAAAATATAGAACCACAGCCATTATCAACAACCAAGCGTTCTTACCTAAAAATCCAATAACTTCCCCAGCTGTTTTGAACAGAAAGCTCACGATAGCTCCAACCATTCCAGGTAATATTTCACCGAGTTTCTTACCAATAGTTTTCAAACCATCACCTACACCTTTACCCAATGTGGATAGACCCTTAGAAAGATTAGAAACAATCACTCCAATTACTACACCTACTGCAATTAAAACAGCAAAGACTGTAAACCCATACTTTTTAAAGATAGCCTTAACACGTTCTCGTAATGGTAAATTTTTAAGTATTTTTTCATTTTTACTCTCTAGATCAGATATTTGTTCTTGGTTGTAAATCATACTCTTTCTTGTTAGTTCACGAAATTTATCAACTTCAGCTTGTAATCTTTCATTACTCCTTTCTAACATTTTTAAATTTGACTGTCCTTTCTTATATTTTTCTAATTCATTTTGTGTTTGATTTAACTTTAATTCAAATTCCGCTGCCGCAGTTTTAGATACTATTTTTTGTTCTACAGCGACATCTAAATAGCTTTTAAGTTCAACGATTTTTGTTTGCTGTTGCTCTATGATTCTTCGCTTTTCTTTATCATTAATAATATGATTTTGTATCTCACGTTCATTTGTTTCATTTGTTGCACTTAACTCATTTCTGTCACGCAAGTAAAATTTGGGTACATATATACCCAAGGAAGAAAAAAATTCGCAAAAAATTGCGTTACATCCGATTCCCTCCATATTTGGAGAACAGGGAGGTTATAGACTTAGCCAATCACCGAGCGATTTTGGGCTAAAACACTTAAATGTGCCATACACGACGAATTTTTCATTTTTCACTTTCCGACCGTGAGTATGGCGTCCGTGTCGAAGAGAGCGCGAGTCGAGTATGTCGATCCAAATGACGTTCTAGAGATGATTTTGGATGGCGATGAAGATCCTGGTGGTATGTCTAGTGGCGAGGAAAGCGATTTAGATCGCCAGCTCGAAAATCAGAGCGAAGAATCAAGGTAAGCGATCAATAAACTTTCGAACACGAGGCTTCCCCAAAGTGACGCAGTTGCCCAGAGGTTTTTGAAATGCGAGGATATGCTCTTTAGCATGCCTTTTTTGCGTCTGAATTCTTGCCTATGTCATAAAAGATATCTATGAATTCATATACGGGAGTACACAGCTCAATAATTTTGGAGGAAAGCTTCTTTTTGAGCGATATTTTGGTCTAACAAAAGGGGACGCGAAATACGAGCCGACGCTAAAGTGATGTTGTGTTTCCATGGAGAGATGCGATCGGGTCGTGTTGCTTGATTTTGTTGTGTACGCGTTTGTGAATTGGCATTTGTTTTCTTATTTTTTGTGTGATTAAATTTTAAATAAAGCTAAGTAAAAACAAAGTGTGTTTGTAATCATCTTAGTGCTGAAGAAGAAGAAGAACATGAAGAAGGAGAGCGTGTAGTAATTGAAGAAGATGAAGAAGGAACGCAGGAGGATGCCCGTGATACAGATGTTCCTGGTGTGTCAACTATTTTTCAATTGGCATAAATTTAGCCTAAATAGTAGAAATTTGAAATTATTATATAAAATTCTTACTTTCATTTGCACATTTGCACATGATTCCAGCATATTTATTTATTTACATGGTGATAAAAATATTTCAATAATTATTTTTATGTTTCCATGTAGTCCCCCATGGCTTTGCTACTCCTGCTCCTGCTGGTCGTGGTCCTGCTAACCCTGCTGTTCCTCCAGGTCAGTATTTGAACTGTATAAGTACTATTTATGCAAGAGAAAGTTTATTTTTTGGCCCATATCAGCATATCTGTGGATTATACACACATCCAATTATAATATTATTTTATATTTGTATAGTACCCCACGCCCCTGCTTCGTTTTATGGTGATCCCCGTCCCCGTCCCCGTGTCCGTGCCCCAGTTGTACGTCCCGGTGCTCGTGGTCGTGTTCTTGGTCGTGGTCGTGGTCGTGGTCCTGCTAGTGCTCCTGGTCCTGTTCGTGGTGATGCTGTCCCTGGTCCAGCACCCAAGAGCTATGATGACGCAGATGTTGGCAATATCCTCCCTGGTTTCAACCCTTCGCGCCCACCTGGTATCCACTTTGGCCGACCTCTTCTCCGGAATGCTATGACAAGGGCTGTTGATTTTTTTTTCCTTTTCTTTACAGTAGATATGATAAACACTATATGTAATAATACTAACAGTTATGCTACTGAGCATATAACAGAAGGTAACTTTCGGTCTTATGCTCAGCCTGATGGGAGCTGGTTAGACGTAACACCTGATGAGATCAAGAGGTTGATTGCTATGTTGATTTATTTTGGTCTTGTCAAAATTGGAAATGTAGACAGGTATTGGAGTGTAAAGACCCTGTACCATGGTCTCTGGGCACGAGCAATCATGTCTAGAACCAGATTTAGAGCCCTTATGGCCCTGCTACATGTTGTCGATCCAGCAACTGAGGAGACCGGGGATAAATTACGTAAAGTAGAGTCATTTATTGGTTATTTTAAATCTAGATGTCTTTCTTTATATCAACCTAGACAAAATGTAGCTATTGATGAACGTATGGTAAAGTCTAGGCATAGGTCTGGTATACGGCAGTACATCAAGGACAAGCCCACAAAATGGGGAATCAAACTCTGGGTGCTAGCAGACAGCTCTAATGGCTACACTGTGGACTTTGATGTCTACATTGGTAAAGCAGCAGGGCAGACTGTTAGTGCAAATGGGCTTGGCTTTGATGTTGTTGTGAAACTAATGGAACATTTCCTAAATCAGGGCTACCATTTATTTGTTGACAATTTTTACACTTCAGTGACCCTATTTAAACATTTGTTTACAGTAGGGGTCCCTGCCACAGGTACCATCATGGAGACCAGAAGAGATTTTCCTCCTATTCTGAAGAATGGCAAGGCATGGGCCAAGAAAGAAAAAAGGGGAAGTATGCGTTGGCATAGGGATCCCCCCTGTTTAGCATTGCAGTGGGTGGATAATAAAGTCGTTTCAATGTTAACAACCATAGATAATGCTAATGATCAGGTGCAGGTGTCCCGTAAATCTAAGACTGCTGGTGTGTGGAGCACTAAAGTGGTACCACAGCCCAAAACTATTAGTAATTATAATAAATATATGAATGCAGTCGACAGATCTGATCAGATTTTAGCTACCAATAATGTCTTACGTAAGTGTATGAGGTGGTGGAAAACTTTGTTTTTCCACCTCATTGATATAGCTGTAGTTAACAGTTTTATTCTTTTCAAAGAGCACCAGGCTAAGTTTCCTGACAATGAAGCCCTTCGTAGGTCACCTGATTATTCACTGGCTCAATTCAGGGAAGAGCTTGTAAGACAATTGTGTGATTTCCCTGAATATGATGTACCACCTGTACATGGCACAGCGAAACCAGCTCCTCCTCCTCCGGGGGAGTTCGAAACTGTGCATATTCCAGTTTTCTCCAAGGAGAAGAAACGCTGTGTCGTGTGCTACAAGAAAACCAAGGCTGACAATAGGGTGTATTCTTTTTGCAGAGCACCACAATGCAACAAGAGCTACATGCATGTGACGGGGGATAAGAACTGCTTTGCGGAGTTTCACACCAGGGAGTATCACAACACTTAAATTCATAGTTTATTATCTCTATTATGCATTGTTCTTGATATATAAAAATAATTAATAAAAAAATAATAAAATAAAGAAATACCAAAAAAAATACTGTAGTTTATATGACTTAGGTTAGTACCAAATTAACGTTATTGTGAGTTAGGTGCAGCATTAGCAGTGGGGCCTGCCAATGATTGGCAGGGGTGGAGGAGGGTCCCTCGGGGGGAGGGGGGGCCCTTTTTCCTTTTTCAATGCTTTCAGACCCAGCCCTAAACAGATACACCTGCAAACAACATTTTCCAAAAAAAAAAAATTTTTGCCGATTTTCATGTACTAACATGGTTGTATATAAAAAATCATATCTAATTCTAGATTTTATCTTTTTCAGCCAGATTTTCAGGACACTCTCCTGATATGATGAGGAACATTTTTCTTTTTAACAGTTCTGTACAATAACCTATCATTCTGGAAAAATTTCATTTTTTCCACAAATCTCATGAATAATTATGCAAATTTATGCTAATTAGGATTTTTTTACTGAAATATTATTGGATGTCATGATGAGATTCTTTTTTTTATAAGAAGCCCATTTTATCCCCTTTCAATTGAGATATAGTAGTCCACATTGCTGTAAATACCTGTTGAGATATTAAATAAAATGTCCATTGTGGTCAATTTTGTGCTTTTTGTGCCTGACAAAAATGAGTTAAACCATTTAGTGCATTATTTAAATCGCCAATTTCTTCAATTTTTTCATTCACTATTGATCTTAATTCCCGTATTTTTTCATTATATTCATTCAATTGTGTTTTGACTTCATTATTTTCTCTAACCATGGTTTCATAATCAACACCTAGAGCTTTTCTGAAGGAAGGTGGTAAATTATCAACTTTTATTACTCCATCTTTATCAATTAATGTATGATCTGCAGCATTACTCTGAGTACTCAATTTAACCTTCAAATTACCATCCTTATCCCATTCTGCTGTAAATGGTGAATCCAAAGGGTTGAAATTAGGAAATATACGTTTAATATATTGTATCGCTTCTCTCCTATCATCATATTGTTCATCTTTTTCTTTCTGTTCCTCCAATTCTATTTCTTCACTTTGTGATTTAGTATATCTTGATTTAGGTATAGCACCTTTGGTTGTAGACGTTTGTAAAACTCTTTTTGGTGAGGGTAGTCTACCAAGTAATTGATCTTTTTCATCAAAATAATCAGGATCTTCTTGTTCGTTTTCTTCCCCCAAACCAAAGGGGTCTTTTTGTAATTCTCCACCTTCTGCCATTATTTTTTACTCATCAGTAAGAAATCTTTAAACTGATCACACAATTAACTCTAAAAGAATTTACTAACTGCATAACCCAATGCCAACATACCACCACCTACATATGCCATTTCACCCATCTTTTGATTTTCACTAGGTCTATAATAATCAGAGAATTTTGGTTCATGCATTTGACTATACAATTTCAAAGCTTCATCGGTATTAGAAATATTTTTTGATGCCTGGTATTTAACATCCTTCTGTTGAGAGTACCAATCAATGAGATTCTGTCTCTTTTCCTGATATGCCGCATAATCTTTTTGATATTTTTCTAATGCCTTATCGTGTCGTATTCGTTCTGCATCTGTTTTATAACCTGATAGATATTTTGCAAGATATGATCCACCAACGAATGTAGTTGCATTCAATATAGCTCCTCCAACCATCATTGCAATTGTTGCCATTTGTTAGTCAATATGTAAAATCTTTAAGTTGGGTTCCTCCTTTCCTATTTCTCCCTTCAGTCGGTCACTCAGTTCGGTAAAATTTTTTGATCCTCTAAATATGTTTTTAGGTACATACTACCTGACAATACAGCTACCCATTTAGCATAATTTGTAATACTTGAGGATGGATCGTTCATAAATGATTCTTTCAGAGCTTTTTTAGCTACATAACCAACTCCAGCAGCTAATCCTATAATGACGGCTGAATCTGTAACAGTTTTCACAAGTTTGTTTTCAGTTGACATAATTTTTTACTAAACAGTAAGAAATCTTTAAACTACTTATTTCATCTTTAGATTCGTCCTTATAACATTCCTATTTTTAGCGGAGCTGGTCCTATGGATTTTGGAATCTGTGTGGGTGGTGGTTGTGGTACGGAAATATTTGAGGGTGAAACATTGGTTGGAACTTGTGATAAATCGGGTATTCTATTTTTGTAATATCTCATAAACATATCAAATACTGTAAACCCTATTCCGACAATGGATAAAACAGTAGTAAAAGATAGCTCTGGAATCCATGCTTTAGATTCACTCTCTTGGTTTGAATTTTCTTCATTTTTAATCTCCGCTTGTTCCTTTTCACGTTTCATTTCCCTAGCTAACGCTTCTTTTGCTTTTTTATTATATTCAGCTAATTTCTTACCAGCAGCGACTTTTTTAGGATCTTTCTCTTTCTTTTTAGGAACATTATCTTTTGGTGGATCCTTTGTAATTTGTTCAACAACTTCTTCGGACATGATTTTTTTTTTACATATCATTAAGAAATCTTTAAATCATATCATGCTCAGTTTTGTTGGAATCCTCTGTATTAGTACTTGAAACTTCTTGTATTTTGTTGATTTTAATGTGTTTAGCAACCTGGAATAGTCCGCTAGCAAGTGCTACCAATCTTCCACCTTTCAATGCTAAGAGACCTACAAAGTTTGTCAGTTCACGATTTACCAACTCATCATTTTTCAAATCTTTACAAAGCGCATCAATATCATCAACAGGAATCACATAAGAAATTACTTGAGAAACTAATTGAAGAGATGAATCTACTAATCCACCACTAATTTTCTTACCTAATACTGCCTGATATCTATTATAATATTTTTCAATGTCTTTTTCTGTGAGTTTCTTAATATCACCTAGACTCATATCAACACCTAAATATTCCTTTGTAGTTCCAAGAGATGCGAGAATAGCTAGTGATTCTTGTTTTATTTCAATATCATCATTATATTTTACCTCATCTTTTACCTCTGACTGTTCTTCTATATAATCTTCAACTTCTGTCATATTTTAATCTTGTAATAAAACATAGATTCTTTTAAATCACCGCAGGAATCTCTAAATAACATTGAAATGGATAACGTAAACACAAACATAGTCTAGAATATTTTTCAGTTTTCAGGAGTTGTACAAATTTTTTACTAGTTTCAGAGTCTAAATCACCACCATAATCTTCGAAAAGCATCTTCATACCTTTCTGTGATGGATTATGGAATGTAACAACGCAAGCCACATTTTCACGGAATGGTTTTGCTATCGATGTTAATTGCTGAGTGAGAACCCACACTGATAATCCATGATGTCTTCCAGAGAATGCTAGATCTATAAACTTGTTCGATCGTTTCTTTAGATCATTCGAAACAGCACAATCGTCTAAAATTATTAGTGTATTAGTACCAGAGAACAAAGTTTGACAATCAGTTAACATTTCATTAATCTCATCAATGTTACTAGCATCTGGTGATAATACATAGAAACGTTTATCTCCGCGAGCAAAATTATGATAAATTTTATTTTTAGAAAAAGTTGGACATATTAAAACAATGTATTTAAAAACTTTTAGGAATGGTCCTCGGAGTTGATCTATTATATATTTTGTCTTTCCACAATTTGTTGGACCGGTTATAATACAATGAAATGGTACTTTATCTCTCAATTCTTCCATAATTTTTGTATTATAACATTACGTTTCTTAAGTTAAATTTCATGTAAACTAGTACTTTATCGAATGTAAGTTTGAATTCATAATCTCCATCATAGCATCAGCTACAACAAACATATAACAGGTTATAGTACCAGATCCACTTTGTTTTCTTTTTATTTCTATTTTTACGCCATCTTGCGCATTATTTAAGGCCAGGCCTCCTCCATGAATACCATTATCAGGGTGAGTTCTCATATCAATCCACAGAGCAAACTTATCTGCATAAAAATCCTTTTCTTTTACCGAGTGAAGCGAGGAACCACCCTCTCTTCCGAAACGTTTCTTTACCGACTCCCATAGGTCTGATGGTATCATTCCCTTAGAGTATAAACGATTTGGTACACCATCAACATCTATATTTATCGAGGTGATATTTGGATTGTAAAAAAACTCAGAGTTACGTGCTCCTGAAGCGCTAGGTAATGTAAACAAACATAATATCCCCGTCATTGATCTTCTAGGTAGATTAATATGCTGATTTATAACACTATCACTACCCAAAGACATGGTAAAAGTTTTGTGTAGAGTGACATTTTCATAAAAGAATCCTTTACCAACCTGATAAGCTGCCTGAGCCTCACGAGCTAAGTATTCGCTTGAAATACAAGAATATTCCAACTCAAGGTTTTTGATTGAATATGTTGGGGTCTTAGTCGTGTCAGAATAAATAACAATATCATTAACTGGAGCCAGTGTAATCTCGAAGATTAGTTGATGATCTAATGCCCTTGGATAGAAAGCTCCATGATCGTTGAGAATAGGATGGTTTAGTGGGATATGATACTTTGTGTTATGTACTGATGCAAGAGCCACTTCCTTAACATCTTGGGTTTTCTTATCACCTGCATTTGTCCTGAGCTTCCTCATGTTTTCAGAAGAAATACCTTGTTTTAATCTATCCGCACGATCTTCATCTCGTAAAAATAAATCATGATAGGTTTGAAATAGATCGTATCTTTGAGTGTCCTGTAATGTTTCACCACCAAAAAGAACCCTAAGTCTAGATACGAGATTACTACCTACATTATTCACGAGTGTGTTATTAGCATGCCCATCAACATCCAAGTCAAATATTAGAGATACACTTCCTGGTACAATCACTAAATTCTCAGAAAGTTTTGGAATATTTATATATAAGGTTTCTCCGGGGCTAGCGGATGATGGATTGAGAGTAATTCGATTCAGTGTTGATTCTGCTTTCAAACCAAATGGCTCTCGTGGAATTCTGTTTGGATTAATTTTTTCTGACGTCATATTTAATTTATAAGATACTTGGATTAATCTTTAAATGAGTTACTTATCAAAAATATATTATTCAACTTTTGGTTATTGGAAAGGATATTCTGCAATTCCTAAATTAGCTGAGAAAGCAAAAGTAAGTGAAGATGAGGCTAAACAATGGCTTGAAAAACAGGCAATATGGCAAATATATCTACCAGCTCCAAAATATATTCCTAGACCGCACTGGACTGTGGATAAACCAAATCAGATTCATCAAGCAGATTTATTATTTTTACCACATGATAGAGTTGGGAGAAAAACATATCGATATGCTCTGGTTGTGATTGATGTAGCCTCGAGATATAAAGATGCTGAACCATTAACCACAAAAGAAACTCATGAGATATCCAAAGCTTTTGAAAAAATATATTCCAGAAAGTTAAAATATCCTAAAACATTAATTGTTGATCCTGGAAGAGAATTTATGGGTGATGTTACAAAACTTATGAATATACATAATGTAAAAATCCAGAGAAGTGAAGCTGGAAACCATAGAGCTCAAGCATTTGTTGAAAGAGCAAATAGAACATTAAGTGAACGATTATTTAGTCACCAATATGCTCAAGAAATGATTAGTGATGAAAGGTCTAGAGTGTGGGTGAAGCGATTACCAGATATTTTGAAAACTTTGAATAACACACCAACGAGATTAACTGGTAAAGAACCTGATAAAGCTATAAAACTGAAAGAGGTTGATATCGAAACAAAAAAGTATAAGAGAGTTGTTGGGATTGATGAAGTTAGGCTGCCAATTGAGGTTAGGGTTAGATACTTACTCACCCCTGGTGAACTTGAAGGTGGTGAGCGAAGACGAGCTACTGACCCCATTTGGAGTATTCAGGTTTATGATATTTCTAGAAGTACGGTTTCATCTAATCAACCAGTTTTGTATTATTTACTAGATGGTCCCAGGCGTGGTTTTGTGCGGGAAGAACTTCAGGTTGTACCTTATGATACTGAGTTGCCACCTGATTCTGTTTTGAAATGAGCTAATACAAAGGTTTTGTGTGAATTCCATCGTCTGCAACTATTCGTTTATCATAATATGCGCTCAATCCTAATTTATTTTGAATATATGTTACAATTTGATTATTGTTAACTCTAAAACCTATATTTCGTGCTTTATCAATTCCTCCCTTCAAAGCTTCATGGTATCTATCCCATGTCATATTATTTTGCTTATTGTTGGTCCCTTTACAACTAAACTTTGTTTTTCCATTCTCATCTTCTGCGTAATAACATTTTGGTGAAAGAGCAATCATTTTAATTCCTTCAAACTCCAACTTGAACAGTCCGGGGGTCTTATCGTGGTATTTTGAGGTTGATAGAAATTTTTCTTTTCCTCCATTAAACCATTCTTTTCTCCGTTCTGGTTTTATAATATTATCCAAGTTTTTATCTGACAGTTTGTAGTATAAACTATCAGTATCCATCTGAATAAGTTCGAAATCCCTTCTATCAATATAATAATCAAGACAATCGTAGTAAAATTCCAACATTCGAAGTTTAGCCAATTGATATACCGCGATATCGAACTGATAAGGACGAGTTATGTGTACCTCTCGGTATCGTTCTTTTAATTCATATGTTTCATTGATTACTTCCAGATCCTCAAATAAGGGGCTGCGTAAGGCTTTATCAACCTCCTTCTCGTCTTTAGTAAATTTTGTTTTTTTGTGTTTTTCGCGATCTTCTATCATTTTTCCATAGAATGAATTTCCTTTTAGTTTGTAAGTATCACCCAGTTCTTTACAACCTTCATACTTTGAAATTAGTTTTTCAATCAACACTTGAATGTCTTTGTTCTCTTCAATCAATGGGAGTACATCAGGGAATTGCTTCAAATAATTCATAATTTTGTCAATATCATCTATCTTGTTTTTATTAACAGCTTTAAGTAACATTGTAGTCAGAATCTCAATATCTCCATCCCTTCGAGCGTTACTAACCTCTTCTGGAAACCATTCAAAAGGTCTTCCTGGTACATATTTTAAACTCACGTATACTGCTGTTACCACTAATCCATGATTAAGATACCATTTAAGTGAGGGTGTATATAGTAAGATCCTCTTAGCTTTGGTAACACCCAACAATTTTTTAGAGTCTTTTAGAGTTTTTCTGCCCGTAGCTTTTTGGTATTCTTTCATATGTTCGGGGACTAGCTCTTCAGGAATAGTATCTACAACGAACAAGGGTGAAAACTCTTCAAATTTTTCTTTGAGATTTTCAGGAACATGGATATCCACTTGACAAAAACCAAAAAATTTGTTTGTAAGAATATCGTCACACATCTTCTTAACATATTCAGGATCTGTTGGATTTTCAGCCTCAATATATTCCTCTTTACCGCAGGGCATTTCTAGACCAGAGCAGTATAGATATAAACCGTTTGCATCATAACCAACGATACGCAAACAAGCTTTTGGGTTTTTATATTTATGAGAACGAATAAATGTCTTACCCACCTCCGCCCAACGAACAAATATAATACTAGGCCCTCCAACCATACCCGTTTTCAAGAGTTCATAAGCCTTGTTTTTAGGACATACGGTACATTCTTTTCTTACATTGGAACACTCTTCACAATCCTTTTTACTACAAGTATTCTTACATTTACAAAAACAAGGTTTACCAGGAGCAAAAAATTCAGGATCCCCTTTTTTTCTCATTTTTATGGCTTTATTAAGTACATATGTCATTGATATACCAGGGATGGATACAGCATCTTTTAAAATATCAATTTCATCTAGGTAATATTGCTCCCGTGTCTTTTCTAATGCTTCTACGAAAGGTACAACGTCAGCTATGTTATACTCCCTCAACCAATCCTTCATTGTAACACAACCCCTCTTTTCGAATTCGATCTTAAATTCTTCATATTCTTCAGGGGACACTGTTTTTTCCTGTTTGAGAATTGAGTGAAATTCTTCATGTTTCACAGGACCTACGTGAGAAAGTTTTTCATAACTATCCATCCACCCGTATGGAAAGAAAAGTTTTTTTGTTTTACAGTTATTTGCTTTACACCACTTATCAAAAGATAGTCCGGGGGCTAAGTAGGATATTACATCTAAAAATTTGAAATTGGGTGTTGTTAAAAACATATACCTATTATCTTTCTTTGCAACAAAAATATCTCCTTCTTTCTCAGTCATTTGGTTTACAAAATATTCTTTAATCATATTGATATCATACTTACCACTATTGAAACCTAAAACAGGAACTTGATTACACCACGTTTCATACTGTTCCAGTACGTTCTTGGGGATAGAATCTTGGTCGGATAATGGCTGTTCTTTTTTAACTTTTTCTACAATCATTTTCCTTCGTTTTTCCAAATCTGAAATAAAGTCTTTAATAAGCTCTTCTGGGTTCGATTTTATAATACATGTGGGTTTGTTTGTAAAATTATCGTTAATAGCAATACTAACTGGAATATGTTTGTTACTGAAAGTTAGGTCGACAGTCCTCTGTTGAGAAAGATTGTGTTGTATTGCTTCAGAATCCCAAACAATAAAATAAGGGTATGGTATAAATTTCTTTTCAAGCCACATATCACTTAATTTAGGTTTTTCACACTCCCAAACCGATACAACATTATAACCCAAGTTTTTGATAGTTTTTTCCCTTTCAAGGGTTTCATTATATCTAATTTTATCGTTACTTGAACAGGGGCAGCCGTGCCATTTACACCCATAGAATTCAAAAACAGTCTTAGTCTCTGGCTCGTATCCATCAACCAACCAACTATTCCTCACACATCGCTCACCTCCATGACCACAGAGAGCGTGATGAATATGTTTACCTATAATCTTAGACTGTGCTTCGATCCATCGGCACCCGACATAACTAAATTGTGTATTACCTCCATAAAACACCTTTTCAGAGCTGCTCATGATGTGTTTGAACTTTTTTCCATTACATATCAATTTTGTCTTTCCTCCTGTACAGCTTTTTTTTGTAAAGTGTCTATTATAACTATCATGTCTGGTAAATCTTTGTTCACATCCAGAACATTCCCATAGTTTAATTAACAGCTCTATATTTTTGATGTAAAAACAGTGACCTTCATAAAGTCCGATATCTAAAAATGGTAAATTCTTTTTGATTTTGTCTTTACCATACACTAACACCCAAACATTTTGATTTTCCTTTTTTGGTTCGTACACTCGTATGTTAATAGAAAACATCTTAGCAATACCCTCTAAATCAACAAGTTTAGTCTCCCTAACATCTTCAACTCTCAATTTTTGATTCTTGTAAAAATCTCGGGCCAGTTTTAGCGCCTTTCTGGTAGTGTCCTTACCCGGTCTAGGATTCCCATAAAGATAATCAAAGAAAGTTACAAGACACCTAAAAACACATAGATTGTCTTTATTACCATCTAAGGCGTGAATACATTTCTTGTTACGTAACCAATCTGGTAAACGCCCACACCCCATTAATGGTTCATTACTGTGAATAACTCTTACCTGTATCTCAATAAACTCAACTCTACCTTGGTATACACCGGGGGTTTCAACGATCTCTGTTGCTGGTAGGTACGCTTTCATCCACACATCTACATCCTCCAAATCTAGCCTTTTGGTCTCACACCTTTCGATATAACCTTCTATTTCAGATAACCTCGTAAAAGTTCCCTCCCCTCGAAGTGTTTTTGCGGGGTAATCAGATATTTCTCCGCGCCCTCGATGAATTCTAGCCTCAAAACTGTAAACAATTCTTGAACGCATTTCTATGTGTGGTTTAATTTCGTTAAAAATCATTTTTGATAAGTCATTATTCAGATCATCATTAACCACGTAGGTATTTTGGTTTGGTGGGGGTTGTTGAGCTTCTTCTTCATCTTCTTCTGCAGTTAAATAATCTTCTTCTTCTTCTTCTTCTTCTGCAGTTAAATAATCTTCTTCATCTTCTTTTTCGGCGGAGCCGGGCCCGCCATCCGGGCGGATTTTTTCTTCTTCATTAAATGTACGATTTATAATATTTTTGATGGGTTCTGGTAGGTAAGTTATAATCAAATCTGAAAATTTTTTAATACCTTTCCTAACTGGGTTGCTAGCGCTTCCCAATAAATCTTTGAATGAACTAAATAACGATTTTCTGGGCTCTGAATTAGGTTTTTGTGGCTGGTTGGGGGTATTAGTTTTAGGGGCTGGGATAGGTGTTTGCGGTTTGTGTGGGGTATTAGTTCTAGGGGTGGTAACTGGTGGATTTAGTGGTCTGACTATAAGGGTTGTTGGAGGTTTTCGTTTTCGTTTTGGTGGTGTTGTTATTCCATTTTCACGTAACGTTTCGATTATTTCCCGCTTAAGCATTTTAGGTCTTAATTCAATATTATGCTCTCTAGCAATAACCTTTAATTCTTCTACTGTTAACCGTTCCATTTTAAAATTTCATGTTATATCTTTAAATCATTTTTGGAATTCATTTTTAAAAATCTTGATAAAAACCCTGATAAATCCTTGGTTAAATCTTGATAAAAAATCGATTTTGATATTTAAAGATATAACATAATATATTAAAAAATCGATTTTTTTGAATTAATTTTTTTAATCTTGATAAAATCCCTCATAAATCCTTGGTTAAATCTTGATTAAAAAAATCCCGTATAAATTAAACAGAAATTATCAGAAAATATCAGAAAATAGGATTATTTTGCCTCTAACATACTACTGCTCTTGTGTAGCGCCGTACACGAGGACAGAACCCCAGTTGGATTCCTTGAATGACTGACAGATTTCTTAACCGAGGTGACAATGCAAAACAAAGAAAAGTGGCATCTTCAATGTCCATTGCCACCCCACTGATTGAACAATTACACAGCACGGCTTTTTCGATTCTCTGACTTCTGGTCGAGGTTACTGGTCTCCAAGGAATTGAAGACGTTTCACGCTCTCTTCACTATCGTTTTACAAAATGGCGACACAGTGTAGTCATGCCAGCACAGAGGAAAGCAAGCGCGTTCGAACGATGTCGGTATGTCGAAACATTTGTAGTTTTACGTAAGTAGACATAGTTTCTGTATGTTGAGTCTGGTCAGGTTAACTTTGTGCATGTCGCGTCTCACCAAATTTCTATCCTGTCATGACCAGCGACACAAATAACCATTGTATAGATGTACCTTAAGTTGAATTGAACATGCCCTAAGAGGTTTATATACCAACGTTTTTCGCTAACTTACCCAAGACGCGAAATCAATGACTCTACAAAACGCGGATGCAATTTTGAGCTTGAAAATTAGGAGACGAATTTTAAATTGCGTCTTTTTCTATTGCTACCCACGAGGGTTACGTAACGGTGAATGAAAGTCAAGATGGTTTTGCGATTTGGTCAGCTATTCACGATGTTAAATAAACCTAAAAACAGTGATCTTAATGATGCAAATGAATATATGAAAGACCATATATTTGAACTGCGGATTAATATGTAATGACATTAATTGATCATCGCAGTTATGCACACAACTGGCTCATCTCCGGTGTAATATAATTTATTCCTTTTTTTTGTTAGTTAGGGTTAGGTACATTGTTAAGAATGCTTTGTGTCCTTTGTATTACGTCAGTTGTGTGAATAAATTATATTACACCGGAGATGAGCCACACAACTTAAGCAGCTGTGAAACTAAAGCCTGAAAAAAACTCAGGCCTGAACGGGATTCGAACCCATGACCTCTGCGATACCGGAGCAGTGCTCTACCAACTGGGCTATCAAGCCAACTGGGAGCTGATCATATTGTGAGTTCGTAATATACCCGTAGATGAAGAAGAATGATGCAAATGAATCTTAATCTCACAATAAAAATGTAGTTCTTGTTAAACACCTGCACACATCTACTGTTCGCTATTTTCTCCAACTTGACTCACTGGAATTAGCTTAAAACTCGGGCTAAGGATTTTGGTCCGATACTATTAACAAATATTCAAGGCTTAACTACAGAATACTGGGCCACTTATTTACATAACTTTGAATAACAGTAGTGTCCATTGTTATATGCTTCGTTTTACAAAAGCTTCCGATACATGTAAACGGGGTGGACTAAGGTGTATTCTGTAGTTGCTCCATATTCGACGCCAGAGATTCCGAGGTCAGACCGAAAAATAACGAAAAGTATCCATGATTTCCGGATATAGCGCTTTATTTTTCGCCGACGTCGAACCGCCGGGGGGGGGGGGGGGGGGTTGGCGAGACTGGTTAATGGGCGCAGTCGTGTGCTTTAGTTTGTACCGTGACATTTTTGTTCATAAATTGCTTGATTGTGTTGTTGATGCAACTACAAAGTACTAAACGACAACTGATCATTGCTAACAGTGTCAGGAGGAAATCACCCGGGGTGGCTCAGATATGCAAGTTTCTTTATTTCTTGCTCCATTGCTTTCCAGCATTGTTGTTTTGATTATACATAATTAGCAATTAATGAATGAGGCTGAGTAGGATATGAAGAATTAAGCGGATCGAGGAAGGTGTTATCCACCGAGGCCGTAGGCCGAGGTGGATAACACCCTTACGAGATCCGCTAATTCTTAATATCCTACGAAAGCCGAATTCATTAATTGCTTTATTATTTATCAAAATATTTTCAAACACTTAAAGGAGAAAATGAGCTTCATTTTCACAAATTTCACACCACCAGCAATATAACAAAACACCAGAATAACACAAGCTCGTCCCCAGGTCTTCTCGGTTAACGGTGCATTAACCTGCGAAAACGCTGCATTTTTGACGTCATTTCATCGTTAAAGTGAAAATTCTTCCAAATTTGGTCATCAGTAACTGGTTATGGTGAATTAAACGGGTACTTTTAGCCAATCAGAATCGGGGAAATATTTTGAATGAATAATAATCAGTTTTATCTGTTTCAATTGCCTCGTGTGCATTCATTTATGTAGAACAAGAAGACGCCTGAAGGCGTTTACGAGGGATCTGTTGGTTTAAAATTGCTGACGCAGTATGTTTTTTTGCTGATTGTGCGATCATGGGTATCCATGGTGCAATCCAACCCGACGTGCACGTGATTCGGAGTTACAACCAATAAAAATCTCACAATTTTTTCGGGACGGGCTCGGGATACGGGAAAGTTAAAAAAACAAGGCAATTTTTGACTCCCAAGACGACGAAAGGAATGTGCTACCGAATTTTATACGCGTAATTAGAGTATCTGTGACGCGCAGAAGCCCCCTAATCGTCGTAATAAGAACTTGTTTTGCCATTTCAGATTTCTCGTGACCCTTAGAGTTCATTTTAAGTTGATTTATGTCTGGGCTTTTATGCCGAGATGTTTAGGTCACGACCTGACCTCTTTGCTTAGTTTTATTGTAATTATTTGTTGATTTGATAGATCACGCAAATTATATTTGACTCAATGACGTCAAAGTATCCGTTTCGATATCGGAAAATAACGGAAGTGTCACACTCGGTAACGTATCAGTAACGTATCGACTCTCCTTAGCTGATGCTCAGGAAAAAGCAGCAAATTCCTCTAAAGGCTTCCATCAAACTGCACTTTTTGGCATGTCTGAATACGAAAACTCTTATGCATGTTTTGAATCAAAAAGGCTCCCTTGGGTCTATGGAGGCATATCTATGAGAAAATGCACTCCTCTGTAATTGATGTGGTAATTTCCAAACGGGGAATGCATCGAGCCTGAGCTTAATGGTAAACACCCTTTTCAGGTATCATGCAGATAGTCAAAATGCAGAAAGGCATAATGGTAAAAGTCATAACGCAAATAGGCATAACGCAAATAGACAGAACGCGAAAAGGCATAACGCGAAAAGGCATAACGCGAATAGGCACAACGCGAATAGGCACAACGCGAATAGGCACAACGCGAAAAGGCATAACGCGAAAAGGCATAACGCAAATAGGCATAACGCAAATAGGCATAACGCAAATAGGCATAACGCGAAAAGGCATAACGCAAATAGACATAACGCAAATAGACATATCGCGAAACCTCTTTCCTTTATGCGCTGACTTAAACATAAGTTAGTCTCCCTCAAACAAGAAGTATTCTTTGCCACGAGTTTGTGAGTCCGATTACCAAAGAAGTCAAAAAATTCCTTTTTGTCTCGTGTGATACCTCTTATTTCAAAATACTAGGACTAACGCCCTGTGGGAATTCCAAGAAGCGATTTTTTGTTATGATTCGGACTTGGATTTGAAGTATGAGATCAAACGGATCATGGCGCATCAAAGGGACCGATGAATCCTTGTCCACAGTGACAACGCCAACAACAACTCCTTTCCACCTCGCTCTCGCGCCTCCTGCCCGCGAGCTTCGCACTCCAACAAACTTTCCCACCTACCCACCCCTCCCTACTATGAACGCCTGCTACACAATTTAAACCACAAGTTGTTTTCGAAGTTCTCCAGAGCGTAATCAAGCGTTTCTGGAATTGTAGCTTGATATTTTCCTTCTCTCCACAGACAAAGAACGGGGAAAAAAAGTTAAAGGTAAGTGTTTTGTTGCTGTACTGTGGTACTGTTTGTTTTACTATACAGTGTGGTTCTAACTTTTTCATCTCACGAACAAACCATGCAGTGTGACCATTCTTTGTAAAGCTACTGAACAGTACTGTAGTGTGGTACTGTTTATTTAATATAGTGTGGTTCTAAATTTTTCCATATCTACTCTATTTTGGCTCTGTTTGGTTGGAACTCGGCTGAAATTTTATACCCAACGTTTCTATTCATTACTCAGATTTTGCACGTCGCTGGCTCTCCTACTGATGATTTCCGATTTCGCCTCAATATCCTTTACGCCGGCGCATTCCCGACCGACCTAGGAAACGGTAAATACGAGTTTACCTTCGTACTAGTTCGGCCTGACCAATCATGGATCTTTGCAGATAAACTTTCCGACATTGCAGACTTGAAGACTCTGCAAGAGAAGACCACTGACTTGAAAAAAATGGATATCGCAGGAGCACTTTATCGCATCAATACGGAAATCAAACCGGATGCAGTCGTTGTGCATCTTTTCTGTGAGAAAGGAGAAACTATTTATAGGTGGGTAGCGGTATTTGCCTTTTTTCTGTGTCCCAAATCCCAAGATGACCAGACCATGACCGAAGACTGCGGAGGCGAAATATGGCTATATACACGTATGTGACGATTTATAGGGTATTGTTTTCAAGCAGTTTAGTCTTGGGTATGGTGTAGAAATGACAGAATTTGGTCTTAGAATAGGATATCTTTCCAGAAAACAGATCAATTGAATATAGATTTTAGTCTAGACTGGGGAAATCGGGATTTGGGACTTACCCCTCAAAAAATACACAGTCTAAGACTGCATGTGGCTACTGCAATTGAAAAAAGCATGACAGAAAATTGAGTATAAATTGTGTGCTAAACGAGTGTAATTGCTGGACACAAGAGAAAATGAGGAAAGAGAACATAACCTCGTCTGATCTGATACGGGGACAGAATCTATTTTTAGCGCGGAATCTATTTATATCTCTTTCCATGGCTGCGCGGTTTCCCAATACCGCAAGTGGAAAGTCAAGGTCAAACGAAACAAGATCCCCTTGGCGCATTGAAATTACAACCACGTGACAAGAAGGACATCAGCCATTGGTCAGTTAAAATAGTTTCCGAATCTAAAAATAGATTCTGTCTCCCTATCATAGTAAGAGAACCCAGTATGGAAGATGTGTTCTCTTACCTCATTTTCTCTTGGTTGAGACCAGTCATATCGCTATTACCGCTATAAGCATGTTATTTTAGAACGATTGCGTGATTACACAGGAATCCCAATTTGGAAACAACAATAATCTCACGAACGTGAGGCAAGTATTCAGCTGGGCCTCCTACGGAAAAGTTAACTTACGCACGCGCACGTACTGGGCGAAGACATAATTGGCTACGCATCACTGTGCTGGTGATCTCTGTTGTTTATCTGAAATTGGGTCTCTACTATAGGGAGGGATTTTGGGATGAAAGACTGATATGAGGCAGCGTGGCCGAGTGGTTAAGGCGCGAGACTTGTAATCTGGTGAAGGTCCCGGGTTCGATTCCCGTCTTGACCACTACCTGGATATGTAATACGGTAATCCCGAGTTTCATGTCCTTCACATCATCGGCCACGCTTGTAAATAGCCAACTGGTCTACCTTCCGCCAGTTGGGATTCTTAGCAAATAGTTTATGTTTATAGCCCGCAATGTAAACTACTGGGTTACCAATAATTGTGTCAGCTATTAAAGTGTATTTTTTTTGTATGGGAAAACGGGTCCCAGACAGTAAGCCGTTTGGTAAAGTTTCCCTTACTCCCGTTGTCCCTCTGTTTTGAACTTTCTATGACTATTTAACAATTAGACCCGTAACCCTTGAGGTCGAATGGTCTAATTGTTTTAGTATCACCCAACTAGTCGGACAGAAAAAGCAATAATAAAGTTAGCAAATGCAAGTTGAAGAAAGATTTATTTGGGAATAAAACAAAAGAAAGCGCCACCAATTTCGCTACTCGAGGACTATTACTAATAGTCCTCTAGTAGAGTAGCCAATCAGATTGCGGCATTTGCATTAGTCCACTAGTTGGGTGATACTAAACACATATACATACCTGTTAAGAACAAAGACGACAGAAAAAGGTGCGCAAGTAATTGCAAAATGGGAAGACCACAATAGTCTGATTCTGTGATCACAAGTATGCTGGATTACAGACCATGGACTCCTGTACAAATCGAATTGGATCGATCATTTACGGTACTCGTGTTCATGTGTTACTAGCATCGACCGTTTTCAGCCTTTCTTGTCTCAAGTTATCTCAGTTTTCAGGGGAATCTTCGAAGCCTTGGGAATTCTACTTATTGGCCCAGGAGCTGAACAGTGTGAGGGGGGGCACGCGAGATAAAATTTTATTTTCAACATTTTATACAGGTCCGTTTTTACTTTTTGGGAAAAAACTGAGGGGGGGGGGTGGCACGGCCCCCCCCGGCCCCTCCCCTTGCTACGGCACTGCCCTAACTGTAGTTATGCCTCTGAAGAACGGCGCTTATTGAATAGTTATATACGAAAGTGTGACGCTTTTTCGAGGTGTGGCTAATTCAGGAGGGGTGCTCAACCCATTTTCTTTTATACTCATATTCATGTATTACGAGCATCCACTGTTTTTTTCTTTCTCGTCTCATATTGTTTCCGTTTTCAGGGGAATCTTCGAAGCCTTGGGCATTCCACTTATTGGCCCAGGAGCTGAACAGTGTTTCACAGTTGTGGACAAAGTCAAGACCCGAAACATGCTTTTGGGAGATGGAAATAATGAGATACCTTGTCCTGAGGCATTCGTTTATAGAAAAGGTACATTAAAAAGTACAAATGGTTTGATTTCACTTCGGATATGGTTGAGAAAGAGGCGCGAGATTCGTTAGCCAATCACGTCTCGTAGGGCGCGTTCCTTTTGTGTGCTAAGGATCAAGATTTGTGATCCGGAATCGCTTGGATCGAGGCGCTTTAAGGAAACCGATGGATCATTGTCCAGAGTGGATTCATCGGTTTTTTTAGGCTCCTGTTTATGAAATAACGCAGGAGCCAATACGTCAAAGGAAACACGAGTGATTGAGTGAGTGAAGGAGTCAATCAGCACGTGCCTAGTCTTAAGCCAGTCACAATGCACAGTACAATTAAAAGTAATGAAATCGAGGAAAGGCGATAGGTGTGGCAAAAAGGTCCGAATAAACTTAATAACTGCAGTAGCCACATGCACGCAATGCTTGCCTATCTTTTTTTTTTTTTTTGGTGTGACCGTATCTGGATTTGGGATCCAAGAACACCCGGTCCTTGGTGCATCATAGGAACTCGATAAATCCTTGCTTTAGAGTGAATTCATCGGTTCCTTTGATGCACCGTGACTCGAACTTTCTTGGATCATAAATCCAGAACTATTTCATAGCAAAAGAAGACGCGCAAAACAAAAGAAGTGAATTGAAAATGACAGTAGTATCAATACGTCGCACTCACTTAGAAGACAATAAAGAAAACATCAAGACTGTAAAATAAATTGTTGAAACAATAAATTCTCCGAAATAAGATATAAGGAAGTGAATGACCTTCGTAGGTCCAATAAAGTTTAACTTACCTTGAGTTTTCGACCTTTTTTACAGGAGACACTTTGAATATGGAGGATTTTTCGTATCCATGCGTTGTCAAGGCCAGTAAGGGAGAAGATTCGAGAGCTGTCAGATTGGCAAAAGATGCGACTTCTTTTAAAGCAGCCTTTGACAATGCACTGACCTATTCAGACACGGTTATTATTGAAAGGTAATTTATTCTACATACTTGAGTGTTTTACTGGAAAACACACAACTTGTAATATTGAAAAGTGCATCCGGGGAATGAGTGACGTATTTTTCCATATCGATGACGTCATTACACAGGACACTCGCATGATTTTTGGAGGGCATATAGTTTATTTTTGGCTCAAGTAGCATTATTATCATTGTTATCAATACACAAGGCGACGTTCACAGAACTACAAAAGTGAGCAAGTCCAAACTCATCCACAAAAATTCGTGCCAACTCTGGCATTGAAATGGTATTTTCAGGATCTCATTGGTCGAGACAAGTTGTCTGACATGTCTGTAACAAATCAGAATCAGGGCGGCAAATGCATTTTCAGGCCGCGCACTAGCAAAAAGGCGCGTTTTACAGGGGGCAGTTTGCCATTTGGCCGCGCCTTTTGATAATAACAAAGCATTACATGATCCCTTGGAGATACGAAATGTTTTTTCTCGTGTTGAATATCCGGCAAAACTCGAAGAGAAATTTCTTATCTCCGCGCGCCCATTTAGTATCCTCTATGTACGTTCAATCCTTTCACCGTAGTAAAAAAATGAGGGCTTAGTTGATGTTCTCATGACGGAGTTTTTTCTCTGTCTGGTTAGATAAAAACAGTTAAATCGACATCAGTTTATCCTGAGTTCTGTGGGGCAATGCACCGTGATTTTTATTTTAAAACTCGTTAATAACCTTAGAAATGCGTTTTATTCAGATTTGAAAAGGGTTTGATGTTTCGCCAGGTTCATTAAAGGGCGGGAGTTCCGCTGTGCCGTGATAGAATCGTTGGAGAAAGGAACGTTAGAAACTTTGATTCCCCAGGAGTATAAAGTACGGCAAGATGACATAAGAACGACGGAGGACAAGTTGCGATTGGACGAGAAGCTCCTGCCTCTATGTGAGTGTTTATGAACATCGATTTTTATGGGAGTGGAGGAGGGGAAAGTGAGGGTGACTTTGGAGGTATGAATGGCGCCACCCACCCTTGGCTTTTTTTTCCAACGCCCTGGTCAAGTCATGTTATTATTATCATCATTATTATTGTCATTATCATTATTACTGTTATCATAGAAAATCGTTTGTTTGCATTGACAAACACAGCGAGTGATAACACATTATCCTCATCATCATCATCATCATGGTCATCATCATCATTATAAAAAAATTGCTTGCCTGCACTAGCAGAACGTAAAGCCTGTATTACCCCTACTATAGGGGAGTGAGTCAGAACACATGGCCACAGGTCCGCCAGGGTCTTTCCCTTAATTCTTAACGTTCCAGTACTTAACTTAAGATTCTAGCTGTTCCAAGCAATCATGTCTTTTGTCGAGGCATGTTCTAAATCCCTACTTTGTCTTGCTACTTCCCCAAGTTCTTTGTTACACTTCCAAGAGCTTGGGCACAACTTAAACATCTTTCAATCAACAATTCTTTGTTATCTCTCTTCTGAGGTTATTATTATTTTTATTGTTGTTGTTGTTGTTGTTATTATTGTTAATGTTACTAATATTAATATTTTTTGTTTTTTTATTACTATTGTTATTACGATTACGATTGTTAATATTATTATCATGATTATTTTCTTTATCATTATCATCATTATCATTATCATCATCATTAATAATTTCCTTATCATTATAATTAATATCGTTACTATCATTATTTTTTTTATTCAGGTAAGGCGTCTGCAACTCGAACTTGGTTCCTGGACCCCACCACTGACACTGAACTCATCCATCGAATACAACAGATTTCCCTTCGTGCCTTTCGTGTCCTCGGCATGCGCGATTTCGCCATATTCGATTTCCGAGTGGACAGCGAAGGCAATCCGTGGATTCTCGAATGTAATTTGTTTTGCTCGTTTGGTCCGGAAAGTGTATTAAACGCGCATGCAAAACATGTAGGGATGACAGACGAAGGAATTTTCGATATGATGCTGCAAAATGCTCTTCTGAGAGAAAAAATTGAGGTTCCTTAAAAAAAAAACAAGTGTGAGCCTGGGAAAATAGGATAACCACGCTGAGGACGGCACAAGTAAAAGATGTATTTATTTTTTTCCTGTTCCACTGTTGATGGTAGACAAGTTCCAGCTTCTTTCCATGTCTCCCGTAAACGGTAAGATTATCCTCTTTGTACGGATGGCTCGCATTTCCTTCCAAATTTATCAAGAAAAACTTTTCCATTGTACACTCGCGTTTTCTAGAAAACTTGAAAAAGAAAATTGATCATTTCACGTTGTTTTGCAAAAGACGGCAAAGATTCCTACCAGACTGCATTTTGCACGTGCAGTTTCATCGTAGTCTGCACGTGCAGTTTCATCGTAGTCTGCACGTGCAGTTTCATCGAAGTCTGCACGTGCAGTTTCATCGTATTCTGCACGTGCAGTTTCATCGTATTCTGCACGTGCAGTTTCATCGTATTCTGCACGTCCAGTTTGCAGAGAACGGGAAAGAAACCTACCATACTGTCTCCGTACTGTATTTTGCACGTGCAGTTTCATGTGTCCTTAATCGACGCTATTGCTTGGTGCCGTCTGGTCGTCAAAGGAATGGATTTTTTCATAATTTATAATGTAAGGAAAGGTTGACGCAAAAAACTATTTATGTAAGGGGAAATAAACTTGGTTTATCATTTATTACTCGGCTTTAATTTTGGTTTGTGTTATGTATTACCTTTGTTGTCATTTTTTTTGCGGGAAAGCAGTGTTATGTGTTAGCATATTCAAGTTAGGTTCAGGCATGCATGAATAAACTATTCAGATTTAGACCGGCTGCAGGCAGCCACGAAATGGCGTAGTGTTGTTCGCAGTGAAAAACATTTCCATTCGCTCCATATATGCAGTGAACGTCTCTTTGTCTTTCGAAAACTCTCCAACTCTGCCAATGTACGAAGCCATCCTCGTCGCCAAAATGTAATATATTTAAACGAACAACACTACGCCATTTCGTGGCTGCCTGCAGCCGGTCTAAATCTGAATAGTTTATTCATGCATGCCTGAACCTAATTTGAATATGTTAATACATAACAGTTTGCACTGATATACATATCAGTTAGGGACTGGTCATAAAGTACACGAAGGGGTGGGCCGGGGAAAAAAGGAGGGCGTGTGCCATCATTTTTGTGCATGTAAGAAGGGGTGGTTCCAGAAAAACCATCCTTTTTATTGGGGGTGGGTCATGAATAATTACGCTTTAATTTTACTAACTGCAGATATGTAAACACTAGGAATAAAACTGCTCCTACAGTTACACAAAATCACGTCAACAAGAAACATTCATATCAATTTAAGGCGTCACTTTTGTGTTAGAATCCAAGGGTGGGCTGTTTATTGTCTAAGTAGGGAGGGTAAGCCATTAAATTGTCTACACAAAATTCGATTTTTCCGGCTTACCCCCTCCTGTACTTTATGACAGTCCCGTATTGACCAAGAAACAAAACGAAAATGGCCATATTATTTAACTAATAAAGAAGCCTAAGCCGTGTATTACACTGTGATAAAACACGATGGGCATTTGAGAACACTCGAGAAATGTAGAAAACACGAGCCGCAGGCGAGTGTTTTCTACATTTCTTTTACATGCAGCGAGTAGAAACAACAAAGCACACAGATGGCCAAACCGGCGCCATTTAATACCAACTTCTCGACTGTTTTCGCTTCTTCTTCTCAGCTTCAAAACTTTCTGCTGCCTCGCAGAGAACTCCATCATGAATTTCTTTAAAGAAAATGTTTTTCGCCGTCTCTTACAGAATTGTCGAGTAGAGGTAACGTGGCGAAAAACAATGAAACACGCTTTTTCTGTTTCATACTCTGATAAAACATAGGTTTTTGACCAATCAGAGCGCGCGTAAGAACGTAGCTATATTAGCGGAGCTCCACAGCGGCTCGAAGAGCCGCAGAGCGGAGCCCCATAACTACCGTGCGAGGATAGAAATTGAGAAAACCATGCGTTTGAGTTTTCATGGTCATCGTGGCTAGCGGTATGGCTCGCGAGCGCGTGCGCCTAGCGACGCGACGACGACGACGACGACGACGACTTTGCCCCAACATGGCGGCCATAGTCATCCGGGATATTTAGGTCTTAAAACCTAAACGAGGCTTTGTTTTTCGCGCGCTTTTCGCGGCTTGCCGCGGCTACACAACCTACAGCCAGCAGTCTACAGCAGTCTACAATGTTTTGCTGAAGAAACGGATTATTCATAGCGGGTTTGGAGGAAAAATTTTCTTCCTGCAAGTTTTCAAGCGTTTTTGGAGGGACATAAGCATAAAGCTGAGTGTCTATTTTTCATTTGTTAAAGAGCTGCCTAGCTGCTTTTGGTGTTGCTTTAAAACTATTATAATTTTGCTGACCAGATAATGGTTCTTCCGTTAAGTCGCGAGCTAGGTTTTTTTTTTTTCGATTTATTTCAGCTATCGAATCTTCTTTAAGTAGTTGCGTACACCAGGTGTATTTAATAACTTTAGTGACAGCATTTTCAATGTGTGAGGGTCTGTGTGAGGAGCTCCGCTTTTAGGCTTGTCTAAATCTATTTATATAAAAATTCTTTATTGACCGAGCTTGTTCGGTCAAGATAGCTGCATATTGACCGAACTCCTTTTTAGCGTTTTTATAGACCTTGTCAATGACTTGATCATATAAAACGCAAAAAAAGGAACGAGACCAATATCCAGCCATCTTCACCGAATAACTCTGGTCAATAAAGGATTTAATAGGACGTGAAAATAATTGGTGATTCGACATTTCTCAGGCGCCCGAACCCGGCCCGAACCCTTTCGGACATT
This sequence comes from Ricordea florida, assembly GCA_949710005.1. Lineage (NCBI taxonomy): Eukaryota > Metazoa > Cnidaria > Anthozoa > Corallimorpharia > Ricordeidae > Ricordea > Ricordea florida. The sequence continues at coordinate 25,189,062 of OX453283.1, read as the reverse complement.
CGGGAAACGCACCCGGATTGCACTGACAATGATGATGATGATGAAACCTTTAATTAAAATAACTCAGGGTGGTCCCGTCAGGAGCTAGATCGGTCCTGTTATCAATGGGAGCCCTGAGTATATCTAAATTTACAAACCTTTAACAAAGACTACCAAGTGATAGGAAGTTTTATTTCCCTACCATGCAATAAATACTCATACTTGCATTGTGCTGGATGCTTATGAACCAATGCAAAATACACCAATTACTGTTCTAGGTAGTATCACACCGAAAAAAACCCTACACCTTGGCTAGAATATATGAATTCTATTTTCTCCTACTACAAGCAACATTTTACTCAATCTTAACGCTCGTGCGAAAACATTTTTTTTACTGCTCGAATATAAAATATATATTTTCCCGCTACCGTGTCAGAATAAACCCTTATATTTACAATACGCAAAAAAAAAAAAACAAACAAACAAACAAACAAAATGATCAAAGCTGGACAGATCTTTAAGCCCCCATAACAATCTGCATGTAGCGAACATCTAACCAAGGTAAAAGAGCACGTTAAATAATCCTGCACCAGGAAAAGTCGACCCCATCCATCGCCTGAAGACTAGCAGTAAGTTGTCGAAACGTCGCAACCACCACCCAAGTGACTCCATCGTGAGACCATAGAACTGATTACGCGGGATGACGTAGTCAGCCAGCGTATAAAATTCGGTAGCGCATTCCTTTCGTCGTCTTGGGAGTAAAAACTTGCCTTGTTTTTTTAACTTTCCCGTATCCCGAGCCCGTCCCGAAAAAATTGTGTGATTTTTATTGGCTGTAACTCCGAATCACGTGCAAGTCAGGCTGGATTGCACCATGGATATCCATGATCGCACAATCAGCAAAAAAAACACACTGCGTCAGCAATTTTAAACCAACACATCCCGCGTAAACGCCTTCAGGCGTCTTCTTGTTTATATTATCACTGAATTTACCACTATGAATAACAATCTTTTCCATGATAAACTCGCCTATGTTACAGTGTGACTTCTCGAACCAATGCCAGCCAAATAAATTTTCGTACAACTTTTGAATGTCTGTTTTTGACGATACACAACAGATTTGTGGCGAGTTTCTGCCGAATAAGATGATTCTTTTTCAATGTTTTGTACAGTTATAGCGCAAATTATATGCATTTTAAGCGAAATATTAGATACTCGATCATGATTGGATGATTTGTATGAAGATTTGTTTGGATGACCGTGGTTTGAGAAGTCGAACTGTAAACCTTAATTCTTTAATACTATGACTTTAACAAGTCTGCATCTATCAAATTTGGCCTTAACCCAATAGTGTAATGTCTAAATTTATCATACATCACTCAAGAATATAAGGGGTGGCGAGTGGTAAATGCGAGACTTTGCGAGATGGCGAGACTAGCGTTTTGCTTTCCAGCCCAAGAAATTTTGACTTTTCGGATTGCAACATCGAGACTTTAAAGTGTTTTGAGTGCGAGACTCTTTCGTATAAAAATCGAGACTGCGAGACCCGTGAAATTCGGCTAAAATTTTGAGAGACCCAGAGTTTTTGAAGGATCATTCGCCACTCCTAATATAAATGCAAAAATTCCAATGCACTGATTGGCTGAGAGAATATCAACTACCCCAGACAAGAAAGGTGAAATTAAGTGCAGATATTTGAAATTATATTTCTGCATGTATACCGGTATTATTAACAAGTGATCAAATGATTTACAGTTTAATTTTGTATAAATAAGTCCTCGTAAATTTTTCAAAGACAACAAATTGCAGTCACGCTACTGTGAGGCTTGTACAATGTTTTCAGCCATTGAAAAATTTACTTGTATTTTTTATTCCAAATTGCACTCAAAACCATTTGATTCCCTATACTAATAATATAGCTATCAGTTAATTGTCAAGATTTATCTGAGGTACTAATCTTCACAATGAGAAAAAGCTCAAACAGAGGTAATTTGACTTGATTATAACCAGCTCCATTGTCTTCACATAACAGCTGTGTTCATTGTTTGTCCCAGTTCACATGGCAATAGAATTTGTAACCTGCACAGCTGAAAAAAAAAATGTACTGTACTGTGGTACTGTTTGTTTTACTACACAGTGTGGTTCTAACTTTTTCATCTGTGGATCAAACCATGCAGTGTGACCATTCTTTGTAAAGCTACTGAACAGTACTGTACTGTGGTACTGTTTGTTTTACTATACAGTGTGCTTCTATCTTTTTCAACTGTGGATCAAACCACGCAGTGTGACCATTCTTTGTAAAGCTACTGAACAGTACTGTACTGTGGTACTGTTTGTTTTACTGCACAGTGTGGTTCTAACTTTTTCATCTGTGGATCAAACCATGCAGTGTGACCATTCTTTGTAAAGCTAATGAACAGTACTGTACTGTGGTACTGTTTGTTTTACTATACAGTGTGGTTCTATCTTTTTCATCTGTGGATCAAACCATGCAGTGTGACCATTCTTTGTAAAGCTACTGAACAGTACTGTACTGTGGTACTGTTTGTTTTACTATACAGTGTGGTTCTATCTTTTTCATCTGTGGATCAAACCATGCAGTGTGACCATTCTTTGTAAAGCTACTGAACAGTACTGTACTGTGGTACTGTTTGTTTTACTATACAGTGTGGTTCTAATTTTGTCATCTGTTAATCAAACCATGCAGTGTGACCATTCTTTGTAAAGCTACTGAACAGTACTGTACTGTGGTACTGTTTGTTTTACTATACAATATTTTTTCAACTTACTGTCATTCACTGCCCTTTTGACTCTAATGAGGGTTGTGACAACTTTCTCTGCAGCTTGGCTGCCAAGAGGCGAGGTAAAAGAAGGACCTCCATTCCTCAGAGTGGTGGTAAGCACTTCGCGTGAATGACGTAACAGGCCTGGGTCAGACAACACTAACAATGGCCAACAAGAAATGTTATGGCGTGCAAAAATACCTAATTTATAAAGCCCAAACGTGCTTTAAGATGCAATCTAACTTATAGCACTAAAGTAATTTTTTGTGAAGTTTGCTTTGATCAAAAGAACAACTTATTGAATTCTTTAATGAGCATCTTTGCATGGGTAAGACTAAAGAAAAACGTTGTGCCTCCAGTGAAGAGAAAAGGCAATTTTAACTTTTCCTCAGAAAATAAATACCTCTTATTAACCAAGTTCGAGGTCCATACTGTAAGTTACAGACCAAGTTTTTTCCCCTCGGACTTATGGCCGCTTGCTCGTAAATATTTAAGAACTGAAATAGCCTTACTTTGTGCTAATATAATGACTAGATTACCATTTACATACATGTATAACTGTATAGGATAACTTTTTAGTGTATTAGGCTAAAAAGCAAGGATGGATTCCTTGCTAAATTTGGGAGGATTAAGTTAGTTTATATCGATAACACACCTTCATAGACACTGTGATAAGCAAAATGAAGATACAACAAGAAAAGTAAATGGATTGCAGCCACCACACATCCTGCAATCATACCCTGACGACTGTTGAATGTTCGGCTCATGAAGACGGAAATCTGTGAACAAATATGTAATAACATGAGGGATGACTTTAGTGTACTAAAGTGCCCAGGACACTGAGATAATTACGTGTTCCAATTGAATATGAAAAAAAAGTAAATCATTGTTCTTTCACATCAGAGATGGTCACATTTCTTGAAATGATTGTCTGTTAATGCAAAAGACTGTGAGAATTAATGCAAAATTCATTAATGACTTTTCCTCACATTCAATTGTTTGTCAGTATCGGCTTTAATGTTTACACATTGATGTTAATGAACTTTGCCATGAAACATTAGTGCAAATGAAACAACATTTGAACTAATAGTTATCAAATCGTGCAAATGGTTGTCTTTTGAGCTTACTGAATGTTACAACTTCTGCTAAAATCATCATTTTTTTTACTATTGAACGATGTTTAACTTAAAAGGAATGCTCTTCCGTGTTAATGATCAAATTTTTCAAGACCAGGACAGCAATTGAGAGTTTATTAACAGCTAAATTCTCCTTAAAAGCAGACAAGTGATAAAAGTCAACTAAATTATCAATAATGGACATGGAATTGATTTAACATTAAACTCTCCAAACTTATAGAAACGAAAGTGTGCAACATTCACTAAGGAGAATTACTACTCAGATCTTGGGACTGAAGGTGTTGCTTAAGTCAATTCAAGGAGGCTGGATACATTTAATAACAAAATTTTAATTCTCTCAACTACAATATGAAGAAGTGTATGGTACTCACTAAGGAGAATTGCTATGCAGATCTTTTTGGTAACAGAGTTGAACTACAGTGTATAAACATTGAGTTAAGTGCACTCACCAACTTAGCAGCTGATAATCCACCAAATAACAGCCACAGTGCATAGAACCAAGAATGTGAATGGTGATAACCAATGGTGGTCAGAAGCAGGCACACAACATTTCCAAACAGAGCATAACCCTGCAATTAAAAACGAAACGATGGACAAATTTAGAACCACTGTATAGTGACACAAACAGCACTAGTACCACAGTACAGTACTGTTCAGTAGCTTTACAAAGAATGGTCACACTGCATGGTTTGATCCACAGATGAAAAAGTTAGAACCACACTGTATAGTAAAACAAACAGTACCACAGTACAGTACTGTTCAGTAGCTTTACAAAGAATGGTCACACTGCATGGTTTGATCCACAGATGAAAAAGTTAGAACCACACTGTATAGTAAAACAAACAGTACCACAGTACAGTACTGTTCAGTAGCTTTACAAAGAATGGTCACACTGCATGGTTTGATCTACTGATGAATAAGATGCTGAACCACACTGTATAGTAAAACAAACAGTACCACAGTACAGTACTGTTCAGTAGCTTTACAAAGAATGGTCACACTGCATGGTTTGATCTACAGATGAAAAAGTTAGAACCACACTGTATAGAAAAACACAGTAGTACAGTACTATTCAAAAGCTTTCCATAGAATGGTCATACTGCATGGTTTGAGCAACTTTAAACTGAGACCTCTAGAGAGAAAATAAACCACATTTAATGGGCACCCCACCCATCCCTCTCATGCACTCTTTTACTATAAGTGTGATACTTACTGATAAGGACAGGATCTGAAGGAATGTCAGATGAGTGTTACACATAAATCCAACTGCATAAAAGAATGCTGCACCTCCCAACCAGTAACCAAAACAAACACCAAATGCAGTACCCATCAGCGTGCCTTCTTGCTGTGAATTAAGACAGAAACAGAAAATAGATTTAGAGCACAATGCAAAATGCAGTTTGTCGTCTAAAACGCCCAATACGCTAAAGTAAACGAGGACTGTAAAGTTGCCAACCAACCACTTTAATCACAAACATGTCGACCACAAGGTCGGTACAAGAGCCTTATCACGTGATTACATGATAGATACACAATTCGTACAAAGTTATAAAGTTTAGTCGCAACACAGCTCATATGTCACACTACTAGCCAATAAATGTGTACTCCTTGTAAAAAAAAAAACTCTCTTTATTAGTAAACAATAGTATTATTGTAGTTTTTAAAAAGTGGGCATTATCAGGAATACAGCAAACTGATTGGTCCTTAGTACAGTCCAGAGTTTCCTATCTCTGCCACTAAAAGAAAAACTAACTGCTGTGTGAGGTACCATAATTCTTCTCATCAACATAAGGACCTCCCACCTGATACATAACGTTATGGTATTATTAATATGGTTTGTTCTGTGAGCAGGAAAGGTGAAGGATGTCTATAGTTCTGATTGGCGTCTCGAGAGGGCAAGATCGGCATATCTTGTCCTCTCGGGATTTCCCACATTGTCCTTTGAAACAAACAAAACAAAATGGCCAAATAATAAATCAAGAAGGAGGTCAATTTTTTTATTCATTTATGTACTTACATTAATTACACTTACTTACATTCACTTGCATTGCAAGATCCCTGGGAGTGAAAGGGTTAAAAAACTATCTCCCTTAACCCTTTCACTCCCAAGAATGACTTTATAGATTTTACTCTGACTAATGCCAGAAAATTTCAGGGTTCGAAATTAACTTCTTTTTTCACTTTTAGGCGTCACATATACTAAGGGACTAAAAAGCAGCGGTAAACGCAAAACAAGATGGTGGACACTACGTACGTATGAATTGTAAAGAAAAAGAAAAAGAAAAGAAGTGATAATTTTTAAAGACTTAGTTTACCATTTATCAAGCAGAAATACTGACTTAGGATTATAATTTTCCATTATAATGATAACTGTTCATATCTTAAGTTAGCGGACAGTTTCTGTTCTAGTCATCCAAGGGGCAACCATGTTCAGAGATCTGGTCGTCAGGGTCAAATTTTGGTCGTCTCTGACGACTGGACGCCCGTTAATTTCGAACCCTGAATTTTATTCGTCAAATGGAGACCCCTTGGGAGTGAAAGGGTTAAATTACTTACAGTCACTTATACCACTTACATTCACTAACAGGATCAATGTAAGTATCTGGGTTACTGTGCACCTACCCCTCCCCTAACCTGACAAGTTATAATAAGCTTAAAAGTTACTGTTAATGTTGGGTTATGGGAGGGGTAGGTGCACAGTTGTCCAGATACTTACATTGATCCCACTGACATCTCCTAATTTCATGCAGCCATGTTGACCTCACCCTTGGTCAATAACACATTGATATTTTACTTGTGAATGTGGCATGCTGTTAAATCTCTTACCACAGTATGACCAGATGACTTCATACTAAACAGCAGAACAGCAATTAACGTGAAGACCAACATCATAGGTCCATAAAGCTCTCCAACAACAGTCTGGAAGTACAAAGTTAGGCACTGATTAGCTCTCATCTTAACTTAAGTCTTAAAAATGTTTCAATAATGGCTGCTTACAAAAAGTTACACCATCATAAAACAAAAGGGAAGCTGATATTTTGAGGCAAAGGTCTTCATCAGAGCAAATGACTGATTAATAAGCCCCAATAGTGTCTTTATAGATTTTACTCTGGCTAACGCCAGACGATTTTACTTGTCACAGGGAGACCCCTTGGGGCTTAAAGGGTTAATATGCTAATTGCTCTGACAATAAAATTGTCAGCTACCCTTTTATTGCTAACTAACTAACCTGGGGTGAAGCTGTGGATGGGAACTTGGGAATAAGAGAGTGAAGCAATCTGAAATTAAAATATTCCCAAAGAAAAACTCAAGTACAACGTGACCAATAGCAGACTTCTCAATACTACAGATAACTACAATGTCACTACAAAACAACAGACATTCTTTGAAAGTGTACCAGTTTGGACCACGTCTATTGAAGGCTTTTATTACTCTTTCCTGTGTATATATCCTTTCTTGGCAAAGCACTCTTCAATGTTTTGAAGAGAAAATAAAGATTCAAAGTTGGAAAGTCATTGTATGACTCAAAGTTTGACTCTGGGGGTGAAACGGTTGAAAGTTAAAACCACATGGTATAACTCAAGATTTGACTTTGGAAGTAAAAGGATTAAAAGTTAGACCTGACCAATGTCAGTATCTGGGCAATTGTGCACCTTCCCCTTCCCTAACCCAACATTAACGCTAACTTTTTAACTTATTATAACTTGTTGGGTTAGGGGAGGGGTAGGTGCACCTCTGCCAAGATACTGACATTGACCCAAAGTCAGAACCACATGGTATGACTCAAGGTTTGACTCTGGGAGTGAAAAGGTTGAAAATTAGAACCACATTGTATGATGCAAGGTTTGACTCTGGGAACTTGTGAAAGGGTTAAAACACAGAGCCACATTGTATGACTTAAGATCTGACCCTGGGAATGAAAACATTGAAAGATAATTCAAAGTATGTTGTAGGACTCAATTTACTGATTTCTGAAGTCTCATACAACAGTGTAAAAAGTTAAAGAAGGATTCTCACCTATTGCGTACTTCAACAGGCTCTACGTCAAAATACGGCCTCAGAATGTCAATGTTGGCATACAAGTCAAAGGCTCTCTTAGCTGACTGTTTGCCAGCCTGCCAAACCTAACACCATAACAAAAACTAGCTGTTAGAAAAAAAATTTCTTCTGGCTGATACAATCGAACCACGATTTTACAGACCATGCTTAAGTGGGCTTGTTTCTCTGGTCGTGTTTTAATAAATATTATTAAGATGTGACATATGTAGGTAAGGCAAAACCTTTCTTAGCACTGTTGAGTTGGACGATTGTAAAAGCTTTGAAGCATCAACAGGTCCGTTGAACAAGTTTAAAAATCATCATAACACAACATCTCCATATTCCAGTATGATCTATTCACTATTACAGTCCGTTTCCTTCATCTCCATTGTTTATATTTCAGCCTCACTAATATTCATATTTTTTATAATCTATACTCTTGATTATCTGGCCCAACGAGTTCAGATAATCAAGGTCTGACTGCGAAAGGTTTAAGCTTATTTCTTTCACTTGTGATACATGTACAGTATTATCTCCAACTTTGCCATGTTTCATATATTCTTGCACAATCCTGTATAGCAATGCATATAAACAAGGGGGTGAATATAAAGTATGCAAAACCATGGATTTGCATGGTCTTCTGGGACACGCACAAGATGCACATTTTGATGATAAATGAAGCAGAGTTGTAAAATGCCATGGATTGCCAATCGCTTGAATACTTTTGTTTGGACTCTGGACCATGTACAGTAGGTGTTAAAGGTTGGACTGTTACAGTGTAACTGGAAAATCAATTTTCCATTGATAGAGATCAGAGTTTTCAAATTTGTGCTAAAAGTTCAATTTTTCTTTTCTGTATATAAAATGATATTAATCCTCCCATCAACATTAGCCCCAAGACAGTCTACTAGAACATACTGTACCTGCATACAAGGACCACTCTGCAACTGCAAGAACTCAAGTTAGAATATTTAGAATTAACAAATCGAATGTGGTTTAGTGTTGTCTGCACTCTGATCAAAGAGTATGCATCATCACAGTTGTCAAAATATTGCGGACTCATGAGGCACAATGGGTTGACTTCACAGCAAACTTGACCACTTTAGAACACCATTAAGGATGCAATCTACATCACTGTACTTCATCTCTTGTGTATGTGAAAATTCCCTGTTTGCTTACAAAACTCAATACTGCACTTAGCACATTTGTTTATTTCTGTATTAATATTACTGGTATGTATTGTTAATACAAGAAAAAAGTAAGTTAATTTCTCTCACAAATCCTCCAACTTCCTGGGCCATGCGTTCTCTGATGCGTTCCATGAACTCTGTTTCAGACACAGGTTGATGGTTTGGACTTCCATCGGGACTGGAAAAATAAACTCAGTTTATGATGTCTGTGCTTACTTTCTTTCTTAGAGGTGAGGAATGGTCTTTGCGAGCGCAAGCAGTGATAAAAATTGGCTTGCAAGCAATGAGTATTTAAAAAAAAAAATGAGTATTATCATCATTAAATTGTTTGTACATTACTAACCTTTCCACATTTCCTGGCTCAGACTTATCATCATTAAATTGTTTGTATATAACTAACCTTTCCACATTTCCTGGCACAGACTTATCATCATTAAATTGTTTGCATATAACTAACCTTTCCACATTTCCTGGCACAGACTTATCATCATTAAAAACTGTTTGTATATAACTAACCTTTCCACATTTCCTGGCACAGACTTATCATCATTAAATTCTTTGTATACAACTAACCTTTCCACATTTCCTGGCACAGACTTATCATCATTAAATTGTTTGTATATAACTAACCTTTCCACATTTCCTGGCACAGACTTATCATCATTAAATTGTTTGCATATAACTAACCTTTCCACATTTCCTGGCACAGACTTATCATCATTAAATTGTTTGTATATAACTAACCTTTCCACATTTCCTGGCTCAGACTTATCATCATTAAATTGTTTGTATATAACTAACCTTTCCACATTTCCTGGCACAGACTTATCATCATTAAATTGTTTGCATATAACTAACCTTTCCACATTTCCTGGCACAGACTTATCATCATTAAATTGTTTGCATATAACTAACCTTTCCACATTTCCTGGCACAGACTTATCATCATTAAATTGTTTGTATATAACTAACCTTTCCACATTTCATGGCACAGACTTATCATCATTAAATTCTTTGTATATAACTAACCTTTCCACATTTCCTGGCACAGACTTATAATCATTAAATTGTTTGTATATAACTAACCTTTCCACATTTCCTGGCACAGACTTATCATCATTAAATTGTTTGCATATAACTAACCTTTCCACATTTCCTGGCACAGACTTATCATCATTAAATTGTTTGTATATAACTAACCTTTCCACATTTCCTGACTCTGACTGTAGGTCATCAGTGTTGGCTATATCAATCACAGCAGAAGTGTTGTCCTAATGACAGATTAATAATGGTAATTGAACTGAGTGGAGTGCAATTTGGTCTGAAATCATACGCGTGATTTCAAATATCGAACGAGCGCATGGCGCGAGTTCGATATGAAATCACAATTATGATTTCAGACCAAAATTGCACAACATGAAGTTCAATTACCACTTTATTACACTCATTTTGAAATCACAGTTTTTTGTCAATACTACTTATTTATTTATCCACTTCAGGAGGCCCGGCTTTTGAAGAAAAGTAACTTTTTAAAAATGATGCGATTTAGAGCAAAAAATGGTGCAATTTATGAATAAATCACACTGCTATGAGCCAATCAAATTACAGGGATCACCTGTGATTTCAAAATGGGTGTAATAAAGTCCATTACTATGTCTGAGTTAAGGTACCCATAGAATTCTTTCACATTTAACACAAGGAACTGATTTCTAAGGTACAAAAAGTGAATAGTAATAATAGGAATAATAACAACGATAATTTTGGTGTGACAAGAAATATATGTATGTATATGTTGCGGTTCAATTTAATGCTTGGTTCAAATTTGGTTTTCTTTTACTTTGGTTATGGTAATTGAATGATAATGGGTTTGAAAAAAAGGAAAATAAAATTTGAACCAAGGATAAAATTGAACCACAAAATATATTTTTTTTAAGAAAAAGAAGTTGTATCTCTAAATTAAAAAAAAAAACTGTCTCTGATTAAAGACACACTGCATCTATAACAATTAATTTTAATAGAAATAATAATAATGATTATACTGATAATAATGATAATAGGTTGATAATAATAATTTAATAATAATAATAACAATAATAATAATAATAATAATAATAATAATAATAATAATAATAATACAGGGTCTGAAATTGCGATCAGCAGGTCACCAATGCAAGGGAAAATTGATCTTTGGCAGCCAGAATTTCAAGGCCACTCACCAGTAGGTCTGACTACCAATTAATTGTGTCAATAACAAAATGTGAGATACTCTGGAATTAGCAATTGCATGAAAAAAAAAAAAAAAAAAAAAAAATATATATATATATATATATATATATATATATAAATGTCTGAATAAACATCATTGGACCAGTTAATTTTGTCCCTGTTTGTTTTCAATCTGCACCTGTCAACCTACTCATTTAAAAATTATTTTCCATGAAAGGCTTAATTTTTATTGGCTCCTTAAAACCATGTTTGTAATCAGACAGGTCAAATTGGACATTTTGGACCTAAAACAGCCAATTGGACCATAAATAAGGGCTGTTAACAACCAATGATCTTCAAGCATTTTGTTATTAACACAATTATGATAATAATAAGCTTATTCTTCAATATGCATATTATAGATGTACTGTTTTGTTCTCTGGAAACAAGATATGTTGACACATGGCATTAAGTATGGGGTGATACAGAAATCAAGCCTATAATAACAACAATAATAATAATAAAATAATAATAATAATATTAAATAAATAATATTAATTTAACCATAATCATATTCGTGAAGGTAAAAAACATATATATCATTGAAAAGACCAGCTAAGCAGAGATCCCCTGTCTCCGTTAGAGGGCTAATGAATCTTCACGAATCTACATGAGTTAACGATTTAGTCCAGCTTTGTGAAAAATAAAACATACTCTGACGAACAAAATATCAACAATAACGTACTCTAAATTATACACGAATCTGTATGTACTGTATTTTGAGGGCTTGTTTCCAGACACTTTTTCTCCAAAAAAGGATGTATCGAATCTTAAGTTCTTCATATTCCTAATACTAACGCTCAGTGGGAACTTCATCAGGAAGTGATCCTTTTATTGTAGCATTTAAATTAACACTTACAGTAAATTCTCTGTTTCATCCTTAACCTTGGGTGTATAATCCTACGCGGCACATATTTAGCAAAATGAGTCTATAGTTTATGCGATGTAGGTTATATTACCTGGACAAGGTACCAGCTCGATGAACGGCTCCCACTTGAGGCCGAGCTACTTTTGTCTTCGTCACCAAGCGTCGCCATTTTGGATTTGTAAAAAATTTTCTGGGCTTGAAAAGAATGCTGGGGTTCTGCTGCCTATCGCGATAGTGTAGCATTGTGGGATTCCTCGAAACTGTGTTCAAAATGGCAGTTCACCCACAGAAGAAATACTATCGGCAAAGAGCCCATGCCAACCCAATGGCGGACCACACTCTTGAATAGTAAGTGCATTACGTTGAATAAATATCGGGAATAATTTCCGCACAGGTCCCTAGTTCATTATGCATGCTGTTGTTGAATTGTCTTGGGAAGTGCGCGTACAAACATTTCTTGCACGTCGGCTACAGCGTGCATAATGAAGTAGGGACCTGTGCGGAATCTTCCCCCCTGCAATGTTGTTTGAGACACCAACAATATTACTGCAAGGTTTTACCCATGCAAACAACATTTGCAGAGGGGGACGGGGGTGGGGGAGAATGGGGGAATATTTCAGTCAAGGTACAAAGTCATAGCTAGTGTTCCAAGGGTTTCTGCCAAGATCTTAGCAATTTCAAAGTCACAATGTTTTATGAACGGTGCAGGCCACTTTCTTTGCCCATCCAGTTTTTTCTTATATGTATATTTAGTATACCTATATAAAGATAAAATTTATCTTAATTTTTTTTATTTAATTTTCTTTATTTTTATTTTATTTTTATTTTATTAATTTACAAACACAACAAAACAAAATAAAAAGAGGAAAATAGTAATATTACCGCACAATACATACATTACAGTACAATATTAACTGTCCAAAAAACAAAACCAAAATAATAGTTAACAAAACAAATAAAACACTTCATCAATGCATGTTAAATAATATGTTGAAAGGATTCTTGGAAAGTAGTAAGATACTTGTTTTAAATGCTCTTTCTTTCTCTAATTTTTAATTTTTCTTTTAGGAGTATGAGAAAACTGTCGAAAGAGAGTTTTTCGTATAATTTATCTTAATGCTGATGGCCTTAACCTTCAAGTTGAAATGCTGCTCCAACATTGTTTTGACAACTGTATATTATTGTTTTCAGTCCAGTGTCACCAGCACTTATGGATTGGCATGCGTTGTTCCCAGCATTTTATCCAGAGAATACAGGAGATGAGCAGAATGGTTGTGAATCTTATCCTCAGGTGGAATTTGCAGACATAGGATGTGGTTATGGAGGCCTTCTAGGTAAACTACATTTATTATATGGATAGAATTTAGTATGCGTGCTCTGATTGGCTGCTGAGCTGGCAATATTTTCTTGTAATGACTGGGCATTATGAAAATTTTTCAAAAAAATTTTTTTTTCGGTTAATATAGACAAAAGTTAAGGAGGAGTTAAAGAAGCTGACATCAGCTGGAATGCAGCAGAGAAGGCGGCAGCAAATAGAGTTCTGTGTCGAAGCATTGTTGATGCCCTTTGCTCCACGAGGAGCCTAAAGGAATAAGCTAAGCTAATAGACAAAAGTTGTCTCATTTTCAAAGAAACTTCTTTTTTCTGTCACTTCTTGTTTCGATTGCATGGTCATTTCAGTTCAGTGAACATGACCTCGAACGACCTCTTGCGTGCACAAGTGGATATTGAAAAACCCTTCTGTTCTTCTTTTTCCAGTGCTAAAAAGGTCATATAATAAAAAACTTATTAACCTCTTCTGTTCAGTCATATAAATCTCAGACCTCGACCTTGGCATATTGACCTCGCTATCACTTGGTCAATACCCCAAAGCCTTGGTCCAAGATTTCCTGGTAATGACCTCACTCTTGGTTAATACTGTAAGTAGTCTGTAATCATAGACTTTTATTGCTAGAAAGTGATTATGGTAGTGTAACAAATAAGAATTAAAAATAACACCTGCAAACACTTAGTCACCTCTGCCACATTTTTTGTGACTGCATTACTAAAATTTTTATTCATTTACAATGTACCTTTGGAATTATAATAACTTTTATTGTTTGTTGAATATTTTTATACACAGTTGATTTATCACCAATGTTTCCTGATACGTTAATGGTTGGAATGGAAATACGATTAAAGGTTTGGTGATTTGAAAACGTTTTTGGATCAATGAAAGTATCTGAGCAACTGTGCACCTACCCCTCCCCAAACCTAACACATTATAATAAGTTAAAAAGTTAACGTTAATGTTGGGTTAGGGGAGGGGTAGGTGCGTAGTTTCCCAGATATTTATATTGATTTTACTTTTCTTATTTAATTTAATTCTTGTATGATCCACACGTCATATTGTCAACCAGCAACGACATACTGGGAGATGCCAGCCTTAATACTTGATGGCATGGATTAACAACAGCGATGCCTGTACAGAAAATACAGAGGATTGATATTCACCCAGTATGATCCTGAGCAAGCTTGGTCAATAACCTGTGGGGGAGGGGGGTAACTTGGAGGTTTTTGGATGAGGATGTGCTGCGGGGGCTCTGAAACAGACCTAGCTAATCTGAATTTATCTATCATGTACAAGACACCTTCCAAGTCCCTAGAGTTGCTATTTGAAAACCATACACTTCACAGGGGCACATAGCTAAATACTTATTTTTTTAACTTGTTTTTTAACTTCGACCTTGTGCAAAAACAGTCTTAATACTGGAGGGGTGTTATTTTTTCTACATTCCCAAATACCGGTGCGTAGTTAATTTCCCTAAAATTATCAAATAATTAAATAAATCGTTCCTCTGAAGCAAGCCAATGATAACATCTTTTAAAGACAAAGTTAAATATTTGCCACTAAGATCAAACCAGCAGACTGTACGTATGTTCCAAAAGGCTTGCACAATGGAGCAGTTAAAAGGGTGGTACAGATCTTCCATTTAGGTTCTGCAAAAAGAACACAGCTACCGGTAAATACCGTATTTATGAGTGTATAACATGCACCTGTGTATAAGATGCACCTTAATTTTGGAGTATGCTTTTCCAAAAAAATTAAGAAAAAACTTAACTGTAAAAACTAAAGGTTAAATCTCTGAAAAGTTATTTATTGAAGTATCTAGAATTCAAAATTTGCTAAATCTTTATTAAAATACCACAAAAACCTTCTTCTTCGCGGGAGTTTTCTGTACCATACAAAAACCTGCCGTATTTACCCGTGGATAAGTCGATCATGTGTAAAAGTCGACACTTCATTTTTGAGGCTCAAAACTAGATTTTCCTAATTTCTATGTAATAATTTCTTGGAAAACTTACCTTGTACTTCTTAGAATTTTCTTTCAGCTACTATGGATAGATGATAAGTTTAATATCATTGCACATACAGTATACAAGCATTTTACCTGGTTTAGCAACCAAGGCTAAAAATTGACGGTTGCACTGTCACCAGTGGCGAGTTAAAACTGACCAGGGCTACCAAAAGTTAAGGTTTGAACGCCGGATGTGCGACTATGCTACGGAATTTCGAAAGCAAAAGCATGTAGTATTTAAGAAATAGAAAACATGTACCGTGTTTCTATCGAGTTATAGAAACACGAGTGAAAGTTTGGGAGAACGAGAAATGCTGTGGGAACACGAGCCGCAGGCGAGTGTTTCCACAGCTTTTTCGAGTTCTCCCAAACTTTCACGAGTGTTTCTATAACTCAATAGAAACACGAAGAACATGTTTTCTATTTCTTTTAGAAAACACCGCGACGAAAAAAAGAAAAGCAACTTGTTAGCTTTGATTATCAAAATGTAAATTCTCTTTGCACGCGTCATCATTACGTCAACAGCTCGTGCTAGTTTAGTGTTTCTATCGAGTTATAGAAACACGATTTCTAACCAATCAGCGCGCGTACTTTCTTAGGACTGTTTTCTAAACATGCTTAAATGCGGTAGCCAGTACAGTGTGTATACACCTCTTATTAATTGAGTTCGAGGTCCGTACTGTAAAATACGGATCCTCGTTTTTTCCCGTCGATTTATGGCCCAAGCGCGCAGGCCATAAATTGACGGGAAAAAACGAGGATCCGTATTTTACAGTACGGACCGAGAAAACGAGGTTAATAAGATATTTATTATATCTCTGGAGTCATTTTGGCAACCAAAACAAACTTTAGTGGGCCGTACAGTGAAGTACGGCCCGCTAAATTGACCAATCACAGCGCGCGTACTAACTGAGAGATATAATAAATATGCATTACTGACCATGCGCAAGGCCAAGTTGGCTGTATATTGGTTGAACTGTTCTTTGCGTTTTTAGTGACTGAGACAGGGTTGTCACTAAGGGCCGGGGTCTGGGGATTTCCCCTGGCTACTTGGAGCCTAACCCCCGGCTAATTTCGTCCTTAAATTAAACCAAAACATGTGTGTGTGTGTGTGTGTGTGAGTGTGTGTGTCTGTGTGTGTGTGGGGGGGGGGGGACATGACCGCTTGCGACTTCCGCTGCTACTAACAACAATTACCCGGCAACTTGAAATCTTAGTGACAACCCTGCTGAGATGTAGTTGTTGTCAGTAAGATCGCCAAAAAGGACGAGTCCAATATGGAACTATCTTGAATTGACAAGCTTAGTCAATAAAGGATTTATTTTGTTGCCATTTTCCTTTGTTTTGTTCTGGGAGACAGTAAGGGAAATCCTGTGTGGGCAAGATAGTCCCATCTTGCCTGCTTGGGTAGCCAATCAGAACTCAGGATTTGGCTCGTCTTGCCCACTGGCAGAATCAGCTAATATGATAAATGGAAGTATTCTCCCATAAGGGATTTATTACACAATTAATGGAAACTGTATTTTGAATGATTTTTGTTCTGGAAAAGCTCTCTCCTGAGATATTTTTAATGTTTTTGTAGGTCAGTGACTATGTTAGTGACAGGGTTAAGGCATTAAGAGAGTCTCATCCAGGAAAATACCAAAACATTCATGTGATAAGAACCAATGCAATGAAATATCTACCTAATTACTTCAGAAAGGGACAGGTGAGTACTGAAAGCTACTGAACAGTACTGTACTGTGGTACTGTTTGTTTTACTCTACAGTGTGGTTCAATCTTTTTCATCTGTGGATCAAACCATGCAGTGTGACTATTCTTTGTAAAGCTACTGAACAGTACTGTACTGTGGTACTGTTTGTTTTACTCTACAGTGTGGTTGTAACTTTTTCATCTGTGGATCAAACCATGCAGTGTGACTATTCTTTGTAAAACTACTGAACAGTAGTGTACTGTGGTACTGTTTGGGTTACTGTGCAGTGTGGTTCTTACTTTTTCATCTGTGGATGAAACCGTGCAGTGTGACCATTCTTTGTAAAGCTACTGAACAGTACTGTACTGTAAATTAATTTTATTAATTACAATTTAATTTTGCTTTTCCTGTAGTTGAAGAAGATGTTTTTCCTCTTTCCTGACCCACATTTTAAGCAAAAGAAACATAAATGGAGAATTATAAGGTATTAAACAATAATACTACTGATAACTACTGACTTGAACCTTTATTACTACTTTGATCTGATCATTGATTCTTATGAGTATTTAGAAAATGTCCTAAGAAAATATGCGCACTGATTGGTTAGAATTTGTGTTTCTATTAAACAATTAGATTATGAGCTCGAGATTTCTATTGCGTGATAGTTGACGAGGGCGCAGCCCTCGTCAACTATCACGCATAGAAATCGAGAGCGAATAATCTAATTGTTTTAGTATAAATCTACTAGTCGTTCAAAACTTTGTCTTGTTACCGAACTGTTACCAAAAAAGCTTTGGCTTGTTACCAAAAAAGCTCAAATTACAGTCATGATATTGTATACTTGCCAAAGCAGCTTGTGCAATCTGAGCTTTCTGAAAAACTCACTTGATATGATTACCGTTACTAATGTCTTGGAACTGTATGGAACACCAGGATCAGAGGAACAGGCTTCTGCCTCCCTCCCACCTGTGCTCTTCATCATCAATATTGATAATAACAATATTGATAATAGTAATAATAATAATACTGTAATAATAATGTGGAGGCACAGTAGTGTAGTGGTTGGCGTGTCAGACTTCCAAGCAGAAGGTTTGGAGTTCGAGTCCTGGTGCTGGCACTGTGTTGTTTCCTTAGACAAGAAACTTTACTCCACATTGTCTCTCTCCGCCCAGGTGTATAAATGGGTACCAGCGATACAATGCTGGGGGTGACCCTGCGATGGACAAGTATCCCATCCAGGGGGGAGTAATAATACTCCCAGGTGCTTCATGCTTTTGAAACCAGGATAAGCTCCGGCCTTGTGGGCCTTAAAGGCTTGTGTGTGCGTTTTAATAATAATAATAATAATAATAATAATAATAATAATAATTTTTTTTTTTTTTTAAAAAGAACTTTATTCATTTTCCAAAAATCCTATATACACACATTCTGAAAGAAAAATAGTATTAATATTATATAATAAAAATAATAATTTATGTAATAACAACCTTTATTTGAGGGTCAACTGTATCTAGCACTAAAATAAAAAATAAAAAAAACTAATAATTCAAAACGCTATTTACAATTTCTGTCAATTTAATAATGATTAAAAAAAAAATAAAAATAATAATAATAATAGTAATAATAATAATAATAATAATAATAATAATAATAATAATAATAATAGTGACAATAGTGATAACATGTTTTATGTCATTCAATTCTACTTTAGCCCAAACCTTCTTGCAGAGTATGCATATGTTTTAGCTGTTGGGGTAAGTGTATTGAATTTTGGTTTAATCTTTGTTACACCTTGTACAACTCTGTAAACTTTTGTAAAATAAAACAAATATAATGCATGCTCTGATTGGTCATGCTGGTTGAGTGCACTGTATCACACTTGAAAATGTTCTTGAAAATCCCTGCATGCTTATATAATTCAATAATGAAGTTGGTGCGTTTTTTAATTATTTAGTAAATGTTAACTGCAATGTAATTGTAAAATTTATTTATTTGTAATATTTGTAAAATATATCACTTGACCCTTTCACCCCCAAGAGATTTTAGATTTTACTCCTTCTAACGCCAGATGTTTTTCCTCGTCAAATGGAGACCCCTTGGGAGTGAAATGGTTAAAAACTATCTCCATTAACACTTTCACTCCCAAGAGTGACTTGATAGACTTTACTCTGTCTAATGGCACATGATTTTGTGTTTTAATTAGGGCCTTGTCTATACTATTACTGATGTGCCTGATTTGTGTGAATGGATGAAAAACCATTTTATTCAGCATCCTTTGTTTGAGCAAATTAGTGATTCGGAGCAAGTAAGTGAAGTATATTATTTCTGTGATAATGAAGTTGGTTTACATTGAACAAGGTGAACAAAGGAAAAAATGTGTTTTTTTCAGCTTGCCTTAGGCAAACTCAAAGAAAAGTAAATCCAAGTTTTCCCAATATGACTCAAATCTATGACTTTACGATTCATTCTAGGCCATTATTGTTCATGGGACAAACATCTTAGATACTGCTAGGATCTGAATTTCATTGTGGAAGAGTTCTGTAAGGTGATTTTAACTTTTAATCCTTTCACTCCCAGATTCAAACCTTGAGTCATACAATGTGGTTCTAGCTTTTAACCCTTTCACTCCCACAGTCAAACCTTGAGTCATACAATGTGGTTCTAGCTTTTAACCCTTTCACTCCCAGATTCAAACCTTGAGTCATACAATGTGGTTCTGTCTTTTAACCCTTTCACTCCCAGATTCAAACCTTGAGTCATACAATGTGGTTCTAGCTTTTAAAGTTTCAAGGTTTGACTCTGGGAGTGAAAGGGTTAAAAGACAGAACCACATTGTATGACTCAAGGTTTGAATCTGGGAGTGAAAGGGTTAAAAGACAGAACCACATTGTATGACTCAAGGTTTGAATCTGGGAGTGAAAGGGTTAATCCTTTTGCTCCCTGACCGTGTGTCATACAATGTGGTTCCCACTGTTGACCCTTTCATACCCAGCTCTAGTGAAACCTTAAGTCATTCATTATGTTCCTACCTTTTAGACCTTTTTACTCCCAGAGTCAACCCTTGAGAGATGCAATGTGATTTTAAATTTTTAGATCAAAACTCCTTTTTCTTTGAAGGCCAAAGACCCAGTTGTTGAAAAACTTTACCAGAGCACAGAGGAGGGTCAGAAGGTGACGAGAAATAAAGGCATCAAACTGGTTGCCGTATTCCGCCGGATTGCTGATCCATACTTGGAGAAGTCACCCTGAGTTAATCGTAAGCAAAAATTTGATGCTTGGTCTCTTACAGCTAAATGTAGAATGTGTTTTTAACGGAGTTGAAGGCAGGGCTGCTGAAGAGACAAACAAAATGAGTCCCTCTTGCGTTAGGCAGGCCAATAAAGTGGCAAAATACAGGTGACAAGGGTGGATAGCACTGGTAAACTGCAATGAGAAATTCAAGTTGCAGTCATATGACAATTGCAGCTGACAAATTGCATAATTTATGGTAATGACAGTACGGATGGTGGCCATGGTAGTTGCAATAGCATATTGCAATTTCAGATGGCAGTGATGGACGGCATTGACAAACGGCAGTGACAGGTTGAACTGGCAATCAGTGGCAATGGGAGATGGTAATCGCAGATTGTTAAATGGCCAGATTGTTAAATGGCCAAGCAGATGGTATTAGGAAGCGGCAGTAACAAGTTGCAATAGCTGATGGCCAATATATGGCAGTGGCAGAGAACAATGGTAGACAGCATTGGCAAGCGGCAATGACAGATTGACATTGGTTGACGGTCATTGTTTTGCAGTGATGTAGGATAATAAGGGATTCAAACCCCAAACGGACCAACACTCAGGGTCTTTAAATAACTGAGGAGAAAGTGCTGCCTTTGTAATGACATCTGTAAATGGTTAGACTTTCTAGTCTTCTCGGATAAGGACAATAAACCGTAGGACCCGTCTCACAACTCTTTATAACTGATTCGTAAATGTGGGACGTAAAAGAACCCGTGGCACTGTTCGAAAAGAGTAGGGCGTGTTCCCGGTGTCATGATCTAGCTGACTTGTGCCGTCATTGGTCTGGGTGGGTGGGGTGAGATCATCTATGGACTGAGGCGGCTGCCAGAGGCGCCTTCTATATGCCGATGTCCGATGTCTCCCTCTGGTTCCTCCGCAATTCAGCTACTAGCTGCAAGTGAGGAAAAGTGGCACCCATTCGTTTTTTTTTATTGCAATAGCAGATGGCAATGGCCCTGGAAAACAGCAATGATGAATTACAATGCCACTGCCAGCACGTGACAATGGCATTGACAAATAACAAAGACAAGTGGCCTGCATGTGCCGATGAAGAGAACAGTTGCAGATGGAATGGGCAATATATGCCGATGGCATAGGATACTGGGAAATGGCGATGGCGGATTGAAATAGCAGATCGCATTAGCAGATGGCATTGGCAAACGGCATTGACTCTAGCTGGTCACAGTGGCAAGGAGAGTGAACCGATGAAAAATGGCGTAATTTAAGACGGTGGTTGATGGCATTGGCAAACGGCAATGAAATGTTGCAATGACAAATGGCCAGCATACTATTATTGCAACGTCTGAGGGCAGAAGCGCAAAGCCATGATGGCAGGTGCGAGTGGAAATGGGGGTCACTACCACTCTTAGCTTTTGATTCGCACGTTTTGTGTGATGTCCAAGATTCGTAAGCCGTTGGGATCAAGGTGTCAGTTTACATTATTCATTACAATGGAGAAATTGTTTCTTATACTATCAGTCAACATACTGTACAGAACGATGCCTTATTTAAAACATCTATTTATTTCATGTTGATTGACTACTTCGAAAACAATCTCTTTGAAGGTAAAATCATTGGAATCCACAAGTATTTCTATCCTCATCATATCTTGTGAAATTTCCGACGAATTTTCTGTCCATAACAAAATAAACAACAGTCGCACACACGGCCCACTTAATGTTGAATGTGTATCGACGGCACAAAGAAACGTAAATTTAGCGTTTACTTCGCGCGGAACCTGAACGCATGGACGCTTATTGTCGCTATTTTTCAGCTATCTTCGGCATTCGTCGTTCACTCCCGTGACAATCCGATCATGGCAAGATGCCTGTACCTTCAGTAAACAGTTCTATACACGACAAAACGTTTCACACCCACTCCACCCTGGGTTTTATTATATTTCAAGGTGGATACCCCGGCCTCCTTGACTTTACTCAAGATGGTGGTGTAATTGTGGCACCCGATTGTTCCGTGGCCCTTATTTCGTACCTCCACTGTGGCCAGGTGGGGCCCGGAAGGAGAGCACAAACTCGGGGTAGTCGATATAGCCATCGTTATTGCGGTCCTGGTCCTCAAGGATCATGTCCACGAACTTAGTAATGTCCTCGTCATCTATTGCGGTTCCCCCCTTGTGCTCTGAAAGCCAGTGATACAATAATTAGGTCATGTGCTGATACGCAAACTGGTAGATTTTATATTGAACAAGACGCTTGAGGAGCGTTCACTCGGGCTTCTTGTTGAACGTTTTACTTGAATATTTACCACGCCTAAAATGTGTACGCAACTACATGCCGGATTCGTGTGGGCAATTTTCGTTACCGGTCACTCCAGTACCACTTTCTGACGATTATTTGTGCCACCAGTCAGTTCAATTACTCGAATGAAAATCATTATTTTATTGGCGTGTGTACAGCCGCTCACACAAATCACGAGCACAGTCATAATATACATACATTGCAGAACGAGATCTGAATTGTAGTACTTTTATTGACATTGGAACATCATTATGTTCATGTACATTAGTCATACTGACAACGTTTTGTAGAAGATCACAGTCGTCAAGAGTATTCTTCATGTCTTTATTCTATCAAGCACATGCAATTCCGGGAAAAAGAGCAAACCAACATTTGAGATCGCTTTACAAGTATTGAGCCCAATAAAAACCAATAACAGAAACAGGATATTTAACGGAAGAACTAAGCTTAGATATTTAACCCTACTATTCAAGTTGTTTCTGTCAGTATCCTTGTCCAATTCGCTGCTGTTAGCGCCAGCTTCGAATTTGTGTTCTCCAACATTCCTAAATTTTTCAGCAAGTGATGTGTTCGTCTCAGTGTCATAGTTTGTTGTTCAATCGGCTATCACAGTTTTGGCAGCTAACATATGGCTCATTTGTTATCTCGTAGAACTAGTATGAACTCTGCACGTTGGTCTAGCCTTCAAGCTAGTATTCGTGGATCGACAGCCCATTTCGACAACGCTAGACATCATTTAGTGTGGGCCTATCACGGACGGCGTGTGCGTTTGTATTTTTGCAAAACGGTCTTCACAAAAACGGCCATTCGGTAAATCATGTTGTTTACGTAAAGCGAGCACATGAGTTCGCCTTCTCATCCCCAGTTTCCGCAGTCCACGCAAGGAACGCCTGGGACCATGACCCCCCTTTTGGCGACCAAACCGCTAGCATTTTACGACTCGGGCTCTCCTACGGAAGCCCGAGTAATAAGGCGGAGAGTACTGTACTGTGGTACTGTTTGTTTTACTATACAGTGTGGTTTTAACTTTTTCATCTGTGGATCAAACTACGCAGTGTGACCGTTCTTTGTAAAGCTACTGAACAGTACTGTACTGTGGTATTGTTTGTTTTACTATACATTGTGGTTCTAACTTTTTCACCTGTGGATCAAACCATGCAGTGTAACCATTCTTTGTAAAGCTACTGAACAGTACTGTACTGTGGTACTGTTTGTTTTACTATACAGTGTGGTTCTATCTTTTTCATCTGTGGATCAAACCATGCAGTGTGACCATTCTTTGTAAAGCTACTGAACAGTACTGTACTGTGGTTCTGTTTGTTTTACTATACAGTGTGGTTCTATCTTTTTCATCTGTGGATCAAACCATGCAGTGTCACCATTCTTTGTAAAGCTACTGAACAGTACTGTACTGTGGTTCTGTTTGTTTTACTATACAGTGTGGTTCTAACGTTTTCATCTGTGGATCAAACCATGCAGTGTCACCATTCTTTGTAAAGCTACTGAACAGTACTGTACTGTGGTTCTGTTTGTTTTACTATACAGTGTGGTTCTAACTTTTTCATCTGTGGATCAAACCATACAGTGTCACCATTCTTTGTAAAGCTACTGAACAGTACTGTACTGTGGTACTGTTTGTTTTACTATACAGTGTGGTTCTAACGTTTTCATCTGTGGATCAAACCATGCAGTGTGACCATTCTTTGTAAAGCTACTGAACAGTACTGTACTGTGGTTCTGTTTGTTTTACTATACAGTATGGTTCTAACGTTTTCATCTGTGGATCAAACCATGCAGTGTCACCATTCTTTGTAAAGCTACTGAACAGTACTGTACTGTGGTACTGTTTGTTTTACTATACAGTGTGGTTCTATCTTTTTCATCTGTGGATCAAACCATGCAGTGTGACCATTCTTTGTAAAGCTACTGAACAGTACTGTACTGTGGTTCTGTTTGTTTTACTATACAGTGTGGTTCTAACGTTTTCATCTGTGGATCAAACCATGCAGTGTCACCATTCTTTGTAAAGCTACTGAACAGTACTGTACTGTGGTTCTGTTTGTTTTACTATACAGTGTGGTTCTAACTTTTTCATCTGTGGATCAAACCATACAGTGTCACCATTCTTTGTAAAGCTACTGAACAGTACTGTACTGTGGTACTGTTTGTTTTACTATACAGTGTGGTTCTAACGTTTTCATCTGTGGATCAAACCATGCAGTGTGACTATTCTTTGTAAAGCTACTGAACAGTATGGTGCTGTGGTACTGTTTGTTTTGTGACGTATTTTACCTTCTTCTTCTTCAAGGGAGTGATCGTGATGCGTTAAACCTTTGAGAATTTCAAGTCCGTCCAGCTTGCTGTTGTTGTCGTAGTCATGCATCAAGAAGAACTGAACTTCGCGGTTTGTTTCCTGTCGAGCGAGAGCATCTCTCATTTGTTATCATTCCAAAGAATCTTTCCATTACAAAAAAAATATCAATGCGTTTCCCCCTCCCTAGGCGGGTCGTTTTCCGACGTTTTCAACTCCCCTGCCCCTCTGGAAATTCCAGTCTTGTTTTCTTCTCTTCTTTACAATTTTTCGCTATCCTCGTGCGGCCGTGTAATATCCTCTATATATTGCGTAGACGTAAGTGTTTTTCTGAGAATTACACCACTCGTAAAATTCATGCGAAACTGCATCCGGGACCGCCATTATTATGATTATTATTATTGTTATTATTGTTATTATTATTAGTAGTATTACTATTATTATTATTATTATTATTTATTATTAGTATAAATATTCAGGTGATTATACAAAATCGCGCGTTCTGATTGGTTTGGTATCTCGGATTATCAGCCGATAATCACCTCGACGAACAAAATGGCTGCAAGTCGTTCGCGTGCTTTTAATGAAATAAATTTTTTTTTCGTGTTGTACAATGTTTTTTCTTTTCTTTTTTGAAATAATCACCTGTGTATTTATACTAAAACCGTAATTATTCGCCTCAGGCTCAGTGATTATCGGTGAATATTCACCTCGACTTCGTCTCGGTGAATATTCACCGATAATCACTTCGCCTTTGGCGAATAATTGTTAATTATTATTAGCGCAATTTCTTGCAACTTCGATAAAGCCTGAATAAAGGCAGGGTGGTCTCAGCGTAAACGGTCGGTTCAGTTCAGCTGCTATAGCGTGGCACCTGTATTCGCGAGCTCCGGGTTCAAATCTTGTTCCAGCTTTTTTATTTTAGGCCAAATCGCAAAAGCTAGATATTGCATTGATACTGCGACAGTCAAATCTTAAATTAAGCTACATCAAAATATAATAAGGGTAGGTTGAAGCCACACATACGCGCACTGAGGCGACAGTGGTAGAAGGGATAAAACCCTGTTGCTACCAAAAAAAAGATGAAAAATTGAGCTCAATTAAATTAAGCTAGTTGATTCTCTGTTCCACCATCTACGTATCGGGGTTTTCAATAAGAATTGTAGAAGCAGGAGAATTGTGTAAAGTAACAGGAGAATATTCTGAAAGCGCTCTACGTCTGAATTTAAAACTAACTTAGACCATCTAAATTTGACCGGAGAAATCTTCGTGGTCGCCGGAGAATTCTTCGTAGTAGCCGGAAAATTCTTCGTAATAGCCGGAGAATTCTTCGTAGTAGCCGGAGAATTCTTTGTAGTAGCCGGAGAATTCTTTGTAGTAGCTGGCGATTTCTTCGTAGCAGCCGGAGAATTCTTCGTAGTAGCCGGAGAATTCTTCGTAGTAGCCGGAGAATTCTTCGTAGTACCCGGAGAATTCTCCGTAGTATCCGGAGAATTCTCCGATCTCCGATACCTAATGAACACCCTAACCTATGGTGGAACTTACGTTGAGGTATTTTGTGGCTGTGTCGTTGTCCAATCCCAGTTGGTCCATAAGATGTTCCTTGAGATGGCTGATAAACAAACAACGGTCGTCAGACATAGTTAAATGCAACAACAAACAACAACAACAACAACAACAACACTTTATTAAAACAGGCAGTTACAGTCTGAATAATACCGGTAAGATTTCCTCACAGGTCCCTACTTCATTATGCATGCTGCAGCCGTACGGTTTCGTTCTCAGAAATGTTTGAACGCGCACTTCCCAAGACAATTCAACTACACCATGCATAATGAAGTAGGAACCTGTGCGGAAATCTTACCATAATAATGCCTACCCACAAATAGTTAAAAACTAGTCGTCGAGGCGCGTAGGTAATGCTAAGTTAGGCTTATTACAATTACGCTTCTTGCGCTATACATATTTGTATTTACAAGGATTTCAGACAAACGGCAATAAAAGATTATCAGATAGAAAATAAAAAAATAGCAAAAATAATATATACTGTCAATATGCTGGTCGAAGTTACAGGAATTACTCCAGTTTTCCAAGTTTTATTATGCACCTATCAATGTTAAGCCGGCGGGGGGGGGGGGGGGTGTTAGGGCATGGGGTGGGGATTTGATTGTCTTTGTTGGCCCTGGGGTAGGGCATTTGACAGCCTTGGGATATTTCACAGCGATGTGCAGCCCGGGGTGGGGAAATTTGGTTGCATTTGACTGGAATGATTTGCCCGTGGGCAGGGAATTTGACGGCAAATTTTTCAAAAATATCAAATCCCCACCCCATGCCTTGAAACCCCACCCCCCCCCCCCCCCGCCGGTTTAACATTGATAGGTGCATTATTTCAAGGATCGAAGATGGTGCAAGATACAGATTCTCTTGTTTGAAGATTTTAATAAGTGTTTCATGAATTTGTTTTTTGAAAAAGAAAGGTTGGCAGAATCGAGATTTTGCAGCGGACCACAATGCTTTGCGCTTTGGTAGAGCCTCGTTTTCAGCGGACCAGAAGGCACCGAGCATTGGTAGAGCCTCCATTTGAAACAAAGACAACAAGAAAGAAGGCCGACACTGTCATCTTCCATTTCGAGTTTTGGCAGAAGTAGTTATCAGAATCTAATCAAATTTGGGTTGACTGATGGACGGATCATATGTATATTGTAAAACCGTGCGAGTCAAAATTATGAGCTTAAAACGGCGTTTTGCAGTTCTTGGCGTATTTATTTTGCGATGCTATGATCAATGGCTGTTGCCATGCCGTGTTAGACATCAACTCACTCTTGTTAATAAGCAGAATGCAACGCTAGCAGTTCTAGATTTAATGTTTGTCGGTGATATCTTCGCTTCTCAATTATGAGATTCAACACTTGCAAGTACCTATGTCATTTGTTTCCGATTGCAATTGGCCTTTTTCATGCTAAGAAAGCGAGCCATTCTTCCAAGGCAATAAGAATGAAATTCCTACAATGATCGCAGTGATAAATTTCCTCAGCACTTTCATAACCTGGCTACACCAGTTATTCAAGTTATTTTACCAGAAAGTACCAGCTACAAAACAGTTGCTTCCGAAAACGAAAGAAATTTATATCAGCTTAACAAGTCAGTTATATGCCGCGAGGGTCTGATAACAACATGAAAAGACTGCTGAGTCAATACGAGAATTTATCACTAACTGCGTTATTTTACCAGAAAGTACTTGCTACAAGACTGTCGATGTCAAAAACAACAAGAGAAATTTGTATTCGCTGAATAAATCAGTTTTAAGGCGCTGTTCGTGTGTCTTACGGTCTGATAACAACATGAAAGTACTGCCAGGTCAATACTCACTGTGTATCCTTCGCTTGAAGTTCCAAAGCCCTTTGTGCTTTTTGTCTGTCTTGGGAGCTTTCCACTGCCATAAATAAAAGCAACAAGGCCGGCCATAATGTGAACAGACAACAACGCATCTTTATAGTCAAATCTTTCTCACTTTCTGCGGAAATTTATGCGAACGAAACTTTGCCCAAAGTGAATGGTCTGAAAATAATCCGAGATGAATCATCGCTTGTTAATAGAAATTTTTATGTGTGGATTTCAGTAAACCATTTACATGCAATTTACTCAGACGAGCAGGTGCGAGGGCTGTTCTCGACCAATCAGTTGTCGCCGAATCAGCAATATGTTTTTTTTTCTAGTTTTTTTGCTTTTGTCTGTATTTCTTTTTCGAAGTATTCACTGCCGATCAGACAGATGGAATATTAGATATAGTTTGATGCTAAGCTGCCTTAAGGTAATGAATGTAACTTAAAAAGTTACATTTCTGATCACCGAGCCGGCCTTTAGACACTTC
Organism: Ricordea florida; assembly: GCA_949710005.1. NCBI lineage: Eukaryota > Metazoa > Cnidaria > Anthozoa > Corallimorpharia > Ricordeidae > Ricordea > Ricordea florida. The sequence continues at coordinate 25,160,053 of OX453283.1, read as the reverse complement.
TATCTCGTATCCTCTTCAGGGCATTCGCTCCGACGAAGGGCTAACGCTCAAAACGTCAGCGCCTCGCTTTTACCTTACGGTAGTATAACTTTATCAATTCGCTTGATTATCGTAATTTCTTGAGTTTTAATTCCCCACCGACGCAGCACCGGTTTCTTTAGGGACGGATCATTAGAAAAGTGATGGAGGGGGGGGGGGGGGGGGAAACAAAAAAATTCATGCAAGGGAAAATGCCAAGAAAAAAAATTCATGCAAAGAAGAAGGTAAAAAAAAATCATGCCGAAGGAAGGTCTAATTGTGACTTTTTCACACGTAGTAAAAAAAATTCGTGCAGGGGGGCTCACCTGAAAAAAGAAATTCATGCACAAGCAGTGAGCGAAAAAAAAAATTCGTGCAAGCTGAAAATTCCCCACCCCTCCCCCCCCCATCACTTTTCTAATGGTCCGTCCCTTAGAAACTATCCTCTTCGGGGGAGATTGGGTTGGCTTTGAAACTCCTCTTATGCCTGCGATAAAGAGCTTAGTTTAATTACGCGGTGTCAGCCCCCTTTACAGGTAGGTACGTGGTGTAAGCATCATATAGTGGTTCCCCGTTAGTGAATATATGGCATACATTGCTCTCCATAGCCATACACGATGCTTACACCACGTACCTACCCCTTTACAATATCTCTTTATTTCGATTCTCCTAAGTCAACCTCATAAGCTTTCATATATATAAGGATCAGAGAATCTGGTGTTTGATCAATGTAAAATCTTAGAGTCGGTAAACAGGATTGACCCTAAGCCCCTTCACACCTGAGACATCTCAACTCTCTCAAATCAACCTTATACACTTCCATATATGTAGGATCGGAGAATCTGGTATTTGATCAATATCAAAGCTAAGAGAGATTGTCAGTTCTTTTACCCTTTCATTCCCTAGTCATTCTGATACGCTTCCATGTATGTAAGATTAGAGAATCTTGAGTTTGATCAATTATAAGTGGCAGGAATAACTTTTTTCCCAATTGTCAGTGTCTGTTTACTTGTTAAGACACTGATATCGAAAGGAGAATTTGCTTAATTTTATGGTCACTCCTGTTCTTGTCACGCTATTTTTCTGGCTCGCCCCTCGACGCTTTTCCACAGTGAACGTTGCGTGACCTGCCAGACAATGTGATTACGAGATAATAGTTTTGAAAATATATACAATTACTAGCTGTAGTTATTGAATTCACTAATCAAATATTTATATGTCAAATATGTAACGTTATTGTTGCCAGGTTTCCAAATCACCCCATACTTAATATTATGCATGTTGTACATTTTTGTTGTTGAAGGTAAGAGAAGTTTGCACATAAACAGTACTGCTACAACGTGCACTGACAGAAGATAGGCGACGTGTGTATCATCAAAGTCGAAAAGGATTTACTAGGACAGAAGGGAAGGTACGTTTTTACTTGGCGGGGGGGGGGGGGTGCTGGGGAATTTTGGTATTTTTGGAATTTTGAAATTTGAATTTTGGTATTTTACTTTATTTTGGTATTTGGTAGTTTATTTGGTAAAACAATGTTGGCCCTCCCTCGCGTTTTAACAAAAAAAACTCCTGAACCCCCCCCCCCCCACCTTTAGGTGACTGACAAAAGTGCGACCCTCCCCTCACTACTACATGGTATGTTCCATGCTGTAGAAACCTATTACAATTGCTCACATGAGGTATGGCCCTCCCCTTTTGGTGCTAACTTTCACTGATGACCCTCCCCTCTGAGACTCCAGCCCTCCCCCCCCCAATAAAAAAACGTACCTTCCCTAAAGGCGAAAAGTTAAGTTGAAGGTATTGACCTGGGTGCGTGCCTTTGGTATGATCCGAATCTAGATTTGTGATCCGAGATCACACGGCACATCAGAGGAACAGATGAATCCCTGTCCAGTGTGGATTCATCGGTTTCTTTGATGCGCCTTGATCCGGGGGGGGTACTCCCATATATGGGCTATATAGGTATGTGCCGCGGGATAGGGTGTGGTTTTTGAGGTTCTCCATCCTTGAATAGGGTATCATTTTTGCCCATGTTTCCGGTGTGATGCTTAGATAGGGTGCCTATATTATATCAGGCAGTCTACCATACTATGCTTGATGCTAACTTCCAGTAATCTTACAGAAACGAAGTATAGTTGACCCGTTCAAGTTATGTTTAGTTTTTGTTTTTCCCTTGAATAGGGTGCCATTTTCCGGTTTTGGGCCTTAAATAGGGTATCAATTTTCCTTTGCTTCATCCTTAGATAGGGTCAGGGTTAAGACACTACGCGGCACACACCTATCCGTAATTTATGACAGTACCCCCCCCCCCCCCCGGGCCTTGATCCGTGTGATCTCGGATCACAAATCCAGATCAGGATCATACCACAGGATTGCACCCTTAGACGATTGAAATGTTTTGCTACGAAACTAAAAGTCTCATAGCGTTGCCAGCACTCGTTAAAATATCACCGTCTAACCCCACCGGTGATGACATCTATTCTAGGTATTACTGACAAGCAATCGATTGATTTCCTAAGTTTGGAAAAAATCGGAGACAGTCGAATAACCGTTGCAGGCTTAGTTTACGGTTATGAGCTTAAAAAGCCTAACATTAAAAAAAAATCTGTGGAATAAAAATAGAAAGTTACATTTATTATTTCAAACCAGCGTAGCATCAAACTGTGCCTGATCCTTTGGACAGATTGTACATGCTTTTATTTATTTATAGATTGACTAATAAACTTCGCCCTTCCCTCTCCTCCCCCACTGCAATTTTGAGTTTGTTTTCAAACCCATGCAGCAATATTCTTAGTCTCCCTTGCAGCCGTTTTTTGATGTCACGCAACGTTTGTTGCGCTGGAAACTACACGTCCCGTAGTATTCCCTGGGGAATTTTTGTTCAATCTGATCGAGTACAGCAAAAGTGACCCGCCTTAAAAAACGGCATAGAATGGAAAAGAGAAACGGTATCAAAGTCGGAACTCTGGACATAATAATATGATTATTATTATAAGCAGACATCAAAAACTAACTATTAAACCTATTTACACTTTATTTCAATTTTTAAAAATAAGCTCTTAATTAAAAATTCCTAAAAACTACACTTAGTCTGGTATCTTTGAAAACTTTACGGTTCAGCACATTTTCACTGATGACAGAAGACATTCGCCAAGAGATAATTCACTAAAAACCACCAAAAATACGCCATTCGCCGTCTGATTCGCAAACAGATAGGAAATCTGGTCAAACCAACCTGTACGGTGGGCTCACACTAGGGGACATGCTGCATCAGCATTTCCTCACGGTATGTCCCCTCATGTAGGGCCACTTTTACGGTTTATTCGTACCAATAACACGCCTAGATATAATTCATCAAAGCAGGGAGGAAAGAGAAAATAACGAAATATGAACTTATTTTTTATTGGTCAAATTGTGTAAACAAGAACAAGAATTTAGTGGCGTGATCTCGTGCAGCATGGTAAACACGTGATCCCAGTATTACCACATCCATGGTGAACAAGGATCAGTTCAGCTCACTCATTTCCAAAAAGGCGCTTAATCTTCGACTACTGAAGCATAAAACGACTTAAAAACTGAAGGATACAAGTACAAAGCTTCCCCTCTGACAAAGACAGGTACGGAATTTAACTGTTGAATGTTTGTACGGTATTTGAGGTGCGCTTAAGGTTACAGAACAGGTTCGCGGGTGCGTTGCGCAAAACCATCCTCACGGGCGCGTAATTTTAGGAAACTGCCTAAACCTATACATCATTTTAAAGCTTATAGAACCTAGAACGGTGATAAAATGTTTTTAAATTGCGAAATTCAATATTAAACGAGCTGCGATCAGTCAAGTGCAAATCGACCGATGCTTATAAATGCGGCAAACTCGCGTCGGATTTTGACCTTATCAAGAAAACAATGACTGCATGATACTCAGCAGATGTTTGTCTTCAAAAGTGTGTCGGGGATTTTTTAGATCAGCTTTCAAAACAAAGTTATTATAATTTAAAGTTGGTTGTCGAGCTCTTCTTGGATGGAGACAGCATTAGGACTTATATCTTCTAAACGAAAAAGAAATCGGCAAAAGCCCGACACACTTTTGAAGATGAGGGTTTCGTGCACCGTTGGGCGAAATTTCATGATTCTACGATAAATTCCTGCATGCGAAGTATCAGCTCAAAGATGGCAAATTCAAAAAAAAAAATTAGCTGAGAAATACGGCGTAGAAGGTTTAGTCAACATAACACGCCCCCTGGGAGTGGTTTTCCGGATTGTCACCTTCATACACCAATCAGGTCCCATCTCCTGGTGTGTGCCGAAACTCGCGGGAAAATGGTGGTGGATATTATTTCAAGATCAAGGTTTCCTTCGCGGTCAATTCAAACGCGGACACGCATGCAAGGCATATTTTCTAGTTTTCTCGCTCTTCCACGCAATGGGAAAAACTAAGACTGGCCGAGCCAATACGAACAAGAGGTCGAAAAACAAGAGATCGACAAAAGCTTCGAATCAAACACAAAGTTCCGAGCAAGCACCGAGTAATCCAAAGGACAGCATGCTCGCCGAAATGCGAGAAGCGGGGTACGTAATACAGATCTCTCTATTTCTTTTTTTTTTTTTTTGCTGTGATAGCCTTTTCCTCTTTTACTGCAATAAACAGATTACAGTCTTGACGCATTATGCAAAGCCACTTATATACTTTATAGGAGTCTAAATATAGTAGTCGGCTTAGCTTTTTACCGGGTTGCAATCCTTTTCAGCAGGCCACGTGCAAGATTTTAATGAATTGGCTTTGCATTGTAGGTACAACGGCGAATTCTTCGCTTCGTCACTCGAGCAGAGTGTTGAACGCCGCCGACAACGTCCATTACAAACGCTTTTAACTGTTCATCGTCGCAAGTTCCGTCAATACCATCGAAGTCACCGTTCTGCAGTTTGAATCGCTCGACCCCAAGAACTGCCCGATTCAGTTCCATCCCCAGGACCTTCTCTGCCGCTTCTGTCAAAGCTTTCGTGTGGGATGACCAAGGCGTTTTGTTGACAGGCTTATGCAGATTTAAAATACTAGCAAATTTATCTGCTGCTGAATGTCCCCTGCCTATTAGCCTGAATGCTAAAACAAGCGCGCGGTTCGCGTCATAACAGCGGCCACTTTTGGCAGTCGAGTGAAACGATGCTGGGTTGTTAAAAAGCGGACACTCTTCGTTTTGGCATTGTAGAATCCACTCGCCAGCTATTCCAGCTCTTGACTTCTGTTTAAGTTTTATATCCGACCCGCATTTTCGGCAGCTGGTTGACTCGTCGAGGCCTGCTTGCAAATTTCGCGTGTCAAGTATTACGCAGCGTTGTTCGCTGTCAGATCGTGCATCATCAGACTCGTCCGATGAAGATGAAGTACTTGTGGAATCTGCATCTTTGGAATCCAATCCTTTGTCAACCACCTTTGGCTTACTTTCTTCGCGAATATCAGAGCTCATTATTTTTCTTCTGCTTGTTGAAGGAGTCGAAATAGCAGCGGTATTTTCTTCCTCGCGATTGTTCAATGGCGGCGAATACCATGAACCTTTGTCACTCTCCGCCAGCGAACCTTTCTTCTTTTCACAAAAATTTCCCTTTGCTTTTTTTTTTCGAGACCGCCCATCGGCCTTTTGAACCCAAGGGCTTTTTTTTCGCTTTCTTTTCTTTCCTCTTTCCATCAAAAACTACACAAGAACAAGCCAGCAGCGGACAAGCGACGGAAGCAACGCAATGTTGACATTTGTTGTCATGGTCTGTTGGAAGCCACTCTCCCGCGCTAAATTCCCAGGAGGTCCAGCGGTGTTGACAGCTCAACACCTTTAGACTGTGACGTAATGAGTCACGCAAAAAAGGAAATTTGCGATATCTCTGGAGCGAAAAGAGATTTCGAATTTATTTTTTCTGCTAAAGAAAGCCTGGACTACATAGTTTATGTATGCCAAAAATCTCAATTTTGTAAAAATTTGACCTGCGAACCTGTTCCGTAACCTTAAATCTGTGCTCTGAACAGATTGACGGCGTGCTTCACTCAGCTAAATGGCGTCTCCGATTTTCCAGTGGAGTTCTAAAAAAATTACGGTGGTTTCCTCGATGGGTTAGCCCACTAAACCGAACTCAAAACTTAGAGAACTGTCCAGCCATCGTACAAAGCGATGAGTTTTTCAAGACGCTTTGCTGGCCACTCGTCTTGGGAACGCTTTGCCAACCAGTTGGCTGCTATATGCGCCGTCGAAATCGTGATGCTGAAGAAAGACTCGCAAGCGAAACAAAGGATTATATAGGGCTGTCCATGTGACCTTCAGTGACGTATTTTGGGTTTCCTTAATAGGATTAGTGTGTTACGAGATCATTGTTTAATAGCAGCCGTGAAGTGATTTAGTCATATCATATTTTTATAGACTTTTTGTCTCACTGTGCCACCTTGCCGTTGGAATTTTTCCACGTTCTTTCGCGTCTCGAGATCTTCACTCTCGATCTTGAAAACAAATGGTTTCCCAGACCACTAAAATACGTTCGTTCATTCAATCGCAGAACACAATGCCAGACTATGTGAAATTTTAACTCAAGTCAAAGTTATGTTCGCTTTAACTTCGAACGGAGTAAGAGAACGCAATGAAAAAATTATCCTGTGAACGGGTGTCTCGAAAACTCAGACCTCGAAAACTCAGACCTCAGACCCTAAAAACTCAGACCCCTGGGTGTCTCGAAAACTCAGACCCTAAGGATAAAACAAATTTTCACGGCGTATTCCACGGATTCCTGAAAGTCGTCTTGTTTACTGTTCGTCGATCGTCGATACAATGTCGTGTCCTGAATATGCAGAGAAAATGAAACGGCTCGCAGTGGAGGACACCTGCTCTGATCACGAAAATAATATTCAACATGTGTCCGAAGCCGTTCGAGCCAAGTCTAGTTGCGTGACGGTTTCAGAATCTCTTTTGTCCCGTTTCAGAAACCGAATATTCACAACAGGATATAACCTTATGGATCATTATGCTTAGATGTATTATCCTAAATTGAATTTTGAGGATAGGCCAATTTAACCAAACAGAAGTAAAGATTGTTATATGGAAAATTTCCTATGTTTTCCTCCAAAAATAGTTTCTTTATATTTGTTTATCATTAACTTTTTGGTGACGTGTTTTCGCGCCAAATGCTAATTTGGCATTAGGTCAGGCGTGGGAGTCAATTGTAAATCAATCAGAAATCCCTCCAGTTATAATGATGGCCTTTAAATTGCCTTTTATTACCAGGAAGGCAGTGGTAAATAAGGTAATCGATCTACCACAATTTCGGTATGGAGACCTTGAGGAAATTGGTATTATCGGACGCGGTTCGTTCGGAGTTTTTGTCAAAGCTAGACATATTGTACAAGGTTTCGTCTCGGATACGGTGGTCGTGAAGACGTTATTGCAATATCGTTGCTGAAAACAGCGAAAAATATAATGAAATACAGTCAAGTGTTAATTGATAGCAAAGAAATTGAACTCGTGCATTGGAAATATATTAAAGTGACCGCTGATTTTGGTTTGTATTTCATATCATAGAACAGAAAACAGCCTCCATCCGGTTGCGAAACCGTCACGCAACGCAACGCGCCTCTTTGGCTCGGATGTAATAAAAAAAGCAGCCAAAAATAGACATGAGTGCTGCATATCATTGTTGTGATCAGTGCATCTTCCACCGCAAGCCGTTTCATTTTCTCTGCATATTCAGGACACGACATTGTATCGTCGATCGACGAACAGTAAACAAGACGACTTGCAGCAATCAGTGGAATACGCCGTGAAAATTTGTTTTATCCTTAGGGTCTGAGTTTTCGAGACACCCAGGGGTCTGAGTTTTTAGGGTCTGAGTTTTCGAGACACCCAGGGGTCTGAGTTGTTAGGGTCTGAGTTTTCGAGACACCCAGGGGTCTGAGTTTTTACGGTCTGAGGTCTGAGTTTTCGAGGTCTGAGTTTTCGAGACACCCTCCTGTGAACGGAAAGTTTATGCTGAACTCGATTCTCCGGGTGGAAAGAATTATATTTTTTGCGCAAATCGGCCGCCTGTTTCTCGAAATATAAAATAAAATTACAGCGTCAAATCTTTCTTTAAAGCTGTTTGAGAGAGATATGACTAAAACAATTATTCTCTTTAATCTCGGTGAATACTGGCATAAGGACTACCAATGTATGTGCACATTCGCGGCTTGAAGCTGGGACTGCAAAATCGTGAGCTACGAAAAAATGCATTTACTTGCTTGAAACGCTCGAGAAAGTCTGGATAGCGATAGGTCAGACGCTGCAATGCAAAGTCCAAGCTTCTTCCCAACCTCGTTCCCAGGGTCCTCTCCTACTCGGCCCCCGTGGCGAGAGAGAGAGAGACCCTGGTCTGGTCTGGTCACGTGTCTTCTAGATTTTAGAAGATTCCAAATAAACGATATATGGGAGGGGCGGATAAGTGTGAATTTGTCACAACTTTGGCTAGGGTAGTGAGTCAAAACGACAACACGTGGATTTGACAATCAGAGGACAAACATTGAACGCGCTTCGAAAACATATGGCAAGTGGAAATATTTCTCAGACGCCGAAAAAGATATATAGATCATCTTCTGGTGAAAAGCCAAGGTGTTGTCGGCTATGCAAAACGGTTGGGGATGTAACATGCTGGAAGAATCTGTTCACAAAAGGAAATCGCGCTCTACTTACAACTGCTGAGGTAATTTATGGCAGACCTTTAACCGAAGACCGATCAATGCCACATCTACTGTGCAGGCCATGCGAGAGACGTTTAAGAAATTTTGAATGCTTCAAGGCCACGATCATAAGAAGCCAGTCTTCTTTCGAAAGAGTCAAGAGATGTATTGAAATATCGCCAACTGTGGCTCGCACCTTGACCAAGAGTGCGAGGGCGGAAGACTCCCAAAAGCCGAATAGTCGTCGTGGACTAAATTTCGAAACTGGTACAGGAGAAGGAAAGGAGGTAACTATAATTTTTACAACCTTTTTTATCCGCAATTTTGTGGCCCTCTTTCCACAGTCTCGTGTATTTCGGCGCTTCAAAATACAATGCTAAAATATCTAACAAACAAACTAAAAATTATATCCTCCGGAAATACGAAATACCCGCAGATTCCATCGGCAGTAATTACCTTCTATAAGATTATTTTCTGCTTTATTTTAGCCTTGCCTCAAGCAGTGAGCAAGATTGAACGCGGTATCTTTTATTTGCGATGTTTCTTGTTGGCTTTCTCATAGTCCCGTGTATGTCGGAATTACCTTTTTCCCCAGACTTGTTTATATTTTATCCTCGCCTACACTGATTAGTAAAACTCAACGAAGTTTACATATTGAGATTATAAACTTGGGTTAAAAACCTGCATCGATCGCTTTTTATACCCTAAAATCACAGGAATTTGAAAGCGTTGTTTACTGAACTCAAACAAGTTGTCCTCGATCAGTTTTTGCGTAAGTCCGTGTCTCGAACATGCATATTGCGTCCATAGAAATTTCGGTCACAAATTTCTTTCAGAATAACCTGAATGACAGACCGCCAGATGCACTTGACTCTGATATGAATCTTGGAGGAAATTATGCGCTGCTCCAGGTAAGATAAAAAAAAAATGAAAATGATTGTTCTTCTTACTTCCCGGGATTCAATAAAAATACTTAACATAAAAATTTGCTTAATACTCACACTGAATGAAGTTTTCATGCTCTTATAAGTTATTGCTTTGTAATGTAGTCCATGCTGAATTTGTTTGCAGAATGCCCATAGCTGACAGCATGTTTAGAATTTTTAGGGCCTGAGCTTCACCATTAAACATAACTAACTTTAATTGATAATAATCAGTGTATTGTTTTAAAGTTGAATAGCCTAACTAGGATGTTATCTAAATGATGCTTTTATTATTTAAGTTATACTATGTTTTTTGTTTGTCTTCTGTTAGGCATCAAGCTCTGAATTATATATGGAAAATCAAGTGTTGGCAAAATTGTTGTGTCGGGTTGACAGTGAGTTGGTTGAAGTTGCACGAAGGGACACCCGTTCAGTTCTCAGATTTAGAGATTTTGATGGCATGAGCACCCTCGACTTTACAGAGATCATTAAGGAAATCCAAACACTGTGTCCAACTGTCTTCAGCTTCCTCTCCCAGATGATTCTACTGAGTAACAGCCCGGAAAAGAAAACTGTTCCATTGGCACTGCTCTATGGAGTTATCATGTTCAATCGATGTAAAGAGATGAGTCGGCTTCAAAGAGTCAACACTGTCTTACTTTCAGAAGGGGATGCAAGTCAAGAGGTACAGACTTGGTCTCTAATGGTTTGTTACCTGGAACACTTAATATGCAGTGTGTGTGAAAATACCCATAATTCTTTCAGCTTAAAAGGCTGACGAAATTATTATTTGAATTATCTCACTGAGAAGTCTTTGTTTCCTTTGGTCAAATGGTTTTTGAAACATAAAATGTCTGGAAAGGAAATGGCTCACTTAGCTCCTCACCCACCCTAAAAACAACACCTGGGAAATGTGGAAGTTTGAAAATCAAAGCAATACTTGAAACAAAACCTTTAACATTTTTATATACAAAGTTGCATTATGTGTGGTTTCAAGGAAATACCCAAACTGGTCCCTTGAGAGGTCAATGGGAATTCCAAAGGGCATACAGTTTTTCTAAACTGAATGGGTGAAAAGCAAAATACCTTCGTTGAAGAGGGATAGGGTATGGGTATTTCCTGGAGATAAATAATACAATCATTGCACAGCAACTAGACATGGCATAGTGGTAGCTCATAAGAAATATTTTCTGTTAATTCATATCTTCTGGGTTTGCCATCTTAAGCTGATGATTATTCATGCTGTGATCACAGCAAATTCAAATAATTGTGTTCATGTCCAAACCAAATTATTATGTGCAAAATAAGAAAAGGTTTTCTTCTTCAATTCTCTTATTTTTACTTTTATTTTTTTTTTAAGCTTGTGGACAGATTCCACAAGTATGGTATTTGCTTGTCCAAGAGCATGAAGTACACAATTCAAGAAGAAATTGGAAAACATTTCTTAGATGGTGCAGTTCAGTTGTTACAGGAAGGCAGAACTTTTGTTTTTGTGCTTGACAATATTGATTGGGACATCAAGGTGCATGACATGCGGTCCGAAAATCAGAACAAAAGTGTTCATGCTGTAGCAACAAGTGTTGTCTTTGACCGTGTCACTTCCAGCCACTTACCCAATGATGGCCCAAAGAGAAATCTAGCAAATTGTGACTTGAAGTGTCTTCTGATCCCTACTGATGAGGAGAAAAGGTCAACTAGGGAACGCTACAAAATTTTTATTGGAAGAATCCTTTGCAAAGCGTTTCCATCATTTAACTTTCTGAAAGAAGTCATCCCAGTACATACCCCATGCCAGTACCAAGCAGAAATGAGCTCCAAGTCAGTTGTAATACCACTTCCTGTTCTAATGAAAGATGAAAAAAAATATTCAGATGTGGTGGATGTATTGGATCAACTTGAAGCTTGGGTGCGAGAAATCTATACAAAAGCAGGCTTGTGTGCTCCACCCAGTGAATACCATGTACCTCCTGGTCCACCAATTGCAGCCCCTTCCAGACCAGATCAGCCAGCTGCACATGTATCACCAGTGCCTGCAGCTGGTGATGCATTAGCCAATGTCTGCATTCCATGCTTTGGTGACCAGCTCACCCGAGTGAGGTTAGCTGGTGCAAAAGATCTTAGAGCTGGAAGCCATACAGCAGAAGATAGGCTGGACCACTTGTATCCATTCCGAATTGTGGACTGGCATGCCAAAAGAAGTTTTCTAAAGGTGCCTATGACCAAAATTTACAGTATATGCATGGTTGCTATATGTATTATTTTGGGCAGATTGCACTGGCAGTGTGTATCAGAACATTGCCCAAATCTGCAATATCCAAATCTAAAGCTAGCAAATAATGAAGCACCTACAGTGTACACTGTAGAGAGAATTCAATTGTTTGTGCCTTGTAGATCAATATCTATATTCTTAAAAAAAACACAAACAGCTTGTCTCACAGTGTGAATGTTGGTATTTTAATTTGTAGATGATCTTTAAATATCCTAAAATATCCAAAATTGAGAACCTGATATTTTTCCCTGTGACATGTCTATATAGTTTAAAAAACCAGCTATAAAGTATGACTTGAATTCAAATTTGTTTCTGTTTCAGCTTGTTTATAAGAAACTTTATAAGAACTCAGGGAGAGAGCAAGGGACCCTACGTTACTTCAGAGAGAAGCTCCAACGCAGAAATGTAACACAAGATGTCAAGCATTATGAGGACTGTGAGCAGCTGTTCATGAGTGTTGGAAGGTGTTTTGCCATTGAAGCGCTTGTCCAGTTTTTTTCCATGGAGCCAAACAAGGACGGCCAACCAACCAAGAACAGGCCCCCATATCACATCTTAGATGTGGGGAACAACAAGCTTTTATATTTTAATTCTGTTTTGGATAAATTCATTGATGAATTCCTTATCCTGCCTACCCCTGCTGTTGGTGATCAAGAAATTTCCAGGCCTGACGATCAAGATTATTTACAAAATTACTCAAAGTGTGTCTTGAACTACTTTTTCATTCTACTTGACTTTAAGGATGCAGTTAGAGAGGGCAATGGTGAGAGACTTGCAACACTGCACAAAGTGTTAGTACATCATTTTAAGTCTTTGCCAGGTTTTAATGCTTATGCGCTTGAAATGCTGATAAGTGTTGTCCAGAATGAGGTCTTTCTTAGTGACGCAGAAGCTCATCGATGCATGTGGGCTTCAACAGCAAATTGGAAGGGTGGTTGCGGTCGGAACATTGAGATTGACTTGCTTCAAGAAAACTGCAACAAGAACATTAAAAAGCAGATCAAAATTATGGGTGCGAACAAGACAGACAAGGCAATTGACCGTTCAAGCCGATCATCTGGGGGAGAAAGAGTTACAGTTGAGAACTTTGATTATCAAGTTAACAGAGGGGTCAAATTTTCTTCCCACACGCATCAATCCTCAGCTGTAGATGAAGAAAAAATCCTGATTGATCTCCATGCTCTCAAACCATTTAAGGCTGAAGCTGGTAGGAGACACAACTCATTTGACAGCATAATGGCAGACCCTTTGGCCACATTGGACAAAGCAGAACTGGACAAGTGGCTGAGAAGGCACAAAAGGAATCTGCTATTGGATGCTCCCATATTATACAATGAGGAAGATGAGTTGTAGACTTTCACTAACAGAATTGTATATATTTGCTTTGTGTAGTGATCAGGCAACTGGCAATAGGAAATGTGATGTTTGGTTTAAATTTCAATTTTTCAAATTGGTTTGGAGATCACCACCGTCAAGCTTATGTAAAGCAAACCCAGTGCATTCCAATTAACACTTCTTTAAGACAACTATCGTACATGTAAATTACATATATATAACATTCATAAATCAAGCAAAATACTTCCGTTGTGATATTGTGATGTAATGGAAACTTGACCAGATTCAAACCAGAGTTATCCCAACCCACAACACTGAACATGTTACCCTCACCCGGACGATCAAACTAGACGAACGAATGTTACACAATGTTACACATTTCTATGATATTATTACTGGAGCAGAAAAGGTCAACAAAATAATAACTTTGCAAGCACATGTATATGTATATGTCTGATGGTCCAAAAACATTAAAGGCTTACAACTTACCATTCTAAGATACAATGCGCTTCATCAACGACTATTGCTTGAACAGATCGTTGATAAGCTGCGCTTTGAAAAAGCTCCATCCCTTCCTTGGTCGACAAGAAGGCTTCTGGATGCGCAAAGACAATGTCGTACTTTGCATCCATGAGGAGTGTTTGATCTGCTTCTCTGATGTCGAGTTTTAAGTCACTTTGAGGTTCCCTTTAAAACTTCGTCTGATCAGGTCTTTGATTAGAGCATTTAGAGGCGATACTACCACAACAACAACGTGAACTTAAGGCGAAGTGCGGCCATTAACCTTGTCGTGGAACAGCGCTGGAAGAAGGTGGAAAATAATGGATTTCCCGTAGCCCGTCGGTAAAACAGCAATAACGTCGTTTCCACAATAAACCGCTTCAAGACACTGGACTTGTTTCACTTTAAGATTAATATTACTGTAACTGCTACTGCAAATTGCGAACTGAAGGCTGCTATAAAACATGGAGACCGAGTTGGTGAACGACTTTTTTCGCAACGTCGACCAGGTCATTGAAGATGTCTCGCATTCAAGTTGACAAAAAAGGGGTGCGACAAAGATAGTAGCTTAGAGGGCCCGACCCTAGCGTTTTCAATTGTTCAAAGGACACGTGACCAGACCAGACCAGGGTCTCTCTCTCTCTCGCCACGGGGGCCGAGTAGGAGAGGACCCTGGGAACGAGGTTGGCTTCTTCCCCTCGCGTGAAAGGTCCAGTATCTTGCTGCGTGCTATAATTAACAATTATTAGCCGAAGGCTTAGTGATTATCGGTGAATAATTGTTTTAGTACAAATACACAGGTGATTACTTCAAAAGAAAGAAAAGAAAAAGCATTGTACAACACGAAAACACACACATTTTACGACTGGCAGCCATTTTGTTCGAGGTGATTATCGGCTGACAATCCGAGATAGCGAACCAATCAGAGCGCGCTATTTTGTGTAATCACCCGAGTATTTATACTAATTAGTATAGGTAATAGCATGGTTTGTAGTGATATTTGGTATAAATACCACGAGGGATATTTCAAAATTGTTGTAGGTAATTTCAAGAGCTGTTAGGCAAGTGAAATTTGAGACAATTTTGAAATATCTCGAGTGGTATTTAAGCCAAATATCACGTTCAAATCATGCTATTATTTGTTTATACTACTACTCGCAAAAGGTTTGTCATTTTCACATGTAGGTATTTCAAATTAAACAGAAATACCACTGCTCTTAGCCAATCAAATTACAGAAATTTCTCATGTAGTAGTATAAACAAATTAATAAGCCTCCTCTGGGCTTTGTTCTGTTATATAGCACGCAGGAGGTGACGAGAGCACGAAAGAAGTGTAGGGGGAAACACGAGCTGCAAGCGAGTGTTTCTCCCTACTTCTTGAGTGCTCTTGTCACCTCCTAAGTGCTTTATAACAGAACAAAGCCCAGCGGAGGCTTATTTATTTGTTTTATAATAAAGAAGTAGGGATTTTCCACAAAAACAAGCTTTTATTTTTGATCAACTCCTAGTGTTTTTTTTTCAGCGCGCGCGCTGAATGTTGTCAGCACTGTCCTTTATACTCTGATGAAGTACAGCAATTTGGGCCAATCAGCGAGCTTGTAAGAATACGTCCAGCACTCTCATTGGTTCAATAGACAAAGGCTGTCAAACCATCAAAGTTCGAACGCAAATCACTGAAAACTTTTTGAACGCGAGATTTTTTCAGCTCAGTCAAGTTATTTTTAAACATTCTCAAATCTTAAATTAATTGAAATCCAGTCAAATTATGGCCCATGAAGACAATAAGAGGAAAAAACCATTTGTGGAATTTAGCAGAAAAAAACAAACAAGATGAACTGCTTAGCTTGTTGCTGAAACTAAGACAGTGTGCCATGTTTTCTGAATGGACAACGCTCATTTTATGTCAATGCGAGAACTGCTGTTTTCTTTTGTGCTTTTAGTCTCTGCTTTAATGATAATGTTGTGGAGAGATGAATTTGACACACAAGCAAATTTCTGTGTATTTGATCTGTACTGTTTGTCGTTCTTACTAACTGCGGCGTAAGGGAGCTCAAATTAAGCAACCAAGACTACAACGCCGAGTACAGTGTACCAGTGACAAATTAACAAATTGACGTCCGTTTTTTATGCATCTGTCCTCTTATTGATGATAAATTGCGTCATAACATTGTCAAAGTGTTTTAGATCCACGAGCTGTTAGGGTAAAAAATCTGACTGTTTGACAGCTCACTTATCACGCGAAAAAACCTTGCATAAATTAAAATTTTATGTGTCTGTACTCTTATTGATGATAAAAATTAGCCAATCAGCACGCAAGAATTCGCTCAGTTATTGTAAAAAGTGGATTTGTCTTCCTCTTGTACTGTTGACGGTAGGGAAGTTTCATATCGTTTTAATTTTTCTTTGAAACTGTAGAATTTTCCACTAAGTCCGTTTGCAGTCCATTTCGAATTTTTGCCGTCAACCTTCACGTCTTCAGCTGAGAAGACTTGTAAATAAGTCACTTCACTTTGTTGTTTTGCATAGCTTGGCACTGAAACCAACTGAACTGTATTTTGCTCGGCAATTTTATTGTTTCATTCAAAAACACCATTGTTTGGTGGTTTCCTGGTTGATGTCGTAGTCCTGTCTTTCTTAATTTAACTCCCCATTTTTGCAAGTGCTGACTTAGTTGTTTAACTCGGTCTCTATATCTACATTTTCCTAGAGCTTCTCATCTTCGCATTCTTGTGAATGTAAGGGATGCTTTGTTCGAGCTCGTTCAGAATATTTTACGAAAAGCTGGGGGATGATGCGAGCACTGTCCTTTATACTCTGATAAAGGATGTTGTTTGGACCAATCATATCGCACGTAGTATTTGGACTGTATTATAATTGCTAATAATGATGGAATTACTGCTTAATTCATGGGTATTTGAGGGTTAATGGACAGTTTTCTACAGTAACAATATTTTCTTAATCTTGGATATTTGTCTTGGAGACAACTCTCTTGGCCTTTGTATGCATCTATTCTGCTAATTTCTCCCGTCACTAAAGGTACACCTTTGTTGATACTCACAGTGGCTTCATAAAACCCTTCATTTGGTGACGTGACAATCTGTAACTGATATAGAGTATTCTTAGCTAAAGTATTCTCAGATTTGGCTCCCACGACAAGACGACAGGAATCACACTTTTTGTTACGTTTGGTGCTTTGTAATACTTGCAATGCCTCACTTGGCATGTCACGAAATGCACTCTTCACTTCTAATAACTCCAGCCTGTGACACAACTTTGTTACCTCAGAACTCTGTGATGTCAAACTGTTTATATGATTCACTACTAACTCTGCTAGTTCTCTCACCACGGGCTCATCCAAAGGAACTTCTTCCAAATTTAGACAAGGACACCAGTGGTCTTTGACGCCCGCATTTGCGCATGTTCGAGTTTCTTTATCAATCCCGCTAAACAGGCTTTGACCTCGTGTGATATCCTTTGGATAGTTGGGATATGACAGGATGTGACGTAACGTGACGTACAAATCAAAGGGGGTGGTGAGAATGTTTGAGTTATTAACAAGGTTAGCATGGAGTTCTGGGTACTTTTGAGGAAACCATTTCGGTGTGGTAATTGACAGGAATGGAAGCCTCTCTTCCAGTTTGCCTTGGATTGTTTTTCTCAGGTTGGAAAACCGTGCTCCATGATCACTAAAAACAACCAGTAAAGTGCTGTTTAAAAATGACTTTTTTTCAAAAGTTTGCAGAAGCGTTGTTAAATCCTTATCTGCATAACCAATTGTGTTGGGATTTTCATGTGATATATCGGCGTGTGATATGAAAGCAAATTTTGGCCGATTTTTGTACACGTGAAAGAAATCTAACAAATATCCAAACGAAACCACATGAGAAGGCCGGCTGTTGATACAGTATTCTTTAATAATCTTGTCAGCTTCCAACCAAAATGGCCGTCCATAGTGGTCAGTGGGTGGGTCTTTAAAGCCATGTAAGCGATAGTTGAAAGATCCAAAGTGTGGTGAATCCTCTGAGAACAAAGTAGCGTAGCCTTTCTTCATAAAATCCTTGAATACCCATGTCCATTTATCGATAGTGTCTGACATGGGTTGATCTTTTCTGGCTTCTGGTTGTTCCTCCTCAGCTATCCCAGTCAGCATTGCGGACAGCTGTGCTGTGGTCCCGTCACCTACAATGGTCTGACCTGATAGAAGAGTAAAGAAACCATACTACAGTACAGAACTATTCAGTACCACACTGTTTAGTCAAACAAACAGTACCACAGTACAGTACTGTTCAGTAGTTTTACAAAGAATTGTCACACTACATGGTTTGATCCAAAAATGAAACAGTTATAAGCACCACACTGGATCATAAAAAATTAGTAATGTCTTAAAGATACAAACCTTGGAGAATGACTGACGATAATGTTTTCGTCAAATAATCAAGGCTTCTTGGCATCTTTCGGATAAAATTTGCTAACGATGTTGAGTCAAACATGATAAGAGCCACATTTAATGGAATTCCACCTGGCTGTATTTTTCTACTGAGAGCTTCCTTTTTTGGAAATATATTCATATGGACTTCACTTATCGTTCCTGAAGGGGTTGCAATATCAACCTGAACGAAGTCGGATTCCACGTTCGCAGTTCCATAGAATGTTCCTGTGAAAAAAGAAAAATGAGAATTCTGTTTGAAGCAAGCCAAATTTTTGTGAATCTTTATCCCATTCTTGATTCATTACATTTTGAAACCTTTTAATCCCAGGATTTAATCAGTAATTCTCATTAGTTAGCATGATAAACTTCCCTACATGCAAGCTTGGAGAATTTGGTAATGAATCAGTTTTAATATATGTAAGTTAAACCTGTTCACCCTTCCCACTCTCAACTGAGTAGAAATTCTCCTTAGTGAGTATGTACACTTGCTTATTAATAAGTCTGGAGAATTTTTTCTTGAATCAACTTTACTAGGGCTGCAACCTTGAGTTGACTCTGATAACCCTTTCATGATCACTATCTGACTTGTAATTCTTCCCTAGTAAGTATGTACACATTCTTTTAATTTGTAAGTGAGGAGAATGCAGTGTGATCATTTTTTGGTGTGGTTCTTTCTTTTACTATACAATTTGGTTATAACTTTTTCATCTGTGGATCAAACCATGCAGTGTGACCATTCTTTGTAAAGCTACTGAACAGTACTGTACTGTGGTACTGTTTGTTTTACTATACAGTGTGGTTCTAACTTTTTCATCTGTGGATCAAACCATGCAGTGTGACCATTCTTTGTAAAGCTACTGAACAGTACTGTACTGTGGTGCTGTTTGTTTTACTATACAGTGTGGTTCTAACTTTTTCATCTGTGAATCAAACCATGCTGTGTGACCATTCTTTGTAAAGCTATTGAAGATAGTTACTCTCCTGGTATCGGACTCCTACTTAAATGCATTGTGAAGTATATTCCAGTTCTTCATCAGACAAATAAGAGGAATGATTTTCTTACGGTGAACTTGTGGCTTCCAAAAACTCCATAGCTTGCCAAAGAGTCCTGAAAAATAAAAGAAAAACTAGAAAAAACATTCTTGGTGGTCAAACATTTGAGTTTTTAGGGAGTGCAAATGAATTCACCACTTGTAGACTGATGACTGGGACAACACAAGTTTACTTAACAAATAGTTAAAGACAACACAACTCTCGAGGATTA
>OX453283.1:25125634-25135634 GCA_949710005.1 Ricordea florida | reverse complement strand
AATTTCCCTTCCAAGTTGAGTTTAGTTTCTGTTGTTACTCTCTAGCTAGAGACATTACTTAAATATGTTTCAGAGAAATTTAGGCAACTGGTATGTTTAGAGTGAGTAAAGGTTGTCTTGTCTTTTCTTTGTCTCCAAATGTTTGACATGCATGGTCTATAAACGTGCAAGAGTACGACTGAATCCTTTTGAATAAACTTGATAGTTTGGCAAAAATTATAAACAACTAAGGTGCATGTACTTATGGCCTTAACATAGTAAACTGACATACTTTTTGGATTACAATCTTTAATGCATTGAAACGAGCTCTTGAATCGACTGATCAGTGAAGAGTTCTTTTCACTGATCTGCATGTGACAACATGCATGCTTGTCGATCACTTTGTGCTTTCATAAACCCGATTCACTTGAGTTGCTTACCTTCTCTTAGACGTGCTGGAGCACTTCTTTTCCTTGAATTTCTTTCCATCTTTTCTTGCAGTGCAAATAGGCAAACAAACCTTAAAACTCGCTATGTATGCGTAACAAACTCTCTGAAGAAAGGCTTGCTGAAATGTGTGAAAAAATTGAAAAAGACGCGCATTTCAGCGTGGGTTTGAAGAGCTCGTGCTATTGGTCAATTTAAGACCACGTGTTCTTTTGTTGAATCCGAAAGTCCACTACGCACGCGCACTTGAATAACAACACGTGTGAGGGACCGGGAACTAGACTTCAAGTCAACAAACATGGCCGACAACGGCGAGAAGGTTGCACGAAAACAAAGAGGTTGCTACCGAGAATACATGCGTCATTCTTAGCCATACAAATTTCGAGCGGCAAGAAGACGAAAAGGCAACCTCAATAAAGCGAAACAATCAACTGGTACACGAAAAACAAATGCGATGTTGAAGAAATGATTCACGACACGCCACACGCACAGCCTCTTTGTACTGGCGATGCTACTGAACTATTTCTAGCAGAAACAAACAGCATGATTCCTGGTGAAGCCTGCAGGTATTTGCAAGTGCAAGACATGGAAGATTCAAGTACATTTGGATTGGAAGACGAAGATAATTCGAGGATAAGCGGAGACGAATTTGAACTGTTAGATTCCGCGGATACCAACAGTTTTGAACAATTTGTCAAAGACGGGGATGCTTGCTCGGACATTTTCAGTGACTGTGAGAACCCTGATGAAATAGACTCCGAAAACATTCCAGAACAGTGTGAAGCAGAATCAGATGACATGATTTATTCCGGAGCTCCAATCACAAGTAGCTCAAGTGTTGTGTTGTTGCTATCTTTCGTGTTAAAGCACAAGCTTACATGTGAAGCACTCAATGATTTGCTTGCAGTAATAGAGGCTCACTGGACTTGCGAACTGTAATTTATTAAACTAACTTATTCTTTCTTGATTTTTTGTGACACTTGTTTTTCACGCCACTTAAACTTCGCAGTATTATAAAATCGCCAAATTCGCAAAGTTAAGGCATTGCAAAAATTTCATGTAATAAGGAACATGTAGCTTGTTATTTTGCTACTTACAGTCTGCAAAGATTTCATTCAATAAAATAAAGCCTTGAATCTTTGCTACCAAACTTAATTTTTCAAACACGAAAAACTTTTTTGAAAAAAGGCCTTCAGTTCATAGTGATAATTAGAAGGATCTATTATTCAACAAAATATGATGTAGTATCTGCATGTTGATATTGTTATAAGTTTCCTAAAACTTGAGTTAACACTTGAATTATGGCATGTAACACATAATGACAGTGAGTAGGTGAACAGAAACTCAAATGAATGAAATTTTCATCTATTTTTATTAGGGAAGCATGTCAGAGTGTTGCTTTTCAAATTAATCTCTCATGTAAAATATTCTTAGACTTGTTAGTTATGGTCATTTCATGTAAAAAAAAAATTGTAGTCTGTCAGAATAATGAATGCTTTTTGCTCTCTGTTTACAAAAGGGACATATTGTCTCCGTGCAATTAATAAAATTTGTCAATTATGCAATGTGTGGACATGTTTTTTCTCATTGTCATTATGACCATAGAGATATCCCATAGATTTCCCATAGAACTATTGTCATGGGAAATCTATGGCAAACCAGAGCTGGAAGGGTTGAGATACGGAGAGTGAATGTCCCATAGAGATCCCATAAAGTTTTTACAGTGTGAAATCTATGGGGCACTTTGAACATCTGTCAGCTGGTATGGATAATCTATGGCATACTCTACAGAATGAATGTCCCATATCAATGCCATAGGTAAGGACAGTTGTGGGAATTCTTATTGGTATGGGATGTGTATGGGAACCTTATTCCCATAGTTTTCCCATAAAATAGGAAGCCTCAAATTTTCTTCCCATGCATTTCCCATAGTTAAAAATTTGGTAAAATTTGGCCCCATACCAGTTCCATATACCCATGTTACCTTCCCATACCATTCCCATCTATGGGTCAGATATGGCCCAAACAGTCCCATACCATTCCCATACTTTTGCTTTGGTAAGGGTTGTCTCAACAATTTTGTCCATGATTGTCTCTTTCAACTGTTCTTCGCCACAGAAACAGTTTTAATACAACTTAAGTAAAACTTGCGAACATTTTAAAGCCAATAGCGAGTAGCATTCCTGCCAGTGTTGTAGAAAGGAAATTGGAATGCACAAAAATACATGACCCCTCTGAAATGGTAGCAGACTTTTATGCAGGCCTCCATTTTCAGGTGCATAAAAAGGTATGACCACCACCCAAGGTATAAAGGTACCTTTACGGTGGTATAAACTACTCTATCCAACTTGTTTGATTATCCCAATGTCTTGTGCAAATGACAAAGGATGAGTTTACGGCGAGTTACAGTCATGTCGCTCGAGATTAAAACCAGGTCGCCTGAAGTTTTTGGTCTTGTCGCCTAATGGAATATCATATCACAAAAGCTATTGCTTGAATTTGTTAGTGTGGGTGACCTGTGGTCTCCCACACTGTGACTTTAGATGTAGTATAGCTGTGTAAGTAAGGCCTTTTTTTAATGACTTGGTTTACGGGACATTTCTGGAAAAAACTAATGTCGGAGGGGGGAATAAAAATAAAAATAAAATAGAGTATTCAACCTTTTTTTTCAGGCAACGTGTACAATTTTGTATCGGAGGGAAAAATAAAATAAAACTGGGTGCGAGGTTGTGTTGGTAGACTATTACATCTCACGAAAATGAATGAAAATAAAACACACCTTGGTCATTTGAATAGTTTTATTTTCGAAAATATGACAATATGAGGTTTTATTTTCTCCGCTTTTGAAAATGAAAAAGCACATTTGAAGTATACGATCGGCGGGAAAAAAATAATACAAAATTTTCAATTTTATTTTTTTTCTGAAATCGGGAAATTCAACGTCGGCGGTCCCGTAAACCAAGTGATTAAAAAAAAGGCCTAACGTCCGTAACTGATAGCCAATAGGGAGAGAGATAGCGTGTCTCATTTGCATATAGCTCATTTACTCCTCTTGTTTACATACTCATTTACTACAGTTACATACTCATTTACTCCTCTTGTTTCCGTGTGTATGCGTTGTGAAAAAGTCCTGTAGGTGCGTTGTATTTTTGCGATTGATATTGACAGCCAGAGTGGAGTATTCTAAACCAAACCAGCGAGCTGCAATTGTAGGGCCAGTGCATTGTTGTATCAGATGAAACAAGTTTGAAACAACATGTTAATTTGAGCATAATTTCAACCAGCGTGGTAATAAAATCAAGAAACAGTCGTGTTCTTTGCAGTGACAAATTTAAACCAGCGTGTTCCTCTGAGTGATAAAATTGAGCGAGCGTGCTTTGTACATTTGTACATGTGACGATTAGTTTATTAGCCAGCGTGCTAGCAAAGGTGCTTCCCGAAAATAATTGGTTTCTGTGTAGCAAACATATTTGTCGAACTCAATGAACTGTTACGTAGCGTGTACTGTGTAATTCAGTACTCCACTTTGCAATTAATTATTGGTACTTTTTGCGCTACTCAAATTTTCCAATCGACTCAAATCACCACCAGCCCTGCTAAACCATTTTTTACCACACGTTCCTGGAGCAAAGTCCTTGAACTTCCCTGTTTTCATCGTTGGCACTAATCTATTGATAAGTACTACATGTTGTTACCCTGTGGCAATATAAATCGAAACCTTTTAAAAAAAAAGAAAAAAGGGCTAAACTTCGTAATAAACTCAAAAATCTCAATTCATTACCAATAAATTCAACAATAACAAATGAGAACTGAACAAAATGTCAAGTTCTTACCCGAGCACTGAGGAATCGAGCGCCTTCCCTTGTAGAATCAGACATATGCCAAGCCTATGTTGATGCTATGTTTTTACTATGTTGCACTATTTTTTAACTATGTGTTGCTCAAATCTACCTATGTATTTACTAGGTAGCATGCTTCACTACATAGTCCAGGGTATGTAAAGCATACATTAAAGCTATGTTAAGGCTATATGAAAATCACATAGTCTCTACATAGCTATGTCAATACTATCTAAAATCATAACATAGTTTTTAGATAGCTATGTACTTACTATGTGACAAATTGACATAGCATTTACATAGAATGCTCAAAAGAAAAATCACCAGTTAAGAGGCACATAGCTTTTACATAAACTATTTATTTCCTATGCACTTAATATAGTTACCATATATGCTATATTTTTACTATGTGAAAAATGAGTAAAGGGATGCTACATGGTCCAGGGTATGTAAATCATATATTAAAGCTATTTTAATGCTATATGAAAATCACCTAGTCTCTACATAGCTATGTCAATACTATCTAAAATCATAACAGTTTTTAAATAGCTATGTATTTTCTATGTAGTGGGCAGTCCTGCATTTCCTTGCTGCATATGTTTTATGTATGAACTATGTAACAAAGTGCTTAGATTTCACATAGCTCAGTTTATGTTCTATGCCCTGAATTGTGAAAGTAAATTCATGCTATGTACTTACTATGTGACAAATTGACATAGCATTTGCATAGAATGCTCAAATGAAAAATCACCAGTTTAGAGGCACATAGCTTTTACATAAACTATTTATTTCCTATGCACTTAATATAGTTACCATATATATTATGTTTTTACTATATGAAAAATGAGCAAAGGGAGGCAGCATTTATATATAAGCTATGCATTTTCTATGTACTGGATATAAAAGTGAAGTTCACTTATCTGAGGCTACCCACACAATTTTTTTGTATGTTTTTGGTATGTCATTTTCCAAAACATACCTTAAACATAGCTTAAAAACATACCCCAAAAGTACTTTAACATTTCCAATTGTAAGACATATCCATATGTATATGTATATGTAATATGTAATGTGTATGTAATTTTTTGGAGGAGAAATGATAGAGGAAAATGGCGTACCAAAAACATAGGTCACAGACAATCACCCTTGCAGGAACTCAGTATGTACTTCTCAGATAAAAAAGTACAATTGGGGTACACTTCATTTATACTTTGATAAGAAAAGTATAATGAAGAATATGCCCAATGTACTTCATTGATACTTTTAAGTTTTAAAAAACGTGAAGGTACACTTCAAGTGTACGTCAAACTAAGTTTATAAAATGGTCTGAGCACTAACTGTCGAACTAAAAGTATACGTTAAGTAAACTATTTATTAGACAGTCACTGTTCAGAAACGTGATCTGTCCAAGTTATATTTCATATTAAGTCCAAAAAAAAAAACTAAATATTCTTAAGTTAAAAACGTTTGCCTGCAGACTCTTGCTGTGTAATCTTGTAAAAGGATAAACGGAAATGGACCTCCTATGGAAATACATGTTCATCAGGATTAACTATCGTTGAATCTGCAGTTTTTCACACTGTAACAGTCCTGTTTGGTTTCTTGAACAATTTCGATGTCTAAGCGTCTTTTTTCCATTATGTGTACTGCTGTAGTCTGCGTCAGCTGAGGCTGGAGTTCATAATTTTTGGCTCATCCTCGGTGTAAAAACCTGTTACGCTCACGAGCGACGTAGAACAATGGAAACAAAGGAGACAAAACAATAGAGACTAGGAAAATAATAGAGAAATAACAAAGAAAAACTTCACAGGTTTTAACACCGAGGATGACCCTAATTTTTTCTCCACCAAGTCGATCGCTATCAAAATTCCGGCACCGCACGACTCGAAGCTGATATTCTAAACAGGTCGTTTGTACTCACTTTATAAACTTGGGAGACCTAAAGAGCACATAAAGAAATCCGTCTTTTCGGAAATCCCATGAGTTAAGGAATTATTTTGACTAGGGTAGTTCCTTCTGAGTCAGGAGCTAATAACCCACTCGCGGCCACTTGTCCGCCATATTGAGAAAAGATTGCCGTCAAGGCCCTGGAACGAGATGAATGTCTGCTAAACCAATCAGAACATGCAAATTCTCAAGTGACTTCCGGTTCTGCGGCAAGCTCAAGCGGTTGAATTTGAAAATTGCGATCGGTTATTTCCCATGCAGTTCGCGCGCTTTTGAACAAGGGACGACATCAACTTGCACGTATGGTACGTGGATTAAATCAAACGTTTTCAATGGCTTGGTGAGAAGCGAAGCCGTATAAATTAACAAGTATTTTGGAAAAACACGATCAAGATTTATCTGGGAATCATTCAAAAGCGCACAATTCGTGGTGAGTACAACAGTGCCTTCCTTTACTTCACTCACACATACTATATACACTGTAGCTTTGATTTAACTTTTTAAGAAGACAATTGGAAGGGGCTATATGTTGATTCGAATGAACACAATGGACTCTTTTGTTATTCATCAGTATGTAAATAAGTGGACGGGTATTCTGAAATCTAGCCGAACTTAAGTAATAATATCCTGACAGTGAAAGTAACATGACCTCGGGCGCTGCTTCATACAGCTCCTTTAATTAAGAACTGCATATTTGTGTGTTAAGATTATTTCGAAAAGCTGGCTTATTTATGCTTACAAATTAAGCACCCTATTAGATTTTCCGTTAGTTTTTAAAATGGATTCTGGTTTATAAATAGCAGAAACTGGAGCAAAAGGTATCATACATAAGGAATTAGTATATAAATTTTAAATTTTTGTAGCACCTGACGTACATTATTTTTTTGGAGTCAGAATTTCCGTTTTGAATTTGATTTGCAGGTTTTGAGTATAGCCAGATGCCCTCCCAACTGTTCATCGTTGGGGGAAATAATATATTTCGAGGAACAGGACCAAGACCTAATTATAAACATTCTGCAAAGCTTACAACCTTATAAACTATAATATTATATGACCGAGCTGTCCCTTCAGCCAACACCACATGTAGAGTCAGATGAGTCCAACAATTTCTCTGAATAAAATAAAAATGTTGATGAATTTGAAGATGAAGATTTATAAGCCAAGTTGTCACAAAATATTATTTTAAAAAACAACAATCAGATCTGGCCATTAAATGTTCAAGAGTTAATATAAGAATCTTTTGATAGTAAATCTGTTAAACATCATTAAATTTCCTTACTTTGGACTTCTCTCCAGAATTACAATAAGTATTCTGCGAACGAACTTATTCTGCGAAACAATTTCTTAAGGCTGCACAAATTACCTGTACTTGATTTGTTTTGTACTATGACTAATAACAACTTTTTTGTAAAGGTCTTAAAGGAAGCTGAAAAAGGGAGAGCATTTAAACCTGCTAACTGTGTCACTAACTCAAGTGGACCAGCTTAAGTGCAATATTTCGATTTAAATATCCCCGGCTAGGCTATTTTTATGATCTATTTCATTGCCACCAGATTTCCTTTTGATCATGTGGGAAAATTATTTAAAGTTGATTTTAATTTTTTTCAAATACACATTAAGACTATTTATTTTGCCTCTTATGAAAAACAGTTTTTACTTGTGTCAAAGCTATCCTTTACCGTACTTTTTCCATCTGTATATGTTTTAACCCTATATTCTATTGATAATTTGGAATT
The DNA here is from genome assembly GCA_949710005.1 of Ricordea florida. Taxonomy (NCBI): domain Eukaryota; kingdom Metazoa; phylum Cnidaria; class Anthozoa; order Corallimorpharia; family Ricordeidae; genus Ricordea; species Ricordea florida. The sequence continues at coordinate 25,127,686 of OX453283.1, read as the reverse complement.
AAATGTATAGGATATTACCTACCACTATCTAAAATCAAAGCAAATCCCATTCACAAGCTATTTAGTCAACTGTGTTTTCCCTATTTTAATGCTATGCAAAATATATGTGAACTATATGTAAAGACTATGTTTATCATATTTGCTCCATTCCTAGGCTATCTAAAATCTAAGCAAATCCTATTCACAAGCTATTTAGTCAACTGTGTTTTCCCTATTTTAATGCAATGCAAAATATATGTGAACTATATGTAAAGACTACGTTTATCATGTTTGCTCCATTCCTAGGCTATCTAAAAGCTAAGCAAGCCCTATTCGAAAGCTATTTAGTCAACTGTTACCTATTCCCTTTTATTATGTAAACTCTATTTCAAACCTATGCAAAGGCTATTTACTCTGTGTTTTTCCTATTTTAATGCTATGCAAAATGTATGTGAACTTTATGTAAAGACTATGTTTATCATGTTTGCTCCATTCCTAGGCTATCTAAAATCTAAGCAAACCCTATTCAAAAGCTATTTAGTCAACTGTTACCTATTCCAATTTATTATGTAAACTCTATTTCAAACCTATGCAAAGGCTATTTACTCTGTGTTTTCCCTATTTTAATGCTATGCAAAATATATGTGAACTTTATGTAAAGACTATGTTTATCATGTTTGCTCCATTCCTAGGCTATCTAAAAGCTAAGCAAACCCTATGCAAAAGCTATTTAGTCAACTGTTCCCTGTTCCATTTTACTATGTAAACTCTATTTCACTTCTATGTGAATTCTATTTAATTTCTATGATTTTTCAATTCAAATGTCTATATAAAGTTGAGTGTGAGGTCCAAAAGCTAAGTAAATTGTATGTCTAGGCTATGCAGAAACTATGTCATTTCTTCCTTTATTCCTAATTCTAAAAACTGCATAGCTTTTAAGTAGGTTCCGTTTGACTAGCGAAAACATAGCATTTCTGATACCAAAAACATAGTCCTGGCATAGAAACAACATAAGACACAAGCATAGGTTTTACATACTCTGTGACATAGCATTTGCATAGATTCTACATAGTGTCTGATTCTACAAGGGTTGGTACTTAGAACATGAGCTACATTTCATTCAATACTTCATTCTTGATTCGAATACGTCGAGATAGTACGTTATGTTACTGTTAAAATATGCGGTAAGATTTCCGCACAGGTCCCTACTTCATTATGCATGCTGTAGATATACTATTTCGTTCCTCCAAAATATGTAAAGTTGGCGCGTACAATGCCCAAGACAATACAGCTACAGCATGCATAATGAAGTAGCGACCTGTGCGGAAATCTTACCAAATATGCATAAGAAATGTCTTAAAATCGTACAAAGCCTGATTAACATACTCGTATCAACAAATTTTAAAACTCTCTCTGGCTGGGCCGTGTGTTTCCGGCGACATGACGTGACTCTCGGGCCACATGACATGACTCTCGAGCGACATAGCTGGTTACCTTTACGGTGACCGTCAGTAACTCAATTTCATCGAACATAAATCATAGCCGTTAAAATGTAAGTAGACAAGTATGGTCGATGAACTGATAGTCGCTCTTGAATTTTGAATATATACCTCTTATTGGATGTCGGTCGTTTCGCATACAAGTCGTTTCGCATACAAGTCGATTCGCATACATCGAGGTCGTTTCGCATACAAGGTCTTGGTCGATTCGCATACAAGGTCTTGGTCGATTCGCATACATCGAAGTCGTTTCGCCGACACGATCTTGGTCGATTCGCATACATCGAAAAAGTGCAAAATACATTGAAAAAGTTCTCATAAACACTCTAACAAGATAGCTATAGGACAGAGAAATAAACTTAACCTCAACCCCGCGATATGCGCGTGTTGTTATTATGTATCGTGCGTTATTTCTGTTCGGCACAGCGAACGCGTTGACAGCGCGTAGACTAATTTCAAGTTTAACTTGCCATGCACTATATCTAGAAGAATTTTGTTATGTTGTTTAAATGCTTTTCGCGGTTTGATACTAAACCCGGCCACAAAATATCCAACATAATAATAACAAAAAAAA
>OX453283.1:25098134-25120634 GCA_949710005.1 Ricordea florida | reverse complement strand
CTCTTTCCTCATTTTCTCTTGTCCAAGAGTAATCTAATGAAAATTCAATTAAAGCTGAATGACAACAGAAACCACAGGAGAGTAGGTAGTCAAAATGAAGATCAAGTGCAAGTGGGAAGCCAGAGTGGATCGAAAATTTTGCACAGATATGATTTCCATTTTTCCATGATTTCCCATATGGGGGGGGGGGGGACGACTCCCATATGGAATGGACGGGAATGCTCGTCGTCTCGCTTAGGGGTGTAAATTTCGGATTTTGGTGTCGCTTAGGGTGTTCTGGGCAAAATGTCATTATTTTTAGCCGTCAAGGTCTCGTTAATGGTTACACGCGAAGAAATAAAACAGAAAGAATTTTGATTTTAGGGGTCTACATAAGCTTCGGCCGCGCCCAGATTGGTCTCTTTTGGATGTTAAATTCAAAATTTCCGACGAGCATTCCCGTCCACTCCATATGGGATTCCCCCCCGTGGGGGTTAGACGGCTTAGAAGGCCAAGGTCAAGTGCATTATCACATTACGGACACAACGCACATTGGTAAAGTTCCATTGAAACGACTCCTGTCTCACACGAAGACCAAGATGCAGCTCACTATCAATTTGGGGCAAAACATTAGAGAGTATGGTGATCGTAGTGGAAGGCAACTAGTGGTTGGCATAAGGAAAAGAGTATCACGCAACACACAAGGACGTGGGACATTTACAGAGTAACTAAGAGAAAGCTGACACAAAGATGATCATGCATGCCCTTGATGCAACGGCTCATATACCTTATTCCAAAATGGCCGCCATAGGATATTTTACCTTGAACGGGGCATCAAGGTCTAATTTAAATAAAAATAAAGAATATATAAAAGGCGGCCATTTTGGAATAAGGCATATGGTGCAACCGAACTACAGATTCACTCTCCGGACACAGATGTCTTCGTCCTTGCTCTTAGGAACTTTTAATGTGCTATAACGTTTTCAAAACCAGTTAAACACTCTGAGCCTCTTTTTAAGGAATTAGAGATCCTTAAATTAACTGATCTTGTTACCGGCCTTCACAATGCACTCTCATCATGTATCACTGTTACTATAATCTTCTTCCATCTTCCTTTGAACATTTCTTTCAAACAGTAGCATCTGTACACTCACACAATACTAGGCTTGCTTCTAAATCAACCTATTACATCAATACCATCAAAACAAACTGTGGTTAATTCAACATTCACTTTGCAGCTGTAAAAGTTTGGAATCACCTTGACGAGAGCGTTAACTGGCACCTCCCCTTAAAATGCTTAAAAACAAAGTCAAGCTAAACATCTTACAGTCTTACTGTTCATAGGTTTTCAACTGGTATTTGTTTATTTTATTTATTTGTTTATTTACTTTTTTTATCTATTTATCTATTTCTTTTTTTTGTCTCTTTGTTATTGAATAATTAATTGCTTTCATCAAGCTTTAGTGCCAACCTACCCTCCTGTATGCAAACATTACTTAGTTTTACTCAGCTCAATTAGATTTTTAGTTATCCTGAGTAAACATTACCTCTTTTTTGTATTGATATATTATATTGTAAAGTTTTTTTTCTGTTATTTGGTAATAAAGCTTCTTGTTGTTGTTTCATTATCTGCTTCACTTTTCTATATAGTTGAAGGTATTTTGCAAACTGACAGCTACTTTGTTATATCTTTATCAAGCCTTTTCCTTCATTATCGATCATAATCAATATTTTGTAAATTCAATTTTCCTCTCCGTTCCTTGTTTCCTCTGTTTATAGTAAGCTTTCCTCTTTTATCTTAAAAAATGTATTAATTAAAAAGGGCATATAATTAGTCGAACTATATCATGCCCTTCTCCACTTTTCCTTGAACTTTATATTCATTGTTTTTAACTTGTTGATGTGGAGTAAATGAATGAATACATAAAATAATAATAATAATAATATCGATCAAGACTTGACTTCCCAAAATGGGGGGGGGGGGGTAGGTAGGTAGCCATCCAATCCACCTCCTGGAGCCACCCCTGCACTGGAACAGTTTTGTAACTACATGTAATAACCATGCCAAGAATAACCAAGATGTTTTGTGGTAGATTTTGATATACCAGTTAAACTCCTGTAAAAAGTGATTCTAATATATGGCAAAAAAGTTTATGTGATCCAGTGTAATGTTTTGGCTACATTATATCACTGCTATGAAGAGTGACCAGGAGATGTCAGACTATCTTGATTAAACTAGGTACCTGGCCAATGTCTGTCATATTTATATTTTTAATCAATTCGTAAACTATTTTGTCATTTTGGAGAATAAGTAAGGCTTCATTTGTGAAAATATGATTTTGCCTCAGCCTCGTTTTCGTGCAAGCATGGTCACATGATAACCCTGACAATATTAGCATGTTTGATTACACGGAAGACATACAGTCTTCGTCAGGAGACGTTTAAGGCCTTCCCAGTGCAGCTTTTGTGTAGGCCTCGTTTTCATGCTAGCTTGATCACGTGACCCCGATAACCTCTTAAAATCGCACTTTCATGCTTGAAACATTGATCTGCATAATTGTGGTGATTTTGGTTCAATTTCTGTTTTACAGAGAACGGCAAAGAAATCTACCAGACTGTATTTTGCACGTGCCATTTCATTGTCTCGTTCATCGACGCTATTGTTTGGTGCCGTTATAGTTGACGTCGTCGTCGTTTTTTGGTCGAGGTCCTTATTGCCAGGGTCGGAGGAAAGAAGCGCTGTTAAATTGTGAGCAATAATGCCTACAAGTTGTCATCGGAGTCGGATGAAAAAGCGGGGAGAGAGAAGTCTGGGCCCCGGCTCGCACTTACGCCGGGTATAGTGTTAAATTGAGAGCGAAGGAACCTACAACTTATTGTCGGAGTCGGATGGAAAAGCGGGGAGAGAATAACCGATCCCCGTCGGGGCCCCGGTTTAAACCTACTCCGGAAATACTATTAAATTGCGAGCACAACAACCAACAACTTATTTTCGGAGTCGGATGGAAAAGCGGGGAGAGAATAACCGATCCCCGTCGGGGCCCCGGTTTAAACGTACTCCGGATATACTATTAAGTTGCGAGCACAACAACCAACAACTTACTTTCGGAGTCGGATGGAAAAGCGGGGGAGAGAATAACCGATCCCCGTCGGGGCCCCGGCTCACACTTAATCCGGATATACGATTAAATTGTGAGCACAACAACCTACAACTTATATTGTCGGAGTCGGAAGGAAAAGCGGGCAGAGAATAGCCGACCTCTGCCTGGGGTTCCGTTTCCCACTAACCCCGGAATCATCGCTACGGAGAGTTTAGAGAGTAGCACTGGTCTACCAGATGGAATGGGTCTCAAATAATATTGTGTACAAGGTCAAGGCCAAGTAGACTTTTCAGCTAAGTAGCCGCCCCTGTGGATTGGAGAAAGAGGACGATTGTTCGTCGTCGCGCTTATTACCATGGGGAGTGGTGTCATGCAGCCCGTAAGTAAAAATAGGTAATACATTCATGTCCTATATACACCAAACATTTAAAGCATTGCAACTCTTCTGCTTTTCAAGATAAATTGCTGAAAAAATTTACCGTTTCTTTTTCTTTTTTTACATGTTTGTTTTTCTTGTGCTTGTGTTGTGCTTATTTCACAAGTTGGAACTGGCGTGAAATAATCACAAGCACAAGAAAAACAAGCATTTTTCTTTTTCTTGTTTTTGTGTTGTGCTTATTTCACAAGTGGGAACTGGTGTGAAATAATCACAAGCACAAGAAAAACAAGCATTTATCTTTTTCTTGTGCTTGTGTTGTTCTCATTTCACAAGTAGGAACTGGCGTGAAATAATCACAAGCACAAGAAAAACAAACATTTTTCTTTTTCTTGTTCTTGTGTTGTGCTGATTTGACAAGTAGGAACTGGCGTGAAATAATCACAAGCACAAGAAAAACAAACATTTTTCTTTTTCTTGTTCTTGTGTTGTGCTGATTTGACAAGTAGGAACTGGCGTGAAATAATCACAAGCACAAGAAAAACAAACATTTTTCTTTTTCTTGTTCTTGTGTTGTGCTGATTTGACAAGTAGGAACTGGTGTGAAATAATCACAAGCACAAGAAAAACAAACATTTTTCTTTTTCTTGTTCTTGTGTTGTGCTGATTTGACAAGTAGGAACTGGCGTGAAATAATCACAAGCACAAGAAAAACAAACATGTTTCTTTTTCTTGTTCTCGTTTTGTGCTGATTTGACAAGTAGGAACTGGCGTGAAATAATCACTAGCACAAGAAAAACAAACATGTTTCTTTTTCTTGTTCTTGTGTTGTGCTGATTTGACAAGTAGGAACTGGCGTGAAATAATCACAAGCACAAGAAAAACAAACATTTTTCTTTTTCTTGTTCTTGTGTTGTGCTGATTTGACAAGTAGGAACTGGCGTGAAATAATCACAAGCACAAGAAAAACAAACATTTTTCTTTTTCTTGTTCTTGTGTTGTGCTGATTTGACAAGTAGGAACTGGTGTGAAATAATCACAAGCACAAGAAAAACAAACATTTTTCTTTTTCTTGTTCTTGTGTTGTGCTGATTTGACAAGTAGGAACTGGCGTGAAATAATCACAAGCACAAGAAAAACAAACATGTTTCTTTTTCTTGTTCTCGTTTTGTGCTGATTTGACAAGTAGGAACTGGCGTGAAATAATCACTAGCACAAGAAAAACAAACATGTTTCTTTTTCTTGTTCTTGTGTTGTGCTGATTTGACAAGTAGGAACTGGCGTGAAATAATCACTAGCACAAGAAAAACAAACATTTTTCTTTTTCTTGCTCTTGTGTTGTGCTGATTTGACAAGTAGGAACTGGCGTGAAATAATCACAAGAAAAACAAACATTTTTCTTTTTCTTGTTCTTGTGTTGTGCTGAGTTGATAAGTAGGAACTGGCGTGAAATAATCACAAGCACAAGAAAAACAAACATTTTTCTTTTTCTTGTTCTTGTGTTGTGCTGATTTGACAAGTAGGAACTGGCGTGAAATAATCACAAGCACAAGAAAAACAAACATTTTTCTTTTTCTTGCTCTTGTGTTGTGCTGATTTGACAAGTAGGAACTGGCGTGAAATAATCACTAGCACAAGAAAAACAAACATGTTTCTTTTTCTTGTTCTTGTGTTGTGCTGATTTGACAAGTAGGAACTGGCGTGAAATAATCACTAGCAAAAGAAAAACAAACATTTTTCTTTTTCTTGCTCTTGTGTTGTGCTGATTTGACAAGTAGGAAAAGATAGCTTCAACCGCCCAACTTTTCCTTGGAAATTGGCGTAAATCTAACTTAACGGTTACATTACTTTGAGCTTTTGAAGCCATCACGACACAAATATTGCATAGGTTTCGATGGATACATCAAGAACATGTCTTCTAAGTTTTATCCACAACGTTTCTTCTCGTGATCCATGAATTTCCTTCCTTCCCTTGCGTTTTGAAAGTTAGGCATTTAAGCCATTTTGGGCAAGCCAGTGGAGCCCCATTGCAATTGTGCGAACATTTAGAGCGCCTTTAAAACATATCGATCAAGCGGAACTTTTCAACTCTTCATTCGCCATCTTGCTGGATGGTTGGAAATAGGCTGGATCTACTTGTCTTTTAATAGCCTCATCTTGATTGGTCAATTATAATCTTTTTTAGTACAATTTTCTTGTTGGTGCTTCATAGAAGTCCCGGGAAATCAGATTTTTTTGCGTGAAAAGTGGTTGCTCTGTTTTTTTTTTGTTGTTTTTCTTTTTTTAATTCATCAGTTTAAAATGGAGTAGTTGAGGTACTGTTTAACTTTTTTTATTATATCTCTCAGTTAGTACGCGCGCTGTGATTGGTCAATTTAGCGGGCTGTACTTCACTGTACGGTCCGCCAAAGTTTGTTTTGGTCGCCAAAATGACTCCAGAGATATAATAAATATCTTATTAACCTCGTTTTCTCGGTCCGTACTGTAAAATACGGATCCTCGTTTTTTCCCGTCGATTTATGGCCCAAGCGCGTCGCGCTTGGGCCATAAATCGACGGGAAAAAACTCGGTCCGTATTTTACAGTACGGACCTCGAACTCGATTAATAAGAGGTATGTAATCCACTTCATACGAAACGATTGTGCTATTTCGACCCTAGTGACTGCGTCTCGGTCAGCGGTGCCGCGTGCAAAATTCTTTGTAAAGCTACTGAACAGTACGGTACTGTGGTACTGTTTGTTTTACTATACAGTGTGGTTCTAACTTTTTCATCTGTGGATCAAACCATGCAGTGTGACCATTCTTTGTAAAGCTACTGAACAGTGCTGTACTGTGGTACTGTTTCTTTTACTATACAGTGTGGTTCTATCTTTTTCATCTGTGGATCAAACCATGCAGTGTGGCTATTCTTTGGAAAGCTACTAAACAGTACTGTTTTTTTTTTGTATTGTATGGTAGGAAATTTATATATTTTGGATGTGGTTATCATTGTTTTGTCTATCTATTTTGGGAAAATTTAATTCACACCCTTTTGCTTGTAGCGCACACTTAGGAGTGAACCATTTTGTGTAATCCAACGCAGTATTGGAAAGTTGCCGTCACATTTTTACTTGCGATGTTTGTAAAGCTTTGGGCTTTTTGTCAGTTCTTTACTAGAAGTGTAGAATTTTTCTAAAAGCCTTTCAACGTATTGTAAGACTGCAGCTAAAAATTGGCCATACTATGTCTTATCTAATTTTTCTATGGAGAGACTGCTTTACTTTGGGGGCTTATCTACCTTCTTGTCTGTAAATCGATTTTGAATTTGATTTTGAATTTGATTTGACTTTGTGACGTGAAAAAAAAAATTAAAATCGCACTTTATATGTAATTTTTATACATCTTAATGCTCTTAAAGTACTTATCAAAGAAATCTATCTTTGTTTTGATGAAAATTACGGATCTTGTTAATTCAGTCAAAGAGAATTTTGTTTTTCCGTCTTTTTAAAAGATGTCATGTCATGACGTTTGGTCGCCATTGTCCCAAAATTCTGACTTCGACAAGTTCCGCAACACACAAATTAAGATGTCTAAGAAGTGTTATGCATATACATATATGAAATAGATTTAGGCAAACCTAAAAGCGGAGCTCCTCACACAGTCCCTCCAAAAATGCTTGAAAACTTGTAGAAAGAACTCAGCTTTATGCTTATGTCCCTCCAAAAACGCTTGAAAACTTGTAGGAAGAAAATTTTTCCTCCAAAACCGCTATGAATAATCCGTTTCTTCAGCAAAACATTGTAGACTGCTGTAGACTGCTGGCTGTAGGTTGTGTAGCCGCGGCAAGCCGCGAAAAGCGCGCGAAAAACAAAGCCTCGTTTCGGTTTAAGACCTTCTAAATATCCCGGATGACTATGGCCGCCATGTTGGGGCAACGTCGTCGTCGCTAGGCGCACGCGCCCGCGAGCCATACCGCTAGCCACGATGACCATGAAAACTCAAACGCATTGTTTTCTCAATTTCTATCCTCGCACGGTAGTTATGGGGCTCCGCTCTGCGGCTCTTCGAGCCGCTGTGGAGCTCCGCTACTATCCATGAAAAAAAATTACTCAGTTCCGATTGGCTAAGAGCGCGGCAGTTCAAGTGTAACACTAGTGCAAAAATTGTAACACCAGTGCAAGTTACAAATTATTTTTTTTTTCATGAAAAATTACCAACGAGCAATCATACGGTTTTCTCGTTCAATTTATTTGGACAAGTGGACTAGTTAATTTTTGCAAAAAGCTCAATTTTAAAGTGCAAATAAATCACATGTTTACCGCTAGTTGTTTGGGGTGAATTTGTCAAGTTACGGTGGCCAAACGTCGAAACGTTTCACCTAAAATTTTCAAGGTGTAATCTTCTGCCTTCGTCCTTGCCATCCGCCATCACAGACATCGCCATTCAGTGGTGAAAGGAATGTATTATATGGCTGTGTCTCAGAAGGACTGGGAACTACCGAATTCACGAATTTGATTGGCTGAAATCGATATTGACCTCGGTCAAGATTCTCCCATACAGACCTCCAGCTCGGTTAATAAGAGCTAAGTATAGACTTATCAAATTCACCGTAATGAGTAGACCAAGGGTTTCATGATCGATTTCCTGCTTTCATGAGACAAGTAACAAAATTTCCCGTCTTTGGGACGCGTATAGTCGCACCGTGAGAACATTTCCCGTGCTAAACGACAGTGGTACGAAAACAACACGTGTGCTGAGATCTCAGCAATAACATTTCCGTCTGTAAAAGATTCACAGAAACAAGAAGCTTTTGATTCCAGCCATTGTTTGATTCTTTATGCAAATATAGGTACAACAGCTGAAAAAAAAACCCGCATATTCCTTGGATTGTCAACATGTACCACAAAACAGAACATTTCACTTGTTACTTCCTTTTCAGCATTATCGTTTGAACTCGATTCCATTCATGGTTTGAATGTAGTAATCAGGTTAAATCTGGAATCTGGAGAATACTTTACCACGGTCACAGCTCACCGTCATTAAAAAAAATACCTGATTTCGTATTTACGAGAGTCCGTTGCTGTGGCGACAGAAAAGATCTCGAAGGGAACAAAATCAACTGTCGCAACCAAAAATACCTACTTTTAATTTTTCCTTTGTTTGAATAATAAACCTTGTTTATAAATCGTAAAAGATAAATCTGCAGAACAAACAAATTCAAAGCGACTGAATGTCGTGTTTGCAACGTCCGTTCACATAAAACACCGTATGTTGAAAAGACCTCTTCAAAAAAAAGGAAAAAAGAACAAGCTTTCAAACACATCCGAAACCAAATTAAAATTTTTGCACAATTACGCAACTTCTCGATTTTGCCAATGACCCCATTAACGAGATTATGAATGTAAATTTCAAATGTTATGTGAGAGGAAGAGAGCATATACATTGGCATAAAATTGAAAAATTATTATTTTCAACCATATTCGAGGCCGTTGCTGAATGTCAAGAATCCAGAGGATTTGAAGCCTTTGACACCAGTGTAAAATATCCGTAAGACTATGCATCCCTAACCTTTTTTGCCTACGGATGAAGCCATGCAGCGTAATAACTCTTTTGAAAGGTACTGAAGAGTATTATACTGTGGTACTGTTTGTTTTACAATACAGTGTGGTTCTTACTTTTTCATCTGTGGATCAAACCATGCAGTGTAACCGTTCTTTGTAAAGCTACTGAACAGTACTGTACTGTGGTACTGTTTGTTTTACTATACAGTGTGGTTCTATCTTTTTCATCTGTGGATCAAACCATGCAGTGTGACCATTCTTTGTAAAGCTCAACTGAACAGTGCTGTACTGTGGTACTGTTTGTTTTACTATACAGTGTGGTTCTAACTTTTTCATCTGTGGATCAAACCATGCAGTGTGACCATTCTTTGTAAAGCTCAACTGAACAGTACTGTACTGTGGTACTGTTTGTTTTACCATACAGTGTGGTTTTAACTTTTTCATCTGTGGATCAAACCATGCAGTGTGACCATTCTTTGTAAAGCTACTGAAGAGTATTGTACTGTGGTACTGTTTGTTTTACTATACAGTGTGGTTCTAACTTTTTAATCTGTGAATTCACCCGCAATGTTTGGTAAAACAGTATCTCTGAAAGAACCACACTGTATAGAAAAACAAACAGTACCACAGTACAGTATTGTCCAGTAACTTTCCAAAGAATGATCACATTGCATGGTTTGATGCACAGGTGAAAAAGATAGAACCCCAATGTATAGTAAAACAAACGGTACCACAGTACAGTACTGTTTAGTAGATTTGTGGTAAAACTTGGCTCCGTATACATAATACAAAAGATGTAATTTCGTCTTTGACATTTATTATATGGATTAAAATGTAATTTAATATATAAATAAAATATTAGCATGACTTGTGCCGTTTTGTTGATATTTGAGGTACACGCAAACATACCATCAATAAAACCGAAAAAATGCTGTTTTTGTCTGTGGAACAATAATTTAATTGTTTGGTAGCGTAAACAAGCGCAGTGTGATCAGTTGTTGTAGGCGAAGGACCTATGACGTCAGAACAGCGGTCGGTTCGAATTTGGTCAACTTTGTTGCAAGATATAGCTGGCTTCCTGTTGACAAGCGTCAGAAACGAAGCAAGGTTTAAATCTTATAGCAATCACATATGTAAGTCGCAGGGAGAGGTAATTATTGGATTCTTGGGCCTTTTGTGTTTTTACGTTTCAATAAACTTTGACATCTGTTGCAAACAAAGGTCGCATCTTTCCTGGGGCTTAAATTGAACTCAAGATGTTTCGTTAGGCAGTGAGGAAGGCTTGTAATTGCGATGTCACAGCCAAATAAACACTGGTAGCAATTTCCTTATTTCGAATTAGCAACTGACAATTGTTCTGTGGAAAAAATGGCGATCGTTGTCGATGTTACTCATCAATTAATTTCCCAATTTCAGTAAAATGCAACCCGCTGTGAAATTAGGCAAAACTACAAAAGAACATTTTTCTTCATCTCAAAAATAAGATTGAATGTTGTAAAACAACGTGTCGCGACTCCGTTTCAATTATAGTTTACAGAAATCAGTGGGCGACATACACGCGCAAAAATCGTTCAGGGAAATTGCCATGCTGAAAAGGTCATGAAATACCAGACGTTCAGTTTCTAGGACAAGAACGGCTTCTCATTTAGTGGTGAATTAGCAAGCGCGCGCAGTGCGGTGCCGGTCATTTTGGCGGGAAAATTTTGACAGCCGCGATTTAGGGGCGAAAACGAATGCGTGTATTATATGATTTGGCCTCTGCAAAACTCGATTTATCGCCAAACTCGACTTAACCAATTTTTTTTTTAAATTGTATGTCAAACTAGTTGATAAATTACGTTGTACCACTGTAAAATTTAAGGGACGTTTCGAGCGCTGGCCGATTGTTTGAGCGAAAGCTGAATCTCATAAAGCTCATATTACATTAATTAGGGAATTTGAATTCGCTAGTTTTAGTGGAAATGTAGCTGTTATTACTACGCATAGGTTGCGTCTACTGACATTTTTGCTACGAACGAAAACATTAATGAGTCAGTGGTTGAAAGGTAAATGGATGGAAAGCCACAGCAAAATATTTTTGAAAAGGTGTTAATTCGAAGGAAGTTTTTCAGACAATTCAACATACTGTCTCCTAGGCTATATGTCGTAAGTTGTTGCTGCCTCTTTCACCATACAGTGGGATTTGTACTGTTTCATTTGTGGATCAAAACACGCAATATAAGTATACTTTGCAAAAGTAGTGGACAGAACTGTATTTTTATACTGTTTGTTTTACTATGTAGTGTTGTTTTATTTGTGGATTACCATTCTTTGTAAAGCTACTGAATAGTACTGTACTGTGGTACTGTTTGTTTTACTATACAGTGTGGTTCTATCTTTTTCATCTGTGAATCAAACCATTCAGTGTGAGCATTCTTTTGAAAGCCACCGAACGGTCCTGTACTATGGTACTGTTCGTTTTACTGTACATTGTGGTTCTCACCTTATTTATTTATGGATTGAAACAATGCAGTGTACCCACTCTTTGGGAAGGTTCTCTGAACAGTACTTTACTTTGGTATTGTTTGTTCCACTTTAAAATTTCGCACTAACATTTTAATCGGTGTAAAAGAAAAAAACTGAGAACTGAGAACATTACTCTTCGGTTCTTATGTCAAATTACTAAGCGATATGAAGTGCCAGAAAGCAGTAAGAAAATTCATTTATTTAGCATTTTGTGTGTTTTACAACAAAACACCCAATTAGAACAAACATAGTAAAAAGGCAGAGAACGAAACCCCTAGAACGGATGGAGGTAAAATCACGGATCATTCAATATAAAGGGCCAATTTTCATAACAGACATTGCAGATCACTTTTTAATATCTCTTAAGAACCATGTAGACACACCATGTCGTCTACTGTCAGACCCATGGATCGGGAAATAAGTACCATATTTTGGGAAAGATATCGCTTAGAATGGCGTTGTAATACCTCAAAATAATCTCAGTGTTTTGCCGTCGTGATGTAAAATCATGGGTTTTTGTCGGCGATCAACTGTGCCCTGAGGAATATACAACTAATTACCGGCCTGGGAGTCAATAACGTTATCACGCAGATCCAAAAACGTATTGTCACAAGAAGTAATTATGATCTGCGCTTTTGTTGCTTGTCGCCTTCCTTCCTTGAAGGAAACAAACAATACAATGAAGAAGAACGGAAGATAGGGGCGTTATATAGATCTATCCTATGGCGTCTTCCGTTAGCGATAAAACACCACCCTTAAATTTGCATTGGCGAGGGCTGATAATAGCGAATAATGCCCTGAAACAAACGGATTGTGGAAGGCTATAATTACCGTACGTATTTCCCATCTAGTTGGGTATTTAAGAGGACGAACGACTTCGGTGTTGTATTGAGGACGGACGCAAACTCGACGAAGCATCAACGATCGAAAGGTGAGATCATTCCCAAGAATCTCGGTGCGATTTCAAATTTATTTGCTTAGTAACAAGGCATGAAAAACTGAAACATAGAGAAAATTGAAAAGTTTTAAAAGGTAAATCAATGGAAATTTCAACTCCAAATACTCTAGTAGCTCAATGCCGTTTCGAACTGAAAACCGATCTGTGTCGAGAACACTTAAGTCTAAATAATGATAACCAATTACTTTATGTTATGACCAACCCAAAGATTTGCTAATCAATTGTATTTTATGAATTATATCTTGTGGAAACGTAAGTAATTTTAGGCCAAGTTTTGTCTTCGATTTTTTTTTGTAGGAGCTAAGACAATAAATAAGAAAAATTAACCTGCAAACGAAGGGATTGCCTGTTTTACCCAAAGTGACACTTTTAACAAACACTGAAAATTAGAATTCGATTTTTAATTTGATGGCACTGCAATAGAGGACTCTGTTTAGTCTTCGTGTACCAACAACGAAAGATTTTTACCCAAAACACACTCACTGTGATAAGTTTAGTTACAGACGATGAACAATTGCTTAATTTTAGCCATCTTAGGTATAATTCTTATAATATAAATCCTTGATCTTTGGATTAAAATCGTAGAATGATGTTAGACTGCGGTACTGTAAAGCTACTGAATAGTACTGTACTGTGGTACTGTTTGTTTTACTATTCAGTGTGGTTCTATCTTTTTCATCTGTGTATCAAACCATGCAGTGTGACCATTCTTGGTAAAGCTACTGAACAGTACTGTGCTGTGGTACTGTTTGTTTTACTATGCAGTGTGGTTCTAACTTTTTCATCTGTGGATTGAGACCATTCTTGGCAAAGCTACTGAACAGTACTGTATTGTGGTACTGTTTGTTGTATTCTATAGCGTGGTAATAGAAGTGAAATGGATGTACTGACACGACAAATATGTCGTGCCAGCGTTCGAAAACAAGCGCTCAAATAATTTACGTTAAATAATAAAATTTGGAGTTCTGAGAAGTGTGCAATGATAACCTTTTAGAAATTTTTGCACTTGCAACGAAGCTTGTAAAGGAGCAGGGAATACTGTCGAAATATTTTTTGTATGCAGAGCGATTACAATATCGACTCTGTTTTTTGGTTGTGATGACTTCAGCCATGCCTTGACGTCACAGTAGTGCAGTAACAACAAAGAAAATATATCCACAGATTGAAGTTATCAAATGAGTTGATAGTGCAAAAGTGACTGACGTTTGAGCGTTAGTCGTTTGCCAGGGCGAAATTAGAATCTGCGCCACGTTCACTTCAGTAAAAGATTAGACTGTATTTCATCGTTTTTATCCATGGGAAAAACACACGTGAAAGTTGTTTATAGTTTACTAAACAAAGAACGTTTGTACTGGTTATTGATAAACCTAGTGCAGTTTTTGTTTTTACATTTTTCGGCTTTGTTTGTTCAATAGTTTGCGGTTCCCCTTTAATTTGGCGGTTAGTGAAATATTGTGCTTGATGGCAGTTATTGACTCAACAAAAACACAGTTAATTAGCAATGACCTTCAGAAATAGCTTAATATTTGCGTTGATATTGCCCGTGGGGTTACATTAGTGATAACGCCAATGTAACGTTGCCTGGAACATTGATATAACGCGTGTTTTGATTCGTTAGTTGTCACGGTTGCTTGAGACGTTGATAAAGCTTCGTGGTTGGTTAAAAGTTCTCTTAGGGACCGAATATTCGATTTTGAAGAACGAAAGGTGCGTCGTGTAAGAGTAAAAAAAAAATTGCAAATGTAGACAACAACAATATATCTACACGAAAAGATGCTACAAAATTCCAGCAAACTGCTTGAGAAAAATAAATCATCCACCCTAGTTTTCTTTGGATGCACTTTTTATAAAAAAGGGAATCCTCGTAATGTATATTCTCAAAATAGCTCTGGATTTCTCTTTATAGAGATCAATTTATCTACAACCTTATTTGTAAATAAACGTTACGAAAACTTTTTAAAATCGCAATTCTGAAAGAAAGGAATACCGTCTGACATCCTAGACTGTCAGGTACAAAGATGGCCTTAAGTTCAACCAAGAGCCAATTACTGGAAGCGCTCATCTCCACTATTACTTTTTGAATCGGGCTTTTTTAAAGACCTAGTTATTTTTGAAAACAGAAAAGTTTTTGAAACATTTAAAGACATGTTACCATTATCAAATGAAAAAAATAAGCAAACATTGCTTGCATGTGGCTACTGTATTTATCTATTTATCCAGATATTTCCCACAATTCTTCGCGATGAGCGAATTGTATTGTGTATTGTGATTGGCTAAATACTAGGCATGCGCTGACTGGCTCCTTCACTCACTCATCTTTTCTTTGGCATATTGACTCCTGCATTATTTCATATGCAGTAGCCAAAAAAGGTTATAAATGGAATAAATAGAAAACGAAGGTTTGAAACATAACATTAGAATGTAAAGAACAAAAGATTGAAGTAACGAAAAGAATAGCAACTAGAAGAATAGTGTGGCTGGAATGGAGACTCAGTGTTGGTCTATTTTCCTGAATTATGAGCATCTCATAAATGACATTGACACTCATACTTCCAAAGACATTTCTTTAGGATCTTATGTCGTTAGTTATGACAGATTAGTTATTAAATGACATTAATTGATCATCGCAGTTATGTACACAACTTAAGCAGCTGTGAAATTAAAACCTGAAAAAAAAAAAAACTCAGGCCTGAACGGGATTCGAACCTCTGCGATACCGGAGCAGTGCTCTACCAACTGAGCTATCAAGCCAACCGGTCATGTTGTCAGTTCGTAATATACCCGTAGATGGAGAAGGATGATTCAAATGAATATATGAAAGACCATATATTTGAACTGCGGAATAATATGAAATAACATTAATTGATCATTAGATTAGTTATTTTTATTTTATTGAATCGTTTCGTAGTTATTTTTGAAAAAGCATTGTCCTGAATACTTCGCCTCAAAACAGATTCCATAGTTTTGCGATACTGCTTCAAATTATTGCAAAGGGTTTGTCAAGTTCGACTGACTTTGGTACAAACCGATGTTTTGAAAAAACCTCCTTCATTAAGACTGCTGACGCCTTACAGAGTAGGATGACGGGCTGAAAGGCGTTATGGAATTGCAAACTGATAGTCCTAATAAATGGGCAAGAGAGAGCTATTACGGGAAAGTGGAATATGAATGCGAGTTCCGTTTTATGCGTATAGTTTACTTGACAGCTGTATTGCATTTGCCAATGCATGCGAGCCTGGGTGAAAACACCATTTCTTGCGAAAGCCGTTTGAAAAAATAAGGACTGTCAAAACTCTCGATCAAGAATGTAAAAGTTAGGAACGCTCGAAATGAAGGGCTTCTGGCTTAGTGTAATTTATGTTTAAAATTTAAAGAATGCACAGTATAATTCTGTTACAGATTGTGATTGGACCCAAGAAAAACCGTATGGCCTTTCGTAAAAGTGTAATTTGAAAAAGTGTTTTTCTTGTTAATTTGACTGAGCCATTATTTCGAGATATCTAACGCCATTATCGATAAATATCTAGAGATATGACTAAGAGCCTGTTTATTTATTCATTAAGAAGCCTCGAGAAAGATTGTTAATTAAGAGACGTTATTTTAATCTTATTTCCAGATCTGGCACTGAGGGATAATTGTCCTTTCTGATAGGACAGCGTAGGTGAACGCAAAGCGAAATATAATGAACAATGCGACTAAAAATATCGTGAAATGAATGATAAATATTTATTTCAGTCTTCCTAAGAAAGTTTGCTTGCGCATCCAACTGAACGAGTCGTTAATAATGATAATTATGATAATAATAATTATTTGGACTATTAAATTGTGTGATTTCACAACTGGATGTAATAAAGTGGTAGTTGCCATGCAATTTTGGCCTGAAATCATACTTGTGATTTTAAATCGAACTCGTGCTGCGCGCTCGTTCGATATTTGAAATCACGCGTACGATTTCAGACCAAATTGCACTCCATTCAGTTCAATTATCATTATATACATAATATGATAGAAAAAAGAATGAAGTACAGTCGAACCCCAATATTTCGAACTCGGTTAATTCGAAGCCCGCGCTATTTCGAACGAAGGTCGAATTCCCTTGGATTTACCCTTATGTTTTCAGTCATTTACTATCAGCTAATTCGAACTCGGTTATTTCGAATTCCCCGTTATTTGGAACTTGTCAAAAACAGAGTTCGTACATAAGAGCACAGCTGAATACGTATTGCATTTTATTTGAGCTCGTTTTGTGTAATTAATGACTTAACAATGCTTAACGCACGTGCAGTGTCCCGCGAAGAAATTCCAGCTGTGTTATTCAGTAGGGGTATAGAATGGTAAAATCCGAGACTCGCCGAGACGCCGAGACCCTCGTTAAAAAATCCGAGACCGAGACTTAACTGTTTTTTTAAAATCCGAGCCCGAGACTCCGCGTAAAATGGGGTTGACAGGCCTACACGACTCCCCAGCGCGTGTTCAAAGTAGCCTTTTTATAGTTTGGCTCTCACGAGTATGTCTTTGAGCGACCGCCCTCTTTTATAAGATACGAGGGGCGGTTTTTTGTAGATTCCGCTCAGTAATGGTTGTTGTTCTATTAAATGCCAGTTTTTCATGAGAATTTGCTTTAGGTTTGGCACTGACTCTGAGACTCACATTTTAAAAATTCGAGATTTCGAGACCTGTTTTTTTTTGGGAGCTCGAGATTCCGAGACTCTAGTTTGTGACGCCGAGATTTCGAGACCCACTTTAAATTTGCCGAGACTTATTTTTTTACAGGGACCATTCTCTACCCCTTTCAGTTACAAAACAAGACGCACTGTTAGTGAACTATTCTTTCGGCTAAAATACTCGTGTATGAACGCTGCTATCTCCATTTTGATCATTTGACATTGTAAAGTACAGTAATGTTCTGAATTTTCTTTGGTGATTACAAACGTCTTTTGAGATCTGCTTGGTGATTCATCTCTAAGCATTTCGCATTCTTTAACAAATCAGCGTGATAACGTGGGAATCAGCGACATCTAACACTCATCTAAGCTTGAAAGCTGTTTCTGCAGGACCTCAGTGAATGTTTTCTGCCCTATAAAATGTAGAGTGCACGGCACTTGCATGCCTTCTCCATCTCCAAGATTGACTGGTTTGCCCCTGGCGATGACGCTGCATGAAGCGTCTCTATCATCCCTCAAAAAGTATAGAGTACTAAAGTGTGACGTCACAAATATCTCAATTTTTGAAATTATGGGATTTATTAAGATGTTTGCAAACAGCATGATGAAAAATGCCTACAGGCCAAAAATCAGCCTCTCATTTCAATTTTGGAGTGAGATATTGCAACTTTTACGCTCCAATGATTCCATACAAATCCTTCTAATTTTGTCTCTGTTCTAAACGTTTGGAACCGAGACAAAATTAGAAGGATTTGTATGGAATCACTGGAGCGTAAAAGTTGCAATATCTCACTCCAAAATTGAAATGAGAGGCTGATTTTTGGCCTGTAGGCATTTTTCATCATGCTCCTTTGAAATGTCTCAATAAATCCCATAACTTTAGAAAATTAGTTTTTGTGATGTCATCACTTTAGTACTCTATTTAAGTAGCATCTGTCATCATATACCGGTACACGAGGGAATAACCATTGTATTCTCTTTGTTTAGGGACGGACAATTAGAAAAGTGATGGGGGGGGGGGGGGGGTGGGGCAAAACGTCCACTTTTCCCTTTCTTTAAATGCCCAACAGAGTCTTTACCTTCAGCGTCTTTACAAGTGACCAACAAATAGTGAGGTCCGTCAAGCAATCGAGACTCTCTCACGCTACAGTTTGTTTGCTGTTGAGGGAGCCGAGATTCGACGGCAAACAAGCCAGTTTTCATTCACGATCGACAATAGTATTGGAAAAAATCCAGAACATTCAAAGATCTTTCAATGCAACAGCATCTGCTGATTTCTCCGACGTATAATTACTATATTTTTATTTAATCATTGTCTTCCTTCATACTGTACTGTATTTTATGATTCATTGTTACGAATTTTACCCTTCCCTGGCTATTTCGAAACCCCGCTATTTCGAACCTTTTTTTTCCATTTCCCTTGGGACTTCGAGATAGCGGGGTTCAACTGTAGAATGAATAACTTACGGCGGGATAGATTAGTAACCATGCAATATAATATGAAAATCGCAAATGCGGGTGCAGCCAGTTTCTTTAATTTTCTCAGTAACCCAGTACTTTTTTATTGTTTTATTTTCACCTTCCTTTAGGTATGTTGATTTTCTGCCCAATGAAATGCTGGTTTATTTAAATGTCAGAATTCGGTCAAATATAACATTTGTTATTGATATTTATTATTAAGAAATTTGTGCACTTTTTAATGTAGCTAGGATTAGTAAGAATTTCTGCAATCCATTGTCTTTGAGAAAAAGAGCCTTTGTTGCCAGAAAGTTTGGTACCGGCCTTTGCATACAAATTTGAGACCAACTACTTTATTTAAGAGGTTAAAAATGGTAACATAATCTTCTATACGCATGTTTTGCCAGGTTAATAAAACATAAACAGTAAATTTATTTCTGACATTCTCTTCTCTAGGAAAGGTCCGGTATTGTAGGAATCAGTTTAAGAATGCGAGCCATTTTAGCAGTTATCTTCTTGGGCTTACTAGCTGTCGTGGCAAAAAGTGGTAAGTTTGAAAAAATATTATAGGAAAACATGAAAGCATATACGTTTTTTAATATATAATTTTAATGTTATCTAACATGGTAATGATTGCCATTGGAGACAAGTGTTTTACTGAAAAATACACTATTTAGGATAATCATATGAAACTACATCCGGGGACTGAGTGACGTAATATTTATATCACGTGAAGATATCCTTGACGCCATGGCCTAAACTTTCCCGCTCAATTTTAGCAATTACGTAATTTTCGTTTGTGCACCTCCTTTCTGTCCATGTAACAAAGAGAAAAATTACACGTCGGTTTAAATATATATATGTTATTTACCAGGCGGGAGGTCCGTATGGGAAAAAACTGTGCCCGAGGTCTTGCGTACGGCCCGAGGCCGAAGGCCGAGGGCCGTACTCAAGGCCAAGGGCACAGTTTTTTCCCATACGGACCGACCTAGACCGGTAAATAACTTATTTATTTTTTCTGTTTGTTTGCTTTTTTTTCAATAGCGCGGAAAAAAATCCGGACCGTGGTCCGTATCGTAAAAAGCTGGACCGGTTACGAGCGCGCGATTAGCCAATCAGATTCGAGGATTTGGGATTCCGGCCCGCTGAGATGCTTCAGAAAAAAATAAATGGAATTTATTTCCTCGTGGTGTAAACAATATTTACGTCTCGAATATAAAATAGAGGATATTACATGGTGGCGCCTAGATACGAAATTTCTCTTCGCATGTCGAGTGGTCGCAAATCGTAAAAAACGGTACCCCTACGGCAAGAGAAAGTGAGGAAAGAGAACGTAACCCCGTCTGATGTGATAAGGGGGCGGAATCTATTTATATCTCGTTCCATAGCTGCGCGGTTTCCCAATACCGGAAGTGGAAAGTCGAGATCAAACGAAACAAGATCCACATGGCGCATTGAAATTACAACCCCATGATGAGAAGGACATCAGCCATTGGTCAGTTAAAATAGTCTCCGGATCTAAAAATAGATTCTGTCTCCTTATCATAGTAAGAGAATTCAGTATGGAAGATGCGTTCTTTTACCTCATTTTCTCTTGATTCTGTCCCCTTATCACAGTAAGAGAACCCAGTATGGAAGATGCGTTCTCTTACCTCATTTTCTCTTGATTCTGTCTCCTTATCACAGTAAGAGAACCCAGTATGGAAGATGCGTTCTCTTACCTCATTTTCTCTTGATTCTGTCCCCTTATCATAGTAAGAGAACTCAGTATGGAAGATACGTTCTCCTACCTCATTTTCTATAAACGTTTTCTCATGAATTTAAAGAAATGCTCAGTTATGCAATTTTTCTTTTTTTTTTAAGATGATGATGAAAACAGCTTATCTAGTGAACCAAATAACTGGTGAGTTTTAACCTGTACAGTAGAACTGTTTATTTTACGACACTCTCCAATGCAGTTGAAAATGCAATTCTCAAACCTATTTATTATGATGCATAAAGGTAAGACAAAGGAAATCAAGGATTGTGACGTGGATGGGTATCCGGTAAAACAGGGCTCGTTTTTGCATCGTTCGTTTCTCCTTCAAAATAATTTCATTCGAGAAGCTATAATAAAAAAACACTCGATACATGTGTTTTGTCGCAGATCAAACACCTCTAATGTCGCCAAACATACTGCACTGCGCGTCATATTTTCTCCTCTCGTGCTGGTGTTTGATATGTGATGAAATACTACATCTAGTGTTTAATATATTATTTGAAAGTTTGACCCCAGCAGTATTTGTTATAGGTTTCGTAAGCTCGTAATATATGTAGGTTGCAATACGGGGTCTGATTGAGGGCTAACGTGCATTTTAACTCTATATCCCTAGGAATTTGCAAGATTTACCAAAGAGTAAGTAAAACGGGGGCCAAGGCAAAAAAAGAATAACAATGTTGAGCTATTTTAGTTTGATATTGTTACAAGGAAAAAGCTTTTCAATCCCGTAACTTGTTGCTGAGATGATGAAAGCAAGTTATTGAAAGACTGATACCTATTCACTTCTGTAATAACTGAAATATCATCGCAGTTATGTGCGAAACTTAAGCAGTTGCAAAGGTAAGACCTGAAGAAATCCAGGCTTCATCGGGATCCATGACCGTGAGATCGCGTTCAAGCCTGAATTTTTCAATATCAATATCAGTTTCTGGGCAACCGTGCACCTACCCCTCCCTTAAACCAACATTAACGCTAACTTTTTAACTCATTATAACTTGTTGGATTAGGGGAGGGGTAAGTGCACAGTTGCCCAGAAACTGATATTGATCCAATTTTTTTAAGGTCTTATCTTTGCAACTGCTTAAGGTCTTTTACTTATTAAATATTTCTTCCGCAGTTCATATACGTGTAATTTTCATATATTTACATTCAATTTATGCCAATGTGTATGTCGTATTAGGGATCGCCTTTACCAAAACTACTCAGCAATACACTTTGAGTTATTTTTTGAATGAAGCGTTTGGAAGTTCTAGTAAAAAATATGATGTTTCCTTTCCAAGGTCTTGCTCCCAATATCATGAGTGACAAATTACTCTTTAATTTTGGCGCGAAATTTCAGCGTTAATTTATGATTTCACATGTGAAATCACAATGTTGTTATGGCAACTTCTCCTACGGTGCCAAAATGGCGTCTAGGGTTTGAAAATGTTAAGGAGTATTAAATTTGTCACCAATGATATTAATAGGTAATCAAATGGTATGCTCGTGAAATAAGGGAATAATTTCACTCGCGTTTGGTCCAAAATTTAATAATTATTAGAAAGGTTGTTAGAATTTGGACAAAACGTACGTGAAATTATTCAGTCACTCGTCAGCATTTGATTTCACGAACTAATCATATGCCCTGTCAATTTACGAACACATAATTTATGACATGATTATATCCAATTCACTAAGATGTCGATTTTTGAATCAATTTACTTAACGTTGCGCCCACTGACGAGACTTTTTCAATTTCTGCAGGAAAGAAACCTATATTAATGCCGAGGCCAGGAAAAAGAAGGTACATTAACAACCTACTAGTGGCTTTACAAAGAATGGTCACATTGCATGCTTCAATTCACAAATGAAAAAGCTAGAACCACACTGTATAGTAAAACAAACAGTACCACAGTACTGTACTGTTCAGTAGCTTTACAAAGAGTGGTCACATTGCATGGTTTGATCCACAGATGAAAAAGTTAGAACCACACTGTATAGTAAAACAAACAGTACCAAAGTACTGTACTGTTCAGTAGCTTTACAAAGAGTGGTCACTTTGCATGGTTTGATCCACAGATGAAAAAGTTAAAACCACACTGTATAGTAAAACAAACAGTACCACAGTACAGTACTGTTCAGTAGCTTTACAAAGAATGGTCACATTGCATGGTTTGATTC
>OX453283.1:24990634-25093134 GCA_949710005.1 Ricordea florida | reverse complement strand
CACACTGTATAGTAAAACAAACAGTACCACAGTACAGTACTGTTCAGTAGCTTTACAAAGAATGGTCACACTGCATAGTTTGATCCACAGATGAAAAAGTTAGAACCACACTGTATACAAACAGTACCACATTACAGTACTGTTCAGTAGCTTTACAAAGAATGGTCACACTGCATGGTTTGATCCACAGGTGAAAAAGTTAGAACCACACTGTATACAAACAGTACCACATTACAGTACTGTTCAGTAGCTTTACAAAGAGTGGTCACACTGCATGGTTTGATCCACAGATGAAAAAGTTAGAACCGCACATATTAACCATAATAACGTCACACAGTTCGCTCTAAGACTAATTGCATAGTCAGTTGTGATCATGAAATTTACTATTATCTTGTTTCTTTAATATTATATTTATTGCTGTTTAAACAGATAAACCTCCGCTCCGACCTCCAAGACCAGGAAAGAAAAGGTAAAGAAGTAGCGCGTTGAAATTTTTGCATGTATACTATTAAAGATGAAACGACGAGCTTTGTTTCTAGTAGAACAATGCTTTTATATAGGACAGTTGTCTTGCACAAGACCGCAATACTAGTTTTACTTGATTCATTTGCTCCAAAGCTTCGAAAAGAGACTAATAAAAGTTATTAGGAAAGAAAAAAAAATCGAACGAATAATAGAGTTGCAAAGACGAAATTTTGAAACATATCGTGTACGTTACTCAACAATTATTTCATGGGCGCGCGTTGGATATGTGTTGCCTATCGCCAATTTTTTATCCAACCAAAATTATTTTATTTACATGTAATTTTCATTAAAGTTTCCGGTTATTTTTAGTTACGAAGTTGTATCAGAACGTCGGAAATTTCGACGCATAAAATAGTTAGAGTTGCTCGTCTCTTTGTAAGAAACTTGAGATACGTGCTTTGAAGAATCCTCAAACCAAAGTTTGCAGCTTTCTTGGTCGTTGCTGGTAGAGTATTTCCTTAAGTTCGTGCATCTCTTTTATATAAAGCTCGCAAGATCTAGTCATGAGAGGTTCGCCTCTCGCACAAACATTTCAGCTCGGCACAGTTATTTTCCATATAAGGTCAAACTAAGGTATCTGAGCTGATAACCGAGATTTAGCGAACAATCAGAACGCTAGGGTTGCAATATTCGAGGTTTAGAATTTAATGGTATGAATAATATTGCTTGTCAAACAAATGCTTTTTTTATTCTTCTTAGAGTCACTTCTGAATTAAGAGGCTTTGACCGAAGTATTTCAGGTAATGATACAAGTAGAAATGATTGTACTGGGAAGGAGGAAAGTCCTTCATTCGAGTAGCAAATCAACGGGAGGATGGTTGTCCCGTTTCCCGCTAAAATGACGCGGCTTCCCGCGCGTGAGTTCTTTTACCATTGGTGATACGTAACTTTGAGGTTAACATGAATGAATGTGTGAAATTCGTTTGAATTCCTTAGAATATTTCGCATCCGTTTATGTGAACAAGCCTGCCATTTTTATTTGATTTATTTTGTGTGTCCAAACGAACTATTTTTATTTGCCAGGGGCCCATGGGCTCGTTTATATACCAATTACGTTTTCACTCTCAACAGAATATTGGAGATACTTTAAATAATAAAAATTACAACAATGAATGCAAAGATAACATAAAAATACTAATCAGTATGTAAGATTACACAGGGATTGCCTAAATGAACATGGCAAAGTAGAAGCTATAATTTTTGGGGGGAGATTGTTCCACTGTGCAATTGTCCTAGGGTTAAAAGAGGTCTTATAATAATCACATGTACAACGTGGCTGTTTTAATCGATGACATAGAGACGAGAGCGTGGTTCTGCTCTTTTGTTCTTTCTGAAGCTTGTCGTATCCATAAGTAGCTAGTCCATTACACTTCTTGTACAACATACAAAGACGTGCCTCCGTTCGCCTGCGCTCCAGAGATCTCCATTTAAGAGTAGTTAACATATTATTCATTAACATTTATTTCCGAAATTATAAATTGGTCCACATGGTAATTCAGGCAAAGTGGAAAATGTGACCCACAGTCCATTGCAAGCTTCATGACCAGTGACCCTGAAGAAAACTGACCTTCGGATTTTGTTTACTTCCAAGCTGATCAAAAATGGCGATCGTGAACGTAGTCATGAAAAAAAAAAACACTTCCAGATTCCAACTCGACCGGAAAACAATGGACGACGGGTCACCCTGTGAATGCGCCACTGCAAAAACCTATTAGTTTTTTTCATGTTTTATTATTTTTATTTAAGATTCTGTTAGTGTTTTCTTTTTTGCTACTGCATATGAAATAGTGCAGGAGCCAATATGTCAAAGGAGCCAATCAGCGCGTGCCTAGTATTTAGCCAATCACAATGCACAATACAATTCGCGCACCGCAAAGAATTGCAATTGTGTTTAAACTCAAAAGAGAATAATTTACGTAAAAGTAATGAAATCGAGGAAAGACGATAGGTATGGCAAAAAGGTCCGAATAAACTTAATAAATGCAGTTGCCACATGCACGCAATGCTTGCCAATTTTTATATATATTTTCTACAATAATCAAGTACACAATTATGACACCAGAGCCTCATCTCTTCGTAGGCCCCGTATGTACAGGACAAACATTTTATAGTATTGTGGGGATAGTCTCTAAAGAAACTGGTGCTGCGTCGGTGGGGAATTGAAACACAAGAAATTGAGTGAATCAAACGAATTGATTAAGTAAGCTATAACACCATATAGTAAAAGGGAGGTGCTGAAAATCGAGGAAAGGCGATAGGTATGGCAAAAAGGTCCGAATAAACTTAATAAATGCAGTAGCCACATGCACGCAATGCTTGCCTATTTATTTTTATAAAGCCTTTGCGTATATAAATAAAAGGGAAATAACTCTAAGGTGATTTTAAATAGCTCCTTCATTCCCTTCCAGGTGGAGGTCATTGGAAATTCACTCGACCCGGGAAGAAAAGGTGACAGAAAAATCTTGAAATTCTAACCGTGAAAAAGTGTTTCTTAGTAATAATTCGGAAATCACCTTCCCCCAGACACTAAAACACAAACATCCATATGATATACCATCTGCTAGTTAATCATATAACATAGTACTATTCGTAAAAAACGGGACCAGAGAGACAAGTTCGGATAGTCTAAAGGGCCAATTTATCCAGGTTCGGACTATCGAGGTTCGACTTTATATTGGTGTCCGGTATTTTTCCTCTTATTTCTTTGCATTTTCTTTTTCCTTTCATTCTTTGGAAGAACCACGCAGGGTATTTCCCCCGGTTTAGTATTGTGTAAGGTGATTGACTCACATTTCCCCATGACAATATATATACAACTTATTAACCGAGAGTGAGGTCATTACAGGGAAATCTCGGACCGAGGTGTTGATGTATTAATCGAGTGATAGCGAGGTCATTACAGTCAAGGCCGAGGTCTGATATTTTCTTGTAATGACCGAACAGACGAGGTTAATAATTTTTTAATTGTATGGCCTTTTTATCATTGGAGAAAGAAAAACGGAAGGGTTTTCAATATCCGCTTGCGCGCGCAGGAGGTCATTCGAGGTCATGTTCACTGTACCGAAACACACCTGACCACGCGATCGAAACCAGAAATGACAGAAGTTTCTTTGAAAATGAGACAACTTTTGTCTATATTAAAGAAAAATTCCCATAATGCCTGGTCATTACAAGAAAATCTTTCCCGCTCAGCAGCCAATCAGAGCGCGCGTACTATTGTAGCCATGTAATAATCACCAAATAATGACTTTATATAAGCTAAATACAGCAAAAGTAAAAAAGATGTAAAGAACTTAGTTAACATGTGTAATTATTAACACTGTAATTTAAGACATCTGGGGCCGGTTGTTCGAAGGCCGATTAGCGCTAACCGAAGGTTAACTTTTAACGTGAGTTTCATTTCCTCTTGTTAAAAAGCATTTTCTCCTCTAGCTTTCTCTATTTTATTCAGAGCATACAATCATCAAATTGTATTCAAAAAGAATTATACTGAATGTGCTTTTTAAGTTCTCATATCTGAATTTAAATTTCGCACTAACCCTGGGTTACCTTAACCGTGCTTCGAACAACCCGGCCCTGCTACACACTGTCAATAAAGAAGAATTTAAAAAAAGTAACATCCTGTCACGGATCTATCACGACTAACCCCAACCCCACCCCCGTTAAGACATGTTTCTGTTTGAGATCAAATAAGGCGGTCAGAGTCCTACATAGCGGTAGGTACGTGGTGTAAGCATCATATAGTGGTTCCCCGTTAGTGAATATATGGCATACATTGCTCTCCATAGCCATACACGATGCTTACACCACGTACCTACCTACATAGCTATATTATGCACCACCGATCAGGGCTTTTGCGAACCAATCAAACTTACACATGATAATAATAATAATAATAATAATAATAATAATAACACTAAAATCATTATCATCATCATTATTATCATCATCGTCCTCAGCAGTAACAGTATTTAAATCACTATTATTTTCATCATATTTTTAGACATATCAACATCAAAAATGCTCCAATTTGTTTGGTTCTTCAGTGTCGTAAAAAAGGTTCTCTTTTCTACTGGAGAATATGGAATCTGTAGAGCGCAACTCTGTATATATGGATTTGAAGAAAACGTTTTCAGTTATAACGAAGAAAACTCAAAACGTTTCATTAACTTTGTCTTTTAGGGCGATTGAGAGACTCTAAAACAGAAACAAAATAGACGGTAAGTTTGCCAGCTTAACTTAAGACCTTTCATTTCCACGTGTAACTTCTCCGCACGATTCCAATCAACTGTAAAGTGAACAGGTCATGAGAATATATAAATTCATTTACCAAAAGATATTGGCTAAATAATTTATTGAACCAGAGTGGCATTTGCTCTGACCAAGGGCCGACGGCTCGACGCGTTAGCTTACAACTCACTTTACGAACTCGAGGATTGCCGCGCACAAGTACGTCACGCCATCGAGGAATATCACGCGTGACGAATTGAACGGGCTAACGACCCAAACGTCAACACCAACTTTATCAAGTCGTCTCATACAAGAGGTGACGAATGGTCCTTCAAAAATTCTGGGTCTCGCAAAATTTTAGTCGAATCTCACGGGTCTCGCAGTCTCGCTTTTTAGCGGTTATGTGCGTCTCGCAGTCTCGATTTTTATACGAAAGAGTCTCGCACTCAAAACACTTTGAAGTCTCGGTCTCGCAATCTAAAAAGTCAAAATGTCTCGGGCTCGCAAAGAAAAACGCTAGTCTCCCCGTCTCGCAAAGTCTTTCTCATTCGCCATCTCTCGTACAGCCATTTTTGTGCGTTTTTACCAACGCAGCAACAGATTCTTTAGAAACTAAGTCCGTTATATAATGGTAATTGAACTGAGTGGAGTGCAATTTAGTTTGAAATTATTCGCGTTATTTCAAATATCGAACGAGCGCGCAGCGCGAGTTGGATTTGTAATGACAAATATGATTTCAGACCAAAATTGCACGACACGAAGTTCAATTACCACTTAATCACATCCATTTTGAAATCGCGCAATCATAGTTTATATATGTAGATGGTTATGAAACTCGACAAGTTTCTTTGTTTCATGTTTTTGTTCGCCTTTTTGGCCTTGAACCTGCACAAAAACACACGTTTTTCGGTAGGATAACCAGTCAAAAGTTTCGACTAATATATTCACAAGTAACATGCGAAACAAAAACAAGAGACTGTGCAGGGTGACGGTCAATTCAACATCTATTGCGAGTGCGTTGTTCTTGCTTTTGATATCTCCAGGGTTTCATAACCAGTCCCTCGATTAACTATGGCACAATTTAATAGTTCTTTTACAGGAATTTTGTTAGTCAAGTGCCAATATTTCATTGATCTTTTGGCCGTTTTTTAGAAAAAAAGAGGAACCGGAAACACTTTTACATTTCAATTCAGTTTATTCTCATTGGCTGAGAAACAACATGCGATTTGGAGTGTTAGATTAGGCGATTCATAAATAAATCACACTGTTGTGGGCCAATCAAATTGCAGGGATCACCTGTTATTTCAAAATGGGTGTAATAAAGTATTAAGCGTTTTCTCTCTCATCACCTTTTCTGCTCTCCTATTTCAGATCCTCTTCTAAATAAGGAAAAGAAATTAACTACTTCTAAAGTCTAATTTATGTAACGCACAATCTCTGGTTCCATTTTTGCTGTGGCATTACTCTCATTGAAAACATAACAAAGACCGAACAAAGATCTGCTTTGTGCTGCCATGGCAATGCTTTGACAACTAGATGACATGTGTAAATAAAGATAAAGATTGAAACACTATTTGTGGTGTTTTATGTGCAGTTCTGACCTAGGTTTGGGCAGGCTCGTTAGAGGGAAGGGAGGGCAGTGGATCGCGGGCTCACACGCACTTCCGAGCACTCTTCTGTTTTTACTCTCAGTTTCCAGGACCCCGTGGAGTCATTCCAAATTGGTTTAATACTGCGCGAATCTAATCTGTAGCTCAGTGGTAGAGCGCCCGCTTTGCATGCGGAAGGCCCTGGGTTCAACTCCCCGTATCTCCAATTTCGTGTCGTAAGTTTGATTTTTTTTATCTTTTGCCATCTACAATAGGAATAGAACTGTTCTCTAACATTTCTGGGATATTGCTTTATAAACACGCGATTTTGCTTTAACGAAGAACTAAAAGTCTGCTCAGGGAATGGAAATCTAGTTTCTTTATAATGCAAAAGTACAATTTTTTAAATAATTTTATTTTGAAAAATACGATACTATTGATCTGTATATCGTGTACAGGAATCACAGTTGTTTTTTTGTTTATCTGTTATCATATTCTTTATGTTATATAAATTATTTGCTGTTGTTTTTTTATGGTTTATTTATTGTTATTTAAAATTTTTCTATATTATTAACTTGCGAAGTTTGCCAAAGAATACTGTGTTTTTAGAATCCCCGGTATATCCTATTGGTATCCGTAGGGGATGTGGCTATTCTAGTGCGGACGACCCGGTGATAAGATCACCGCATCTTTTTTTGCTGTGTCTCCTTTCCCCAAATTATGATAGTAAACCTTTTGATAAGAATCACTTATTTTCTACACGCTTGGTTCCTGTTTTGCGAGAAAAAATGTCCTAAGGGAGATGTTGTTGCACACAAAATAGCGCTCAAGGCTTTTAGACATACAACCAAAACAAAGCCGAAGAATTTGATTGGGTGATCTCAACATATGAACTCCATCCAATGTAATAATACACATTGTTATATACCTAGACTTTCATTCATCAAAACGAGCACTGCGATTGGTTGATTCTTGGTCACGTGCCCTTGAACAAATTCAAATGTATCCCGACCGGGAGACAATTGCGCAGTTGTTTCCCGCGCGCCAGTTGTACCGTCTTTGTTTGCTTGTTTTTGCTAAGGGAAAGTCTAAATATATAACAAAGCACTTAATGTATGGTCCCTCGGGAAACTAGTTAGTTTTGTTTTCCCTCGAGTCCTGATGTTTCCCTCGACTTCGTCTCGGGAAACATCAGGACTCTCGAGAAACAAAACTAACTGTTTCCCTCGGAACCATACATTAAGTGTATAATGAAAAATGTGAAGGAGCTGATTTGTTGGGAGCATATTAAATAGATTTAGGCAAACCTAAAAGCGGAGCTCCTCACACAGTCCCTCCAAAAATGCTTGAAAACTTGTAGAAAGAACTCAGCTTTATGCTTATGTCCCTCCAAAAACGCTTGAAAACTTGTAGGAAGAAAATGTTTCCTCCAAAACCGCTATGAATAATCCGTTTCTTCAGCAAAACATTGTAGACTGCTGGCTGTAGGTTGTGTAGCCGCGGCAAGCCGCGAAAAGCGCGCGAAAAACAAAGCCTCGTTTCGGTTTAAGACCTTCTAAATATCCCGGATGACTATGGCCGCCATGTTGGGGCAACGTCGTCGTCGTCGTCGTCGTCTTCGCTAGGCGCACGCGCCCGCGAGCCATACCGCTAGCCACGATGATCATGAAAACTCAAACGCATAGTTTTCTCAATTTCTATCCTCGCACGGTAGTTATGGGGCTCCGCTCTGCGGCTCTTCGAGCCGCTGTGGAGCTCCGCTATCAATTAATCCCAAACAGTGGAGAAATTTGAAATTGAATTTTTACATGTTTATTATTAACAAGTAATCAAATGATTTCGAGTGCAATTTTGTGTAAATAAGCACTCGTAACATGGATGGGTTCCTGGCAATTTTTTCTGTCTTTGAAAAATTCACTTGTGCTCATTTATGCCAAAATGCACTCAAAATCATTTGATTGCCTATAGAAACACGCAGAGCTCTTACTGAAACGAGCGACGGGGCCTGGTTCCCAGCATATGATTACACAATGGCGTCCACTTTTATTAGCATCCCAGCATCGTTCCCTTTTCGTTAGCTCGTTACTCTATCGTTGGGAACACATGCACACCATCGACAGTATCTACGCTTCTTTGTAAACTGAGTAACCGGGGTACGATTTCCGCACGGGTCCCTACTTCATTATGCATGCTGAAGTTGTTTTGTCTGATGTAATGCACGTGCAAATATTTCTTGTGTTCGAAGAGCGAAATTTATTTATTTTTTTTATTTATTTATTTATTACAATTTAATGGCAAAATCACTACAATAAAATAAAGATGGTACTCTAAAAATAAGTTATAAGAATTAAGAGGAAGCAAGAGGAGATAAGAGGAAAGGAGAGAAAGACTGACATAAGAGATAAAAGAAAGTAAAACAGAGCCATTAGGATAGTCCACAAAAGAGTCGACGACCCCATACAAGGCGGACCACCTGAAATAGTATAGTTACAGAATGCATAATGAAGTAGGAACCTGTGCGGAAATCTTACCGTAACCGGCAAGCAGGAAGGTTATGTAAGTTAAAATTTGTCTTATTCAGTACTATTTTAATGGATAATCATGGAAGTATGATTTAGTATTTAACATGCATATGCTTTTTCAAACTAGTGCCTTGTTTTAGTTCTTTGTACAACACATTCACATGGTTGGGCATTGTGTACCGTTGCGTAATGGTACCAGCAAAACTTCACTAGTTTTTACGCTTCTGATTCAAGACATTAAGCTCAATATGTGGACATGATTTCGTTGCTATTTAGGAATTTTGCGGCATTTATTGGTTCTGTCTTCGTGTACCGGCACACAAGGGCAAGGGAGTGGGGTACGGTTTTGAATGTGTGCGCTCGGGATGAAGTATGGCGTATCCTGCCGTCCGTTTATTTAACAATTATTCGCCGAATGTGAAGTGCTTATCAGTGAATATTCACCGATAATCACTGAGCCTGAGGCGAATGATTGTTTTAGTATAAATACACAGGTGGTTATTTCAAAAAAGAAAAGAAAAATAATTTTATTTGGAGCAACCACAGAATACAGGGCCACCCTGGTCCACCTCGTTTACAGGTGTCGGAGGCTTTTGTAGAACGAAGCAGATAACAATGGACACTATTGTTATTCAGTGGTGTGTAAATAAGTGGCCCTGTATTCTATAGTTTAGCCTTATATTTCATCAAGAGCTCGCGAACGACGTGTTTGGGTCGGCGAATCTCAATAGTCTTTACACAAAGCAAATACTTGTCAGCTGCAATCGCGGGAAATCGCTTGCCAACATGCCGCATCGTTTGGTTTTGGCTTTAATTGATTGGTTAAAAAAGTGGCGTGTGATTTTTAAGCCAATCAGAACCTATCGCTGTAATGCAAAGAGAAACGCGACAACAATTTTAACAGTGAACTGAAAAAATTGGGTAACTGGTCGTTTCGCCCGATGGCCAGTTAGCCCGAAACGAGTTCACCCGAACTGAAGTCGTTTCGCCCAAATCGTAAGAGTCGATTCGCCCGAATGAGAAATCGTTTCACCCGGACTTAATAGCAAGATTAAAAGGTTTAAGAGCTAACAAAGCTTAAAGTTTATCCATATACGTATTCAGAACACCGTGTGCCTTTGCCTAGAGTTCAGATTTGTTAATTGTCGTGTAACTGATCGAAGAAAACGTCAAAACTGGTTTACTAAAGAAACGCCTTAATAATAGTCCAAGAGAACCGACTTTTCCATCGGAAGAAGCGACTTTTAATTCTGGGGGAAAGGACTTCAGTTTGGGAGAAATGGTTTTGGGCAAACGTAAACCCAAATAGTACTCCAAGACAGTCGTGACGACGCCGGGAACAGCGCCAATGAAACATTGAATTTGTTTTCCGCCGGTTCTTTAAGTGACATGATAATTTTTTTTGGTTCCCACTTTTATACACTTTTATTCAAACTGTGAAATTTTGCACTTGATACCGTTCGCAATTAATTCCGAATTTCTTGTGGCAATTGTGCCCTTGTGCTCTCTCGTTTGCCAAAAAAAGTCATTTCACTTTTTTGTTTTGTAGCAGACAGTAAAAAACTTACCAGAATATGCACCCACAGTTTCACTGCGTCGTTCACTCGAGCTATTGTTTAGTGCCCTTCTAGTCAAAGTCGCTGTCGACGTGTTTTGCTTTAGCTCCGTAAAACTTGTTTTGCAGAGGACGGGGACGAAAACTACAATATTTTAAAACTAAAGCGAAACGTTTTTTCAAGACTTAGAATGAATTGGGAATACGACTTCAAATTTAATTGTCTTTATATGTAACCTGTAATGTAATTCTTATTTTTTTTGTATTTTGTAATATTATGTTACACAGGATTCTACTTAAACTAGCTATGCTAAATAGATGTTCCTGTTAAAATATTGAAATAAAAAAAAAAAAATTTTATTATAATGACGAAAGTGTTTTAATGACACCATTCGTAAAATTCATACGAAACTACATCCGGAACTTAGTGGCGTATTTTCCATGTCTTCACAGGTCAGGATATCGATTCCGTCATTTTCCGCCTTACACGATTCACTTTGTGTGCAAAGCTGCCAGACGAATGCGTTTTAAATTTGATTTTGTCTATCTAATAAAAAGACAGTTACACGTTGTCTCGAAGAAATAAATTTTATGTTCTCGTGGCAAGAACAATGCGTGAACGAGTCAGACATTGTTGTTGCCACTCGAACATAAAATTCATATCTTCTTGCCACCGTGTAATATCCTCTGTTTATTTTTTTCTCAGCTTCTGAGCGGGCCGGAATTCTAAGTCCTCGAATTTGATTGGCTAATCACGAGCTTGTCACCGTTCCAGCTTTTTATGGTACGGCCTACGGGCCGATTTTTTCCCCGCTGTCGCGATTACGGCTCGTTAAAAATATAAAACGTTACAAAAAAAAAAATAAGTTATTTACCGGGCTAGGACGGTCTGTATAGCAAAAACTGTGCCCGTAGTCTTGCGTACGGTTTTTTTTTTCCCAGACGGACCTCCCGCCCAGTAACAGAGTAGATAAAAACTATATTTTTTTTCAAGCATCTGAGCGGGCCGGAATCCTAAATCCTCAAATTTGATTGGCTAATCACGCGCGCATGACAGGTCCAGTTTTTTACCATACGGCCCCCAAGCCGGATGTTTTTCCCGGCTGTAGCAATTTTCTATCTTTTTTCTTACTTTAAAAGGAAGACTTCCAAAAAAAATAAGTTATCTACTGGGCTAGGTTGGTCCGTATAGGAAAATACTGTGCCCTTGGTCTTGAGTACGGCTCTCTGCCTTCGGCTTTCGGCCTTGGGCCGTACCAAGAGAACGTAAGGGACTCACGACCTCTGGCACAGTTTTTCCCACAGGGACCTCCAGGCCGGTAAAAAACATATAAGGGACGGACCATTAGAAAAGTGATGGGGGGGGGGGGTGGGAATTTTCAGCTTGGACGAATTTTTTTTTTCGCTCACTACTTGTGCAGGATTTTTTTTTTCAGGTGAACCCCTCTGCACGAATTTTTTTTACTACGTGTGAAAAAAGTCACAATTGGACCTTCCTTCTGCACGAATTTTTTTTTTTACCTTCTTCCTTGCATGAATTTTTTTTCTTGGCATTTTCCCTTGCATGAATTTTTTTTGTTTTTTTCCCCACCCCCCCCCCCCCCATCACTTTTCTAATGGTCCGTCCCTAAGTATTTTGCACGTGCAGTTTAATGGTGTGGTTCATAAACGCTATCGGTTTGGTGTCGTTTTAGTCAACTTTGTCCTCGCGTTTTGCTTGAGCTTTTTCCCCTAATTTTTCTTGACTGTGCAAAGCAGGAAGAATCAATAACCACAGGAAGACGAAAAAAACAAGAATAATAACGACGAAATAAGATCTATTTGATAAAATGCAAATTTTGTTTCCTCGAGGATGTGAATTACGTCGGTTTGTCGTCTTAAGATAAACAGATGCTTGTTAGTTGTATTTTCGCCAAGGAATAAGTGATAAATACCTTATGTTATCAATAACTGTCGTTAATTTCGCAGGAAAAAGGAAGGTTTGAGTTGACGACACCTTGATGAAGCTCCTTATAATTAAGAAAGGCGAGAAACAAAAATCGGTAATTTTAACCATAAATAATATTTGTAATGAAAAAGGAAAGACAACAATATAACGAAATTAGATAAGACCATTGTGAGAAGCAATTGAGTCAATATTCCTCTCCACAATTGAGCAACGCTAAGCCAAAACATAAATTAAAATTCCATTTACGTGGAAGCTTGTGACCAAGCTTTATGAAAGCTATTAGGTGCTTGAGCAAAACACGACGACGTGGATCAGAACAGCACCAAACAATATAGCGTTAATGAA
Organism: Ricordea florida; assembly: GCA_949710005.1. NCBI lineage: Eukaryota > Metazoa > Cnidaria > Anthozoa > Corallimorpharia > Ricordeidae > Ricordea > Ricordea florida. The sequence continues at coordinate 25,080,420 of OX453283.1, read as the reverse complement.
CGACACAATAAAACTGCATGTGCAAAATACAATCTCTGGGGTGGCGAATGTTCCTTCAAAAACGTAACTCTGGGTCTCGCCAAATTTTAGTCGAATTTCACGGGTCTCGTAGTCTCGTTTTTTAGCGGTTATGTGCGCGTCTCGCAGTCTCGATTTTTATACGAAAGAGTCTCGCACTCAAACACTTTAAAGCCTCGGTCTCGCAGTCCAAAAAGTCAAAATGTCTCGGGCTCGCAAAGTAAAACGCTAGTCTCGTCGTTTTGCAAAGTCTCGCATTTACCATTTGCCGCCCCTAGACTTTGTCGTCCTTCTGCAAAACAACAACACGAAATAACTATATATTTTTCAGGTTTTGTCGAAGACGCGAGTGGGCAAGGGGAAAATCTCTTGGTGAAATGTGGAGAAAAATGCAAACGATAACATTAGCGAAATGGTATATTTTGATAGAAATATGGAAACAAACTCAAACAACCTTCGTACGGAACAAAAACAGTTTTCTTTCACTGGTGCCGTCTTCGGCGTCATCCTCTTGTTTCCTTAAGCTAGATATTTCTTTTTAAAGTGATGAGAAATATTTTTTTGAGTTAAACCCAAACTGTAAGCTAGATATTTTTTTTAAAGTGACATCACGTGTGAGAAATATTTTTTTGGGTTAAACCCAAACTGTTCACGGCTAGATTTCAGGCAACGTTAGCTGTACGATTTAGACCTGCGCGATATTCAAATTAAACATGATAATCAAGAACACAGATCTAAGAAAGGTGACTCTGGATACTATCCAATAATGTCTTTGCTCGCTCTCTAATCTCTGGGGCTCATTTTCCGGAAGTGCCGATAACTTACCAAGCCCGGAGTTCCATTTTTAGGTCGGACTCTACCGAATATTTTTGTATTTTTTTTTAACGTAAAACCCAGCCTAATGTACGCGCTAATCTAGAATTGTATTGATTGTCCTTGAAAATCAACTGAATGGTACTTAATTCACACTGCGATTATAAAATAGCTTCCCGGACCCGGAAATTTACTGGACCTTTCGAGAAAGGGCTATCTGATCATATATATATCTAGTTACGACTGTTGTAACTGCGTTAATTGCGATTATTAAAAATAGGTCCAGAATTACTATTTTTAATGCCTAAAGATGAATTTGTCGCATAAATTTAATAAATACACTGTCGCATAAATTTAACCACGTTTATGCGTGAATTTAACTGACGTTAAATTTACGCGACAGTCGAAATTCATCCTAAGTCAAAGAAAGCTGTCGTAACTGAAAACTGTAAGGCCACGTCGTACGCTCACAATAGTTACTAAATATTGTGCTCGCCAAACAAATGATCAAACCATGCAATGTGACCATTCTTTGTAAAGCTACTGAACAGTACTGTACTGTGGTACTGTTTGTTTTACTATACAGTGTGGTTCTAACTTTTTCATCTGTGGATCAAACCATGCAGTGTGACCATTCTTTGTAAAGCTACTGAACAGTACTGTACTGTGGTACTGTTTGTTTTACTATACAGTGTGGTTCTAACTTTTTCATCTGTGGATCAAACCATGCAGTGTGACCATTGTTTGTAAAGCTACTGAACAGTACTGTACTGTGGTACTGTTTGTTTTACTATACAATGTGGTTCTAACTTTTTCATCTGTGGATCAAACCATGCAGTGTGACCATTCTTTGTAAAGCTACTGAACAGTACTGTACTGTGGTACTGTTTGTTTTACTATACAGTGTGGTTCTAACTTTTTCATCTGTGGATCAAACCATGCAGTGTGACCATTCTTTGTAAAGCTACTGAACAGTACTGTACTGTGGTACTGTTTGTTTTACTATACAGTGTGGTTCTAACTTTTTCATCTGTGGATCAAACCATGCAGTGTGACAATTCTTTGTAAAGCTACTGAACAGTACTGTACCGTGTGGTACTGTTTGTTTTATTATACAGTGTGGTTCTAGCTTTTTAATCTGTGGATCAAACCGGTAGTCTCAGTTACTTAGCTTTTCACTGTTTGTTCTGTTGTGCACTCAAGTCGTCACGTTTCCTTGGGCACGGCAAACTCTATGCTCTAGAATGAAGTGCATGCAGATCTCACAGTTTTGGAAACATAACTTTATAAGCGTTTTTGATCACTGATTTTGCCAACGAAAGAGTACAATAATTTTGTGATTTATTCTTTTAAAAGGTTTATAGCGTTTACCTAATCGATCAAATCACCGTATGGAAATAGGCTTAAGTTATTCAATAATACATTCGTCATGTTACAAACGCCAGTTTAAGAAGATAATTCTGGCCTTGGTGTTGCGACATTTCCTCCAAATTGATCTCGCCATATTGCGTTTTCACAAGTGAAAACGGAAGGAACAAAGAATGTCAGAAAACATATTCCTGTCGGAGTGTTAAGTCCATACACTTAAGAAAACACCTGTTATGCAAGTCTTATTAAAGTCTAAAATCTCCTTTGGCCTCTTGCCGTATTCCTCTTAAATGCCAATGAGAGAAGTTGTACACACATCAGGAGAATGAACAGATTCACGTTAAGTGAGCACTGTCTAAATTCTCAAAGGATAATTCTAACTAAATGAATTAATGTTATAGGGAGATTTTGGATGTTCATCACCTCTGGAAATTGAAAGGTTCCTTTTTGACTGTTAAAAGCATATAAGAAGGGGAAAGTTGCCACATAATTCATTCAGAGAGCTCGATTAAGCTGTCGCTTCGAAAAGTCGGAGGCCAAAGGAAAAAACGTAAGTATATCGATTGAAAAACATTTGCTTCTGTCGTGTAAAACGGAGCTTTCAATTGTTAAAACAATAATCGTTGAGTAATGCATCTCGTTTTTACTGACAACTCTCATACGGCAGAATTCATAATGTCAAATTGGTTTCGCACGCGTGTGACAGCTCAAGAAGGAATTCTTCAGGGAGCTAGAGAACCCGAGTAATTTTACAGGAAACACGAAATAATGGAATTTCCACTTTTGTAAGAGATTTTGCGAAAAAATTGGAAACGTTGTTTTATGAGTCGAGCTTGTTGTCCCAACAATGTTTTTAAGTTCTTCTCCTCCTCCCTGGTATTATTATTATTATTATTATTTTTATTATCAATATTATTGGTTATTATTATTGTTATCATTCATTTTTTTAGGTTGCAATCAATGGGTTTGGTAAAACCACCGTATTTAGTATTATTATTATTATTATCATTCATTCTTTTAGGTTGCAATCAATGGGTTTAGTAAAACCACCGTATTTAGTGAAAAATGGTCATTTTATTTCATGAGTTATCTTATAGCTTTTGCTCAAGCTCAAGCGTTCTTTACTTCCACCAATTCTTTTTTAATTTCAACTACTTATAGGTTTACTTTCCATATGAAACTCTTTGTTAACAAAAGGCTTATCATATTTCCAATGGCCACACTTCCCTGTAGACTTGACTATGAAAGCTGTTCATTCTATCTACAAGAGAACTACACTCGGGGATAGGTGCTTTCTCGAGTCTTACTAAAGGAAATGCATTTTCATTCAAGTCACGCCATTCATCCGTCTCCACACCGAAATTTGTAATGGATTTTCACTCGGTTCTTGCTTTTATCCACCTCTACAACTTCGACTTCGTACAATTGGTTGTCTTTGGCAGGTTTTGGTTTTCTCTTTTTAAACGACACTGCCTGATAATCGTTGATAAGCCGTTTTGGCGGTCGCCTCTCACGCTTCGTTTAGTCCGCCATTTTTAATTTTTCAACGGAATGTTGAAACTGCTCATGCGGGCTATAATCTACGTCGTGTATGATCCCTCAATATCAAATGTTCAACGCTGTATGGCAAGAGTTTCATATGTCCCGTTATTTCACTTTATTCGTCGGCAAGAGCCCATTATCGACGGTTTTCTCTAATGTGAATTTCTTGAATGTGAACATCTGAAAATAAAACGTTCTTGGCGAGAAGTTATGTACAAGGGGTTAAGGCCGATGTCTTCGATGACGAGAATATTTGAAGAGGACCAGAGACGAAAAGTTTAGTTAGCTCGGAAAAGCACATCAACAGCTCCTTAGGCATTGTGCTGTCAGGTTCCTCGTAGAATGATTCCTTCCCGTAGCAAATGAGATCTTCGGTCAAATATCAGTACTAAAATAAAAGTAGGGCTAACGCTCGAAACGTCAGCACCCCATTTTTTTACTTTACAATGCTATAACTTACTTTATCAACTTATTTCATAATCCCAATTTCCTCCGTTTTAATTCGATTCCCCACCGATCTAGCACCAGTTTCTTTAGAAGCTAACCTCCACAATAGTCATTTTTTGGTCATATATTTCGTTTGATACACATAGCGTTGTTTTTCACTTCAGTACTTGTTTCCACCTGTTACTGACATTTTTAACTCCAAATCTACCAATTCTTTGTTATCTTTATTGTTTTACTTTACGCATTACAGTTTCCCAACCGAGTTTTTGTCTTGTTTTCCCACGTTGCCATCAATCCGTTAAATAAAACGTGGAATTCACTTTAAAATGGTAATATTTTCCAAAAATTCTATTTGCTTCCGCTCAAGCGTTCTTAAACAATTTTAACCCTAAATCTTCCAATTCTTTCTCATCATATATAATTGTGTTCCTTTACGCATAAAAGATTCACAACTGAATTTTTGGCGCAAGCGTGGCAGCTGACTCTAACGCAAGTTTTGTTCCTCATCAGTTCGACTCCTTTGTGTGGAAAAAAAGCTAAATAAAATATTCGCTTCAGACAAAGTCATCTGTTATTCAGTTGCTTATTAATTTTATGGATTCAACCCTTCAAAAATGAAGCATTCAAGTGGGAAACACAGTCAGTTATTGCTGACAAAATTGACCACGGTATACTTTTTCTTGAAGATGCGAGAATTACTAAAATATTTTTTTTATTTCGTAAACAGATACTTGGTGTTAGCAAATCAACTTTAAGTATTCAGTTCTTCTTCTTACTTATTCTCGTTAAATTTCATTCCTCTGCCAAAGAGAACAATTTTAATTGCCCAATACGTAACTGATACCCGTTCCGCAACGCCTTGGTAATGTCTAACAAAGGCGCTTATTATGGCGTGGATATTTTTCGAAGTTTAAGAGAGAGTCAAGTCTTAATTCAGGATATTTGAAAAGGGCGCAAATGTTATTTTTCCAACGTCGGAAAAAAAGAAATGTGTTCAGAACCATAACTGGGAAATTATTGGCAACGAATTCAACAATTTATAAATAAGACAAAAAGAAAGCCAATAAGATATTTACACAGAATCAAAAGATTTAGGTAGAAGCATACTCTGTAGTTGCGAAGTAAAATCCAATGCAAGAGCTATAAGCAAGATTTAAATTACGACTGAGGCAATATTCATTGTTAAATTATCTTCCTAGCTGTCTAGTGTGTTTATGATGACTACATATAAACAGAAAACTAAGATCACATATTATTTAAGAAACATTCCCTGTTGCAGTCTCAAAATGACTGTGGCAAATACCTCGATCTATCTCTTACTTGCTAGAGCTCTGGGAACTGTTTCTCGAAATGTCGCGCAACTTACCAAGCCCGGGGATTACAATTTTGTTAGTTTTTAAGTTTAAGCTATGCAATTCTGAGTAAACTAACACGTTGGATTAGTTTGTACGTCAAGAACTATACAAATAGTCAATACTAGACTCCAACTTAATGGAGCTCCGAGAAAGCTATCGGGGCCTTGGAAACTTAGGCCTCGGAACGCAATGTTACTCCAGCATGAAAGATATGAAACAATTCAGCGTTGTATTGTAATAGTTTCTATCTGTGGATGTAACCATGCATTCTTTGGAAAGCTACTGAACAGTACTGTACTATGCTAGTGTTTGTTTTACTATACAGTGTGGTTATAAATTTTTCATCCGCCTGGTCAAACCATGCAGTGCAACGTAACCATTCTTTGGAAAGCTATTGAACAATACTGCACTGTGGTACTGTTTGTGTTAATATACAGTGGGATTCTAACTTTTCCATTGATTTGCAGTGTGATCAGTCTCAAACGTTATTGAACAGCACTTGACTATGGTAACATTTGCTTTATGGCTTTACCGCCGTGGAGTATAAAGAAGCATAATTTAATAAACAACACCAATCATTGTTTCTTTTAATTTACACGAATTTCAGACCACAGTCAACATGGCTTATAAAACCATCCTTACCTGTTTTCTCATCCTTGCTGTTGTGACGATGACGTCACGTGCCCAACCAATAGGTGACGGCGAGGTATCAGGTATGTAAATAATGACATCATTGTTTAAAATCACCTGCTGATTGGTTGAACGGTTACCTAGGCTTGAGTTTTACCAATCGCTTGCAAATATTTGTTTCCAATCGCGGTCACACATTGCAAAGACAAGAATGTAGTTATTTCTATTTCAAGACGGTTTAATCTTGAGTCGACAATACGATTCGACCAAGTCAACATTAAGTTCTACAACTCATTTCTATCCTTCTAAATCCAAGAGTTCGGTCATAGCTTTTCCTAGTACGGACCTGTTAGCTGCTAAATAACTAATAACATTTATTTACCGATATTTTAGAGGAATGTTTTATGAACCATGTCATCAAGCTGTGTTATGTTTCGGTTTGCAGAGGACAGCTTATACCGTACACGAAATATGCAAATGGAAGACAGTAAGTAAAGGAACAGTTTCCTCTTTGATTTCGTGTTAACTAAAAACGCGTGACTTACTAGTTATTAACAATAACAATGGTAACGATAACGGTAACGATAACGGTCACGGTCACGGCAATAATACTGGTAACGATAACGATAAAGACTATGATAACAATTACAATCACGATCACGATCACGGTCACGGTCACGGTCATGGTCACGGCCACGATAACGATAATGATAATGATAACAATAATAGTAGTAATCTCTGTACAAGGTGAGTTTGTTACAAACGTGATTTTCAGAACTTTTGAGGTAGTCATTGAGGCGCCGTTCTTGTCGCGAGGCAAATCGCTTGATCAAATCGCTAAAATTTAACAAACCTTCTATAAGTGTTATCGAAACAGCTTGTTTACTTCAAATCTTAGGTCCTGGTTGGAGGAAAAAGTTAAGAATAAACCGCCATGGAAAGCGCGAGTAAGTAACATTGATAGCACTGAACAGCACTGCACTATGGTACTGTTTGCTTTACAATATAGTGTGGTTGTAACTTTTTCATCTGTGAATTAAACCATGCAGTGTGACCATTTGTAAAGCTACTGAACAGTTCTGTACTGTGGTATGGTTTGTTTTACTGTACAGTGTGGTTCTAACTTTTTCATTTGTGGGTCAAAACATGCAGCATTCATTCTTTGTTCAACGCAAAAATATTTGATATCTCTTATTTCTTTGTACAGACCCTCCTTCTGGGAAGATAATTCTGCAACAGGTGAGTTTTAACCCTGATCAAAATTGGGTTTCAGGCGTAAAGTTGTGTCCACAATATAAGTTTTGAAGTGAGACTTGAGAAAATTGTTTCGAAATCTTTCAAATATTGAGAGAAACAATTTCTTTGCAGATGAAAGTTTGTATAATCAAAGAAGCATCCTAATGAGAGACAGTGAGTATATTTGTTCGTTTTTATCTGTCCCTTCTTCTCATGCCTTTCTCTCTTAATTTTTAGATTATTGCAGTAACGTCCATGCTCATCACGAGATGCATTGCTTTGCGTTTTTGTCACATCATGCTTTCTTCATGTAATACTGTACATTAAACACGATCAACAGTGTTTCATTACACTTATAACACCGGGAAAAGAGCTGAAAATACGCGCAGTGAAATTGTAAGGTGTTCGACACTTGATGAAACTCATCAATTTAGGGTTAATTACAGCTTCATGAATAAAATAATTTAGAAGGAGAAATTGATAATGCGAAAAAGAACCGCACTTCATTGGACTGCAAACACGTTATGGCTGAGTTTGAGATGGTACTACCAAACCACCAAAACTCTCGACCAATGAGAGTACAAGAAAATCTACAACTTTAACAACATTTATCTCAATACTGTCACATGCTCCAACCCTAGCCGTTTTTGTTTTGTTTTGCACAGGTCCTCAGCGAAAGCTCAGAATCAACCGTCACGGTTGAGTAAGGTAAGTTGAAACTGAAAATTGTCACGTAACATACTGTGTCACGCAAGCTAAGGTCATCCCCTCAAAAAGTTTGTGTTCTCGTTTCCCGACCGTACAGCTGAAATCTCGAAAAAAAAAAATGAAATCATTTTTATTGTTAAATCGGGATGTGATAAATGTTTCGAATTATATTAGTGTCTTTATGTTAGTATTTCCTTCAGTCTTTTTTTGGTTCAAAAAAAGAATGAAGGAAATACTAGAATTTCGAAATATTACGAGCCGGTATTATTGCCAAATACCACGTATAGGTCATGCTATTATTTGTTTATAATAGAAGCCAAGAAATTTTTGCTTCGTATCTGACAATGTCGTCGTTGAGTTGAGGCCGTTGCTTTCTGCATGTCCACGACTTCCAAACAGTCATCCACGTCTTAATAGTTTTGACTTTAAGTTTTGACTTTATTTTCATTTACTGCTTTTTCGGCAAGCTTTTGTATTTCCTCACCGAAAATTTCCAGGATTCTTCGCCATTTTCAGTTGAAAACAAAAGTAAAAATGTAATCTTGTTCAGTGTTGTCATGGTAATGTTGTTATACCATCCAATTTTGCTGTTATACCACTATTACACGGAAATACTGATACTATCATCCAATCAAATTTCCGAAATTTCTCGGCTTATATTATAAATAAACCATATATTTGCACCGCGGATGGAAACGTATCTGAATATTTGATCCTAGCTGTATTTGCGCAAGTTTATTTAATGCTTTTCGTACATTCTCTGATCTGATTTATTTCCTCCTTCAAAGGATTTCCATTGATCGTTTTATTTTGCTTTGTTTAAGGCGCAAGGAATACGGGAGATAACGAAGAAAACTGACAAAGCTCAGCGACATTTTTCCTTACAAATGTTCTACGTGTAATAAATAAATGAAAAAGCTCAGGAGTTCTTTTAGGATTAATATGATATCACTAAATTTAACACGAAGACAATAAAATAAACACATTTTGACAAGACAGTCATGGGAAAGTCACTTCAAATTTAATTTCATTCAAAAATTTCCTTTTACTTTCTTGAACTCCTCTATAATGATTAAAGGAAAGACAAAGGAAATCAGGCATGCACCGTAACGTGTTTGGATATCTAATGATGCGCAGCTCGTTTTTGCATCGTTAATTTCTTCTGAATAATTTCCGCGTTCGAGAAACTATATCAGACACTCGATACATGTGATTCAGCACAGTCATATCAAACACCTCGAATTTATTGAAAAATAGTCCGATGCGCGTCGTATTTTCGGTTCTCTTCTCGGTGTTTTATATGTGATGAAATACTGTATCTCGTGTTTTATATATTAATTACGTTTATCATGGTACACTCCACCCCTTTATTAACAAAAGCATCATCGCACAAAAGCCACTTTTATTTAACAATAAAAATTCACATTAACATTAATTCCATGGAAATTAAAATTACCAGCTTAAAGGACAAAAATATCCAATAACGAAGACCAATATAAGCATAAGTAAATTCGCCATTGTAAACAACCGTCGTTTTCATGCTTTCCAAAATGAAATGAGATGAAAATGTTTTCCACACACGGTGGATTAATTAACTAGCGTTCACCATTGGGTGAAATCTCCACACAATATTAATACATTGTAACGCGACCATCCATAAAACACCGAGTTTTCCATTTCTAGTCAAACATACGAAAAAAAAATATGTCTGACCCTGTCAGTAACCTAAAGGAGAATTTTGATTGGTTCACTGAACACTGCTGATTGATTGGTCGGACAGAATGGCAATGTCGAAGGTAAGCTATCACGTGTTTGGGAGGCATTTTCTGTTTACACTATTCTCAAGTGACTAAAAAAGATTTGCTTTCCATTTCCACAAAAAAATGTGTCCCGATACATTGACAAGATTGTGGATATCCCCAAAGTTCTAAAGAACAAAAAAGGCATTTTTCCACTACGGGTACGATAGTTCAATGAAACTATGTCGGCATTTAATCCTTGTTAATTGTATTTGTATTTGTATATATTGTTTCGTGTTGTAATGATACTTGTTATTTGTCATTTAACAAATCGAAAGTGGTTTAGCGTTGTCTGTACTCTTATTGACAACGAGTACGCGTCATCACAGTGGTCCAAAAATAATTTGACTTCTGAGATGACGCATATCGTTGTCGGTAAGGGTACAGACAACGCTAAACCACATTCGATTTGCTTTTTTACCACAATGTCAACGTCAAAGAAAATTTTTTTTTCGGAGCGTCACCAAGATCGTGACATAAAGAAACAACATGCGTAGTCTAAAGCTTTCTCGCAATTTGATTGGTTCATTCCCCAAAATGAGCGTTTCTGATTGGCTATTGCATTGCGTGACACATTGACCCGAGCAGCGTTGTCTAAACTCTTATCGACAACGGCTAATTAGCCAATCCGATTGCGAGATTAGTAGCAGTTGTGGTAAAATCAATTATCGTTTTATGTTGAACCGTGTTAATTAGTCTGTTCTTATATATTTGCTTGAGCGTTCCAGTCAGTTAATTCATAATTGTGTTAATTCATGTCAATCCACTTCAAATATTCACCTGTGCATTACGTTGTGTTTTTGTTGATGTAATCAAACAGTTGTCTCAAGAATGCAAAATATTTTGTTGAAGGGAGGAACACCCAGAAAACCGTATAAAAGCGTTTTGTTGTTGTCAGTAAGTTTAGTATTATGGGCAACACGGACACACAGATTATCACTGAGTTACAAGTCTTGAACAGCTAACCAAATAATGGATACCAAACTTAAAAGAGTCTCTTTACAGAAAACGTTTATTTTATACGATTGCGAGACTTCTTCAGTTCATTGTTTACTATTCATTTTCCGTCGGAACAGTTTTCTTTGTCAGTAATCAAAATTTGCACAGCGTCATATACTTAAGAAATAGAAAACATGTACCGTGTTTCTATCGAGTTATAGAAACACGAGTGAAAGTTTGGGAGAACGAGAAATGCTGTGGGAACACGAGCCGCAGGCGAGTGTTTCCACAGCTTTTTCGAGTTCTCCCAAACTTTCACGAGTGTTTCTATAACTCAATAGAAACACGAAGAACATGTTTTCTATTTCTTTTAGAAAACACCGCGACGAAAAAAAGAAAAGCAACTTGTTAGCTTTGATTATCAAAATGTAAATTCTCTTTGCTCGCGTCATCATTACGTCAACAGCTCGTGCTAGTTCTGTGTTTCTATCGAGTTATAGAAACACGATTTCTAACCAATCAGCGCGCGTACTTTCTTAGGACTGTTTTCTAAAGTTTTTTGCTAGCAATTTAGTGGTATTATTTCTTTGTACCGGGTACGTACATAGAGCATGGTCGATTTAAACTTTGCTGTAACTTCTAGGTTGCATTTCCAGTTCATTTCATGTCACTGTTAAGTTATTCAATGAATGTCATTTCAAAATGTTAACTTGCAAGGGTATATGAATTTATTTTCGGTTACCACATGACTCTCTAGAGCGAATTGCTATTCTGCACTCGGAGGCAAAAGAATAGAAAGCCAAGAAAACAGAGGATGTCCAAAAAAGACACAAATTACAGTGGAAATGAAGTTCAGTTAAATACGCGAATTTTCAAAGTTAAAGGTTCCCATTTTTTGCGGGGGACTGGAGTGCGCACAGTATTGATTGCGGTGGTGCCAGTGAGAATGTTTACTAAAATGAACGTGATAATTTGAAATTTCTCTGAGAATAGAAAGAAGCCGATAAGACTATACTCGCTACATCCGACAAGAAAACATTTCTGGTAATTTGTTATCTGATGTAAAATATCAAAAACCAACACGCGGCAAGTCCTGAAAACAACAATTAACTAGAACGATAGCAGGATCGAAATGCACAAATCAGAGCTAGCGTACGATTAAATCTACATAACAGTGGACCTTAACCAGTCGAGCCTATCGCCTGAACAAGATCTACAGTAAGCTGTCCAAATGTCGCGATCCACATTCAAGAGACTACGTTGTGAAACAAATGAAAATGTTCATACAACAACAACATCATCCACGATGACTAATAATATATTCCATCACAGATGTAAATATATTCGATCGTAATCTTTGCGAAACTGTTAAGTTGATTTAACTGTCTCTCCAGGAACCCAAACAATCGTGTGAGCCCCCTTTATTCCTTTAACTTTTCCTCGCATCTCTCTCAGCTGGCCATCCACAATAACCACTGAGTCGTCGGCTGTGGCCGGCGTTGCTAAGTAACGGACATTACGCTCGCAGCCAATTACAATCGGGCGGTTGGTGTGGATCCAGTCCCTCTCTAACAACGGCTTTCCAACCGAAGAGACGAACTTCACTGTTTCGACGCCGCTCGGATTCAGGTGCAAAACGATTATTGCTCCCTGGTTTTTTGACGTCACGTACACGTCATAGCCGGTGTCACGTGGAAAGAAGGCCAGGTTGCTAAGGAGCAGGCTCGATTTGATTTCTGGGAACAAATGTATATTTCCATGGAGATCAATGTACTGAGTCAAAATAGCGTAGAAATTTAAAGTCACGACAAACTGGCCATCTGGTGATGCGAACGGATAGCCGAAGTAAACAGAATTGATTGATATAACTTCGTTTCTGTTTAAGTCAACCACCATCTGGGACTTCATGTCGCGTTCTTCGTTCGTGTAACACTGCACGAAAGCGTAGTTCCGAGGTTGCGATAGTGCCAATCCCAATGTGCCATAACACTGCTCCCCGGTGAGATTCAAATACCTAGAATATTGCTTTGCAACCAAGTCAACTTCGTGAAGGCCAGGCTCCAAGATGTGAGTGACATAACCATACTTCGCTTTGATGTCCGTCAGCGCACAGTTCTCGGCCTCGAAAAACCCGTGCACGAGTCCTGTGTAGCCGTCGCCAAGTTGTGCTTTGATTGACGTGTGGACAGTCGCTTTGCTAGCCTCGCTGATCACTGCAAACGTGCCGTTGTCGTCCTCATCTTCGGTCAGAACGTCGAGTGTGCTGTTAGCCCAGCAAAGAACCCAAACAGAGTCCAATGACCTTCCAAGAGATATGAGAAACAGTTACAAGCATCGAAAAGGACCGAGTATAAAGAGGTAAGGGCCAAGGTCAAAGAAACAATGAAACATAAATTCTCAAAAATAAAACATAAGAAGGCAATTGGACCTAAAAACAGAAGAGAGCCCATTACCAGGAGTGTTCCTATAAGTTCAGGGGTAGTGTTCCCAGCACAGTAGCAAATGAGGCTACAGTTTTCGTCCTCACTTTTCCCGCAAAACTCTCTTTAGACATGGCGACATTAAAACCTCGAAGGAAACTCCAAAAGGCTCCGTAGAACTAACCCTAAAAAGTTCGCATGCTTAATAAGGAAGTTATATGTCACAGTTTGATTGGTCAATGGGGGTGAAGGGCTAATAGTACATAGAAACAAATAGCACCATCTGCTACTGTGCTGGGGTAAATGCCTAATAGTGAAGAGGAACAAATAGTGCCATCTGCTACAGTGCTTGGGTAAAGGTCCAATAGGGAAGAGGAACACTCCTGGTGGAGAGTCCACCAAGGAGAATTACAACCCAGATCTTGGGAGCGATAAGGTTCACGCTTTTTTTCAGTCAAACTCACCTAAAGTACTTCAATTGGTATGGATAGTCATTAGTAGAAATCTCCTGAATAAACTTCCTTGTTGCTAACTCCAGCACAAGAACACGGTGACCCAAGAAATCCGCCACGTAGATGTATTTAGAGTCGACGTTCACCGCCCCTCCCCAGTTACACTGGCGTTGGCGACCCTCTGTGCAAATACGTGACGTCACTCCTTCTATGACGTTATCACCTGATATGTGGTGGATCACTGATGACGTTTCGGGGTCGATGACGTGAACACCTTCGCTTCCGAAGACATAAAACACGTTGCCACCTTGAACTGCTGTTGAGTTATAAAGGGATAATTAGGAGTTAAACAGCGGGTCGCAGTTGTTTAGAGGGTGCAAACGGTGGAGTAGCAGTTCTCGTGAGACTGTTGTTTTAGTCAGTCATAAGTATTCCTTAAGAAAGAAACACTTTTCCGGACCGTAGTGTGACACTTTTTAATAAATTACCTGCTAGAATTAGAAACATAGATGACTACGGACTTTTCTGCAGAAGTGTTAAGAAATGGCTTGCTTAATACCATTCTTAAGCGTCTACAAGTCGATTATGTATGACTAATAGTTTTGCATTTTTATTATCTAGTTTTACAAGTATCTAATTAGTTAGGCTAGCCTAGTTTTAGTATTTTAGCATATTGAAAAATGAAGAGCCACTATGTGGAAATGTTTTCAATAAAGGTCATTATTATTATTATTATTATTATTATTATTATCATTACTGGATCACTTTGTGCTCTATTGTTTCTGGGCCAGTGGAATTGGTTTGTTTTGTTTATTTCATTGTTCTTTTCTAAGTAGTGCGAACCACTCCATCCTGTCCCTCCCCTCCCAGGTGCATAAATGGGTACCAGTGATATAAGGCTGAAGGAAACTGATATTCTTTCTTGGGGGTAGAGTAACAGCACTCCTGGGTAGTTGATAATTTAAAAACCGAGATAATCACCGGGTTTTGGGGCTACCGTGGCATCTCCATATTTAGTTAAATACAATTGAACCTCGCTATCTCCACAGGAAAACAGCTGGGTGGCAGTCATGGGCGAATGTCAGAACCCTTGCAGCAACACGTAGTGGGTGGAAAGAGAATGTCAAAGCCTTAATTTCCTTATGGCATGGAGAGATGTAGTAGTTGCAGTATTAATATCTCGAACTCAGATATCTCGCACTCCCCGCTTTCTCCAACGCAAACTCATTTCCTTTGGATTGCCTTTTCAGTCATTTACCATCGGTTATCTCAAACCCACGCTATCTCGAACTACTTTTCGTTTCCCTTGAGATATCAAGGTCCCACTGTCACGGTGGTAGATATGACATAAGGCAGCGGTTGTTTTATCGTTAGATAAACTGTTATTTACTCTCCCCTGATTTGATGCTCGACGCCCTTGCCATTATACACTTAATGTATGGTCTCGAGGGAAACAGTTAGTTTTGTTTTCCCGAGAGTCCTGATGTTTGTCGAGACGAAGTCGAGGGAAACATCAGGACTCGAGGGAAAACAAAACTAACTGTTTTCCCGAGAGACCATACGTTAAGTGCTTTGTTATATATTTAGACTTTCCTATCAAACAAAGAAAGAAATAAACAAAGACGGCACAACTGGCGCGGGGACAACAACTGCACAATTGTATTCCGGTCGGGATACATTTGAATATGATCGTGGGCACGTGACTAAGAATCAACCAATCACAGTGCTCGTTTTGTTGAGTGAAAGTCTAGGTATATAACAATACACTATACTTCCGTGCCTCCACAGGCTTACCAATATAATGGCTCCTGGATCGTTTACTGACCTGAAGCTGACGTGTCAGTTATCGGATTTTGGACCTCGAGGGCCACATTTTTATGGTCGATTCCATTCTCGTTTGAGGCCTCGCAAGTATACACACCCGTGTCCTCTTCTACGAGTCCCATCAACAGAAGATCCCCTACAGCGGTCATTGCCACGTGATCATTCATGAAAAGACGATTTTGATCTTTGAACCATCTTATAACTGGGACTGGGTAACCTTGTGCTTGGCATTGCAGCGTGAGATTGGTACCAAGAGTAGATTGTACACTTTGAACAGGAACCCTGACTTCCGGTTTGCTCGCTGCAAAACGGTAAGGCAAATATGAATAATTAGATTTATATAGAAAATGAAATATTACACATAGTACATATGTTAATTGTTGAGTTTATGTCAGCGCGTGTGTAGACATGGTTTTGACGTCACTTTCAAAGCGACCGGCGGTGTAATAGGAGTTGGATTAATGTCAGTATCTTAGCAACCATGCACCTACTCCTCCCCTAACCCAGTATTAACTTATTGTAACTTGTTGGGTTAGGGGAGGGGTAGGTGCACAGTTGCCCAGAAACACATGCATACATACTTTATTGGAACTCCCTTTAACAGGGCTTTTCAGTCACAATAAACTAACTATTAAAGAATACTAAAAACTTATTTACAATAACAATTTAAATTTAAAATTCAATTAATTGTTATAAAACATATTCTTAAAAAGAGTCTTCTTAAAACTATTAATTTCTTTGATATTCTTAATGTTCTCAGCTAGCCCATTCCATTCCCTTGGACCCCGATAGGAAAACGCCCTTTGTCCTGTTGACAGTCTACATCGGGGAACCACAAAATTATTACATCCCCTTGTGTTCCTATTGTGAACTGCTGAACGTTTAACAAAATATTTAACTAAATAATCTGGAGCTAGACCATTTACACATTTGAATGCTAAAACTAAATCATTAAATAAAACTTTCTCTGTAACATCTAACCATCTAAGAGATTTCCGACCCTGAGATATATGGTCAAACTTCCTTAACCCTAATACAACTCTGGCTGCAAAGTTCTGCACCAACTGTAGTTTGTGTAGATTACACTTACATAGATCCCGTGAGTTTTATTTCCTAAAAGTAGATAGAACCAATCTAAACAAGAGAAAATGAGGTAAGAGAACGCATCTTCCATACTGGGTTCTCTTACCTTGATAAGGGGACAGAATCAAGAGAAAATGAGGTAAGAGAACGTATCTTCCATACTGGGTTCTCTTACTATGATAAGGGGACAGAGTCTATTTTTAGATCCGGAAACTATTTTAACTGACCAATGGCTAATGTCCTTCTCATCACGTGGTTGTAATTTCAATGCGCCCTGTGGAAACCGCGCAGCGATTGAAAGAGATATAAATAGATTCCGCGCTAAAAATAGATTCTGTCCCCTTATCATATCAAACGGTGTTATGTTCTCTTTCCTCATTTTCTCTTGATCTAGAATAATTGTACAGAAGAAGAAAACGGACCTGACATTGATGTTCACGTATGCAATTTTTAAGGTCGCTTTGGTTTCGGCCAAAATTGGGAGTTTGAATCGTCGATAACATTCGATCAAATTAACCAACATGTGTATAACTTGCAAACGTTTGCTTTAACTATGCTTTTAAGATTTTGGCTACGGGCTTCCTGTGGGGATAGTAAACACAATGCAATTAATCAGTCATCGTGAGTCCGTCTGTAACTGACATTAGAGCCTTTCGGATGATTTTCGTTTTCTCCGATTTAATTCGCCTGGCTCCGTCTGATTATTTCCGATTTCGTCTCCTATCCCGTGGCCTCTTTAGCAGGAATTCCAAACTTCTTTCCTCTTTTCGTTTTCTTCTCCTCTCTCCTTCCCTGCACAACACAGCTTAAAACGTCTATTTTGCTACCTAGGCCATCCCGTAGATACAGGCGACCAAAGTTAACATTTTAACATAGTTGGTCTTTCAGAAAAGTACGGCTCGCTAAATTGCCCAGTCAAAGGTTGTTTGTCAAAAAGGAAATATATAGAGATTACTCCATGGAAAATGCGCGCGTACGATTTTTATTCACGAGTTGAGTTTTCTGATATAACTCAACGAGTGAATAAAAATCGTACAAAGCATTTTCCATGGTGTAATTTGTTTATTTTATAGATACTGAGATTTTTGAAAAGCCAAATTTTGTCAATCTTACGCGCGTGCTTAGGGAACCATTCAACTGCAATGTATGCGTGTAAAACTAGAATAACTAAAACATCGGTTTCTCTTTCAAAATCAAATATTTAATGAAGTAACACAAGAAACAAAACGTCAGTTTATACCTTCACAACTTTTATAAACATTTTTTCAGCTGAAAAAAAAAAAAACCTGACTGAAGCTTATAGGTTCAAATTTAATCGAAATCGTGATGCGATGTTGTTCACTAGTGAGTTTTCGTCTTTCGCGTTTCCTATTGGCTAATGCATTTTACGTATCATTTTTTACGTACTCTTTTTTTCGTGAGGAAATCTCAGTATCTATGGTATAAGGGACGGACCATTAGAAAAGTGATGGTGGTGGGGGGGGGGGTGGGGTAAAAACAAAAAAAAAATTCATGCAAGGCAAAATGCCAAAAAAAATTCATGCAAAGAAGAAGGTAAAAAAAAAATCCATGCAGAAGGAAGGTCCAATTGTGACTTTTTCACACGTAGTAAAAAAAATTCGTGCAGAGAGGTTCACCTGAAAAAAAAATTCCTGCAAAAGCAGTGAGCGAAAAAAAAAATTCGTGCAAGCTGAAAATTCCCACCGCCCCCCCCCCCCCCCCATCACTTTTCTAATGGTCCGTCCCTAAAATAAAATCGAACATGTTTGGTTAGTACCAAAACTCCAGGAGAACTCCTTTTTGCAAAGGAAACCGTTTTTGTCGCGATCCTCAGCTTTCATCCACTGTTCTGGCTTGCAGGTCTCTGCGAGTTGTTTGATGTTGGGATACATGACGTAATCGGTGACCAGGTTAGTGAGCTCGGATAAACTGATCACGTGATCGCTGTCCTTGTTATACCGGAAATATAACTCATCAATCAGGTTTTCAGTTGTTACTCTCATATTCAGATTCAGTTCATTTCGGAAGGTGGTTAGAATTAAGCCTCTCATCTCAGTCAGATTTTCTTTGGGACAGTCTAGGGAGAAATGAAAACAATAGTTAGTACTGTTCATTATTATATGGCAAGTTCCGCGACGGACAAGATAAGGTGAATCTTGTGTTCTGATTGGCTACCCGAGCAGGCAAGGTGGGCGTATCTTGCCCGCCCGGGATTTCCCACGTTGGCCCGTGAAACAAAACAATGCAAAATTGCTATATAATATAAATCCTTTTTGGACCATGCTTGTTCGGTCGATAACCCATATATACACGTAGTTCTTTGTACAGTTTGATCGTCCGAATGCAGGTAGTTATTAAATAGAACTGTTTTTGACGTGGACAAGCTGATCGGAAGCCATTATCAGGAGTGCTCAACGAATGTTTTTTCTAGAAAGGTGTTTTATTGCATGTTACGATGTTTTGCAATCTGCGGAGTCGTTTTTGGTTAATAATTAACTAGCGTGGGAAAAAAAGAGCCGCTCCTCACTGCCAGCAAGCAACGGTTATTCAATTATTTTAGCCAGCAAGCAAAGGCCTATTTACTCAGTTGTTGCCAGCAAGCTTTCAATTCCAAGGAAAAACTCCCAGCCAGGATTTTTATTGCGTTGTTTTGCCAGCGGCTTATTTTGACTTTTCAGATCTGCCAGCCAGGAAATTTATTTAGAAGTTGCTTTTTGCCAACATCTAATTTGAGTTTTTGTTATCTGTAGCCTGGATTTGTCATAATGGTGTGTTATGCACGTGATTTAACATTTGCGCGTGGGTATTGAATCATTTAACGTGACATGACTCCAAAATTACATGATTAGAGATCTCTAGCTAGAGAGCACTGCAAAAGGCTGCAGGTCAGCTAGAAATAAAGCATGCCATTCTTTTCCCAGCAAGTTTTTATTCAATATGCGAGCAATATGCGAGCAAGTTTATCAGTATTTCAGAAAAAAGCTAGCAAGGTTCTGGCTCAAACGGAAATTTCCCAGCCAGCTCAGTACGGTCTGCGGAGCGGGTATTTGGAGGAGCGGCTCCGCTAGGTACTCTTTCATTATCAGAGTCAACACGTGCAAAAGTTAACTTGGAACAAACAACCAAGCTATATTTGTGAGGAAACTTTTCAGAAACCTACTACTTAATTTCAAAATAGTTCGTGTAGAGCCTGGATGCAAAGCCTGAAGGCCTGGTTACATGGGTGCTCTCGTTGGCGAATCAGTTTCCGTGTGACTAGATACCACGTGTCAATTCTTTATGCTTAGTCGAGAATGCTATCTTGTTGGAGATGTCGCTCCATATTCTTTAAAATACCGGAAAACAATGTAAAAGATGTATTTTCAGCTCTGTCACAGGCAAAATCGGGAAAAGAAAATCAGAGTTCTCCCAAAGGGAGTCAGACCTAAGACCAAGAAAACAACAACTGTTCACTGAAATAACAAAACTGAATTGCACAGATTAACTTCCCCGTCACCAACCTTTGTTTTCTGTGATCTGCAGACAAGTCATCTCCCAGTCAACACTGATCCTGTTACCAGTCACACATGCTGTCCTGTGTAACTCACAGTGGTTGCCGTATAACTGTCCGTCTGTCCCACACACTGGCTTGTGTCTCGCCTTACACTGGGACACACAGACACACCGCGCACTACCGTCTGACTGAATCTCGCATTCCCTGCCAGAAGGACACACCCACCAACACCCTGGAAGAGTAGAAACAGTATTTGTTTAGTAGAGTTTTATGGAGAATGCTCACACTGCATGGTTTGATCCAAAGATGAAAAAGGTAGAACCACACTGTACAGTAAAACAAACAGTACCACAGTACAGTACTGTTCCGTAACTTAACAAAGAATGGTCACACTCCATGGTTTGATCCACAGATGAAAAAGTTAGAACCTCACTGTATAGTAAAACAAACAGTACCACAGTACAGTACTGTTCAGTAGCTTTACAAAGAATTGTAACACTGCATGGTTTGATCCACAGATGAAAAAGTGAGAACCACACCGTATAGTAAAACAAACAGTACCACAGTACAGTACTGTTCAGTAGCTATACAAAGAATGTTTACACTGCATGGTTTAATCATGATCCACAGATCATGTGAAAACGTTAAATCCACAATGTATTTAAATACAAAAATGGTGGTAAATCGACATACTTCTTGTTAAATTCTTCTTCGATTTATTTGTTCTTCCTTCAACCTGCTGATGAAAAACAAATCATTAAATTTTTACCACAGGTGACATAAGCCTATGAAACAGCGTATTTTCTGATCGATTTCGGCGAGTTTTCGTGGCACTTGTTCCCTCTTCGGTGAGCCGATCATTTAACGAGAAGAAACTGATGAGGTGGAAGCCGCCAAAAACGCTCTGACAATACTAAATTACCCTTGTTCTCAGCTAACAAGACACAAAGGTTTTATCGTATTTTTTGTTTTGTCTATATCTGACATAATTTGTTAAAATTTAAAACAAACTCGAATGTTACAGTGTTACGTGAGGTTGGATTGCTTGTGGTTTTCACCAGTTTGTTTTTAGCCGACAATTTGAAATTGTTTAGTTGGCCGGAAGAAAGGCGGCCGCTTAGAATCGAAGGGAATGGTAAGTTAGGAATGTAAATGATAAATGACATCTGTGATTGTGGACAAAACATTCATTTTGTGTTTGTTTTAAAAGGTTTAAAATTAAATTCTTTTTCAGGGTTTGGCATCGAGTCGTTGCATGACTGACTTCTTTTGTTTTTGTGGCTGCCTCGGCGGAAAAGGCGTGAACGCAAAGCAAACGGACTTCCAAATGACTGTTCCCTATAGTTAAATTATTTAAATTTAATTCAAAAGATTCTATTCTGTCAAAAACGTAACCAGCCGTTAACACAAATCATTAAAGATTAATAATTTGGGAATGCCTTACTTAGCAAATACTAACTTTTTAGTACAGTACTGTACTGTGGTACTCTGTGTTTTACTGTACAGTGTGGTTGTAACTTTTTCATCTGTGGATCAAACCATGCTGTGCTACCATTCTTTGGAAAGCGACTGAACAGTTCTGTACTGTGGTACTGCTTGTTTTACTATAAAATGTGGCTCCGATTTTTTCATTTTTGATTAATCCTTGCAGTGTGACAATTTTTGAAAAGAAATTAAAGCGAATAATACTGCACGTACCGATTTTTGTCAATGGTGGGAATTATGCATCACGAGACAACCTCATGAATATTACACGCTCTGTGGTACTGTTCGCTTATTGCTGTCCAAAATGCTTTTATGCGCAATTTTTAGTCCACACTCTTACGTCACTAAGTGCTTCCCAAAATTCTCCAATGAGATACAGGGAAGGCTTGTTCACTCTATTTCACTTGCCTAACCATAGGAAAGCGTTTCAGATTGAATCTGTCAGACTATAGTAATTTTGATATAGATGAATATTTCTTTGTTTCTATTCAGATGATCAATCGTAGATTGTAAGAGACGGTGGCTGTCCAGTGAGTGATTAAATTCTCACTAGAAAGTTCTCAAGGAGTTATTTCTGTCGAAAGTCGTTTCAATTTATACTCAATTATATGGTCTTGTAAGAAAACAAGCAAATGGCGAAAGATGGCCAAGTTTCAATATTGCTTTTCAATAAGTTTATTTTTAGAGCAATGCAAGTACAACATTGAATAAATATTTCACCCTAATTCGTTCAATCTTATATAGTGTTTAAAGCTGACCGATCCATAAATTATGGTTTAAGTGGGAAAGGAAGTCATTTTATGTAAATAGCTAAAAGACAGCCGTTCACCTTCGCAGTCGAGCAAATTGAATATTTTATAATCGTGCACAGTTTGTTCCGTATTTCTGCAGCGACGTTTAGAAATCGTTCCAACGAAGAAAGCAGGTTCCACAGAAGTCTTGGGTACAATTGGCTTCGTTATAAATGACCCCTGCCTGCTTGTTTGACTTACAATGCTCGAACGATTCCCCAATTTAAGGTCTTAATTTGATCAACAAAATATAAGGGGTAAAAAGTTGTTGTTTTTCGTCTAAAAGTCAAATATTTATGCTCATACGAAAGGTTATATCAAAGAATATTTTGCATACTCATACAGAATACCCTGTGCAGTCAAAAGCATTCCTTTGAAACAATCACGAACTTTTTAATGGGAATTTTTTTACACTGTTTCGGTTTTCCCATAAAGCTTCTGTTAAAGTCAGAGGCATGGTATTAGAGAAATTTGGGATTAACTGGGCTGCGAAAAAGAAAGTATAGATTTCGAAGACAAACATCGGTTGAGTTGATCTCGGTGTTCGTTCAATTAGGAATCTGCACAACGCCGCGAGCTAATGTAACAGTAGCAATTTTTTTAAGTGTAGATGAAGCGCACAAGCAAAACATGAAGATTTGTTGAAGACTTACCGTGAATAGCAAGAAAAGTACTACGATCCAGGTTGAAGCCATTGCTGCAAACTTCATTTCTGAGCAAACGAGAAACGAAAATTTGTTTCTTTGATTCGCGCGTGTTACCACGCGATTCTGGTATAAGATTTCGATGTGTCCACGCAGGAATGTGGCTGTTAATGGAGAGAATTATTTGCTTTTAGTCCCGAGCACTGCACTGTGCACTAAATAGCTTTATCAACAATTGCTAGACCAAGTTGATTCGCTCTCAGAAGCCGAAGGCACTTACTTTTCGCAAACAGAATGGTAGGCAAAAATGCTCCGAGACAATCCCTCTTTTTGTTTCGATCGCTGATCAGTTCAGTTACATGTGATAACAAATGTAAGCAAACTTCTGTCAGTTGGTTTTGAGTGCATTTGCATAATTGATGGTTTTGTCGATGTGACAGGATCATGCAGACTTGTAAATCCAGAATAATGCACCACAGTCAAAACATTAAAGAAATTTTAATTTGACAAGGATCTAATGAAAATCTTAACCCGTAGGACATCCATGAGTGAAGCCTTTTTGGTATCAAAGCGGCACCGGTTATTGATTTGCAAATCTACGGAATTTTCTTTATTCTCAGCTTTGATGACTGAGGTTACCCGCGAGAAAGATAAATAAATGATGAGGCAAGACTACTGCAGGGCTGTTTGATTGAAATATTAAATTTAAAGGGAAGATTCATTCGGTTCTTTTTAAAAATTTAATATAAAGATTTTTGTGAATAATGATATTAAAAATCGAGAATAGCGAAAGGGGGGTTCTTAGGAAGAAATTACTAAGTGAACTTAGTCACAGAAAATATACGAACGAAAGGAAATAATCAAGGTTAACTAAAGGTTTACTAAGCAATAAATATCGCAGCACGAGAGGGACAAATATTTAGATGATTTGAGGCTTATAAATGATTGAGTATGAGTATTGAGTATGAGTAACGCAGTTCACGCGCAAGAGAAAAGGGTAACGCAACATGATGTCACGCTTCCAAAAGGATATGTGAAAGGGACTGGTTTGGAGTTGAGAAAAGTTTCGTGCAAAACAACTTTACGACAATGTCTTTGCTTGCGTTTCTCTTCCTTGCTGCGTTTTTAAACCCGGTCGTTGCTACATTTGGCGACAAAGAAAACCCTTTTCGAATGAAGAAACTGAATATAATTTGGAGAAAAGCCCAAAACAAGATGTCTGAAAAAAAGCTGACTGAATTTCGTCGACTGCTCGAGATGCAAGACCGAGCTGAACTCAAGTGGAAAGAATTGAAAGCTAACGGCGGAGACGAAGAAGGCGAGAGAGAAGCTATCCTAAGACGCAAGTTCGCGCACATTTTGGAAGAATTTGGCCTAGATAAGCATTTAGATCTTGTTCATGACAAAGACAACGAAATTAAGGATAACACAGCAGGAAAAGGCATTTATGGCGACAGACGCTTAAATGAATTGTGGAATTCCGCTGTTAAACAAGGTTTGCTCTTTTGATTCAAGATACTTGTCATCAGAGAAACTGTTAAGTTTTCATTCTTAGATATTTGCAGTAGGAACACCGTTAAGAACACGATCTTTCATTGTGGCCGATGTTGACAAAAATTAATGGCAAATTGCAATCACTGTTAGACTATATAATTTCAAAAACGCCACGGGCTCGGCTTCGGTATTTATGCACATATTTTATGTGGCTGGTTCCGCGAGACGAAAAGGCAAAGTAAGAACTCGGTCAATTATACGCAGCCATCTTGACCTCACGCTTGGTCAATAATGTAAATGAATTTTATTATTTATTGGGATCGATGGGTCGATCAATGTAGGTATCTGAGCAACTGTGCGGTAAGATTTCCGCACAGGTCCCTACTTCATTATGCATGCTGTAGTTGAATTGTCTTGGGAAGTGCGCGTGCAAACGTTTCTGAGAACGAAACCGTACAGCTACAGCATGCATAATGAAGTAGGGACATGTGCGGAAATCTTACCAACTGTGCACCTACCCCTCCCCTAGTAGGTAGGTGCACAGTTGCCCAGATTCTCATTTATTGAGGGTGTTTCTATGATGTAGGTAACAGTGGGGGTGGAGGGGACCATTTTACTACAGCCTTCGAGTTAACCCCTGCTGGGGAACTTCAGTCTCCTCTTTATCTTCCCAGTAGGCCTTTGTTATCTCTATGGCATTAATTAACAAACTTTTTTCATTCATCTATTTAATTCACTTTCATTTACATGTTGCTGTACCTCCACCAATAGCACAACTCATACATTTGATAAATAATACACATGCAAAAATTTCAACTCACTGATTGGTTGGGAACATGTCAATTAATTCCAAACAGTGCGCAAAGTTGAAATTGAGTGCAATGTGTTGAACTTGAGAGCATGAATTTAAAATCAAATTTTTACGTGTATATCTTGTACAGGTAATCTTATGGTTACGAGTGCATTTTGAAATCATTGAGCACAAGTAAATTTTACACCAGTAAAAAAGACTAAAAAAATTGCACAATTGAAGAAATGAACAGTGTCCTTCGGCTGTGAGTGCAATTCATTGGTGTCTTGTATTACTCTTGTATAGCTGTACTTTGTTACAAAAGCCAAACACATCAAACTGTGCCCAATTTTTTTTCTTGTATGGTTTTGTTCAGTGTAATGAAAACTATCGCTATGGCAAAGTAAAATCATTCGTACCAATTCTGAGACTGTATGTTAATGGCGATCACCACTTTTTTTGAAATTTAGTTTCCTGATAATACATATTTTTGGACATTAAACCACAAAATTTAAGCCCCGAGAAATTAACGCCCCTTTGATTTTCACGAAATTAAATTCTGTGTAAATATTATGGACTTAATAATATACATGAAAAAATTACTTGATTCTGATTGGTTGAGAGCAGTGCAGTTCAAGTGTAACACCAGTGCAAAAAGTGTAACACCAGTGCAAATTACACATCAATATTCTGGATTATGATATTCTTTATTTCTAAACGAACTGCTTTGAGTTTGTAGCATTATCAGCTGATCTTCATCAGCCAATCAGTAAATAAAGTGTCAAATCCGCGTCAAATTCTCACCTCCTGTCCGCAGTGAGATCTTCCTGCACTTCCTCCAGGCGAGTTTTTTCTTGTTTATATTATTAATAAGTAATCATACGGTTTTTTTTGTTCAATTTGGAATTAATTTGGACTTGTGAGTTTTTCAAAAAGCTGAAATTGCACTTGCCGAAGCGGCTCGTGCAATTTCAGCTTTTTGAAAAACTCACTCATGCAAATTAATTCAAATCGAACTAGAAACTGTATGGTTACCTTTACTAATATTGCTTTTCTTCACCTCTTAGAAGCAATAATCATTCACTTCTTTGTTACTATGGTATTAAAAGTTGTGTTTAATGAAAAGAGGATATTACATATCATTTGCTACCACTTGGTATGGCATTAACTTCTCTATAATAAAATGCTTTATCATTTTTTATTGAAATACCAGGTGAGCTCTCGATATGATATCTTCACCCATGAAAAATAATAACATGTTATTTCATATGTAAAAATACCACATTGCTATGGTAACATAATAAATGAGGCCCTTAAATGTTAAAGTGAAATGGTTTGGTTTTTCATTGGTGCTGATGTAATAAATAGAACAGTATATGGCTGTTTGTGGATAAGATTTCTCTTCTCTTGTTGAAAATAATTTCATTTGTTCTCAGTGCTCACTCATGAGATATTTTCCAACACTTGAAGAGAAATTTCATAGCTCCATGCAGTCAGATGATAGCCTTTCTATATTAAAATGCTCTTGAACCTTTCACTCCCAAGGTCTGAGTAGAAATTCTCTTAAGTGACTGGCATACATTTGGTTTTAAGTTTGTTTGGAGAATTTGGTGCGAGGTCAATTCAAGGTATCTAAGTTGATCATTTCTGTGAATCTCACGAACAGATTGTTTGGAGAAGTTCCATGCTGATCACCTATGACAGTGAAAGGGTTAACAAAGGATATTTCTTGCTTTCATTCCAGGGAACTTTGCCTCTGATGAGCTAGAAGAACTACGAACTGAATTCAACCACCACAGGGAGAAAGTTAATGAGTACAATGACCTACTAAGGGTTGTTATGGATCATGAAGGCTTGTCAGAAAATTCAGTTTTGTCACAACACACCAAGAATGATGAGGAGCTAGGAAAATTGCGTGACCAACTGCAAGATGCCCACATGGAATTAACCAGAAGTTTTGCAAGGTTGAAAGAGAAAGCTACAGGGGAAGAGGAGGAAAAAGTATTTAATGATCCACGTGTGAATGAGTTATGGGAGAAAGCTAAGAAGGGTGGATTTACTAAAGAAGAGTTGGAATCAATTAAGGTATGGACAGCCAAGTTTAGATAACTACATAGCATTCAATCAATCAATCAATCAACCAAGCAATCAAGTCTTTATTTATACACGTAACACCTAGGAGCTGTTCATGCTTGTTCATAATACAGTACTGTACGTAAGTGTGTGAAATTACTTTGATGCGAAATGAAACATCGCCGGCGCGAGGCCCTGCGATTCGATCAGTTACTATGAATCACCAAACAACCAGGCGTTGGAAGACACCTGCTCTTTTAACCATTAAACCCAAAAACTGTCCCTTTTCAACCATTAAAATACTAAATCCATTTTATTACTACTAAAAACTGTTCCTTTTAGCCATCCAAAATAACCATAAAAACTGCTACTTTCTGTAACTATTCAAAATAACCACTTAAGGGTATATGCACTCCTCTTTTAGCCATTCTAAAATTAATAACCATTAAAAACTGCTCCTTTTTCATCCATCCAAATGAACAACTAAAACCTACCTTTTTGACCAACCAAAAATAATAATCCAGCTGGTTTGGTAAAGTAGTGGGCATTTAAAGAAATTACTACATGTAATTGGTTGCTCCTGGGAGTAAAATGGTTAAATGATCTTGTTATGTCTTTGCCTTTAATTTAGGAAGAACTGGACCATTTTGACCACAAAATAATGAAACACGAGTACTACAAATCACAGGCTAAACAGTCGCATAAGCTCATCAAAGAAGGACACACTCATCTCAAGGAGAAACATGACACGATAAATAAAAAAGCACAAGAAAACGCAAAATGGGTAAGACATGTACTGTGCATTGTGCAGGTTGTTTAGCCAGTTTTTCAGCCAAATGTATTGTACTGTGGTACTGTTTGTTTTACTATACAATGTGGTTGTATCCTTTTCATCTGTGGATCAAACCATGCAGTGTGACCATTCTTTGTAAAGCTACTG
The DNA here is from genome assembly GCA_949710005.1 of Ricordea florida. Classification (NCBI taxonomy): domain Eukaryota; kingdom Metazoa; phylum Cnidaria; class Anthozoa; order Corallimorpharia; family Ricordeidae; genus Ricordea; species Ricordea florida. The sequence goes on along the minus strand of OX453283.1, from coordinate 25,052,076 downwards.
AACAGTACTGTACTGTGGTACTGTTTGTTTTACTACACATTTCGGTTCTATCTTTTTCATCTATGGATCAAACCATGCAGTGTGACCATTCTTTGTAAAGCTAATGAACAGTACTGTACTGTGGTACTGTTTGTTTTACTATACAGTGTGGTTCTATCTTTTTCATCTTTTGGATCAAACCATGTAGTGTGACCATTCTTTGTAAAGCTACTGAACAGTACTGTACTGTGGTGCTGTTTGTTTTACTATACAGTGTGGTTCTATCTTTTTCACCTGTGGATCAAACCATGCAGTGTGACCATTCTCTGTAAAGCTACTGAACAGTACTGTACTGTGGTACTGTTTGTTTTACTACACAGTGTAGTTGTATCTTTTTCATCTTTTGATCAAACCATGCAGTGTGACCATTCTTTGTAAAGTTACTAAACAGTACTGTGCTGTGATACTGTTTGTTTTACTATACAGTGTGGTTCTATCTTTTTCACCTGTGGATCAAACCATGCAGTGTGACCATTCTCTGTAAAGCTACTGAACAGTACTGTACTGTGGTACTGTTTGGTTTAGTATGCAGTGTGGTTCTATCTTTTTCATCTTTGGATCAAACCATGCAGTGTGATCATTCTTTGTAAAGCTACTGAACAGTACTGTACTGTGGTGCTGTTTGTTTTACTACACAGTGTAGTTGTATCTTTTTCATCTTTTGATCAAACCATGCCGTGTGACCATTCTTTGTAAAGTTACTAAACAGTACTGTGCTGTGATACTGTTTGTTTTACTTTACTGTACATTGTGGTTCTAACTTTTTCATATGTGGATCAAACAATGCAGTGTTACCATTCTTTGTAAAGTTACTAAACAGTTTTGTACTGTGGTACTGTTTTTTTTTTCTATACAGTGTGGTTCTTACTTCATCTGTGGATCAAACCATGCAGTATGACCATTCTGTATACAGCTACTGAACTTTGATACTGTTTGTGTATGGGTAACCTTCCACTTGCAAACTATTCAGTAGTTTTGGTGGCGATGTTTAATTTCTTTAATTTCGTTTGTTTCAGGTGAAAAAAATGCATGCAACTTTGATGGACAGAGTGACACGAAATGAGCTGTAGACAGCACAAGGGAAGGTTTGGTCATGTTTTGGTGTTACGCAAAGAGGTACATCTAGGTTTTCCATGGAGACATCTCTTATTATTAGTAGTTTTCTTATTAACCCATTAACTCACTCCCATAAAGGGGTCAAAATGTTATTTCTCCTGACAAATGTTCAGCAAATTGAGGAGAATTAGCCAAGTTATAGAGGTAAGTAAGACCATTACAAACTTTCTAAAAAAAGTGTATAGAAATTAGCGTTTTTTGGGTAAAGTGGAAAAGAGTGTTTTTTTCGGTAGTGTTAGGGCGGAAAGGTGAGACGCATGCGTTTTGTTTTAGGGGAACCAAATGGATGTGGAAGGTTTGTAGTTAGAAGTTTGCGCACCCCATAGGGTGTGGTGCGGTGGGGGATAGGGATGGTAGGAAGTAAATATAACCATTACAAACTAGGTAAAAATGTGTTTACTTGTGTTTAAAAATGTGTTTACGACTACTTTCTTGTTGCAACATGATAAGTGGGCTACACACCAGTCATGGAAATGCAGCAAGAAGATCTCACACTGCCAAGCCAACCATACAGCCTGACTTTTAATATCAACATAAAAATTGGCTAATTTACAGCACAAAAGAGATAGAAACGACAAGCAAGAACTCTGAAACTTGTCAGAATAACAACTGGAACTGATACTACTTCAAATGACAAAATTACTCAAAAAACACCTGAAGAATGGGTGGGTGGGGCCGGTCAGGCAATGTTGGATGGCAACTGAACAAACTGAACATTAACCCTTTCACTCCCAAGGGGTCTCCATTTGACAAGTAAGTTCGTCCAGCGTTAGAGAGAGTAAAATCTATAAAGTCACTCTTGGAAGTGAAAGGGTAAAGGGAAATAGTTTTTAAATGCCTTGTGACCTGAGAACCATCCCCCTGCACCTCAAACCCATACTCCCAGCTGTGTGCAAGAAAAACATTTTTTTGCTGCTTTTGTTCCTTGGCCAGCGGAAAACCACACTTTATTTATTGCAGTCTAGTTTGTTAGGCATCTGTAATTATTTATCTTATGGGATCACATGCGGTGTGGTTACACAGTTCTTGATTCTGTAAACCAAGAGAATTTTACCTCTCTTATATTTAATTTGCATGCACTATAAATCATAGAATCTCAATTATTCAGGCATAAAATAATCGTTAGTTCCTTTGTACATTATTTTGCCATTTTGGTAAGACTAGATTTGGTAAAACTTTGGTAAAGCCAAGGTGTTCTCAGTAGTATAATAATAGAAGGGTTTTTACATGGCCATGTGGAGATGTTGTGGTTCAGTTTTATCCTTGGTTTAAATTTTATTTTCTTTTGTTTCAAACTCATCATAATTATATTACCATACCAGAAAACAAAGGAAAATAAAATTTAAACCAAGGGAAAAATTGAACTACAACAAAGATACAGAATTACTCTTTGAGTGTTGAAAAATAATATTATGTGAAGACGTTAAAAGAGAAATTTAGTATCTCCATGCAAGTTTCATTGTGTAGAAAATATTACATGGCTGCGGTGGATGCAAAGTTCCTCTTCAAACGTTGAATTAAATTTCTTGAGTGAGTGCAGCAAATAAGTCAAATGTTTTCAGCATGAGGAGAGAAGTTTTCATATCTCCAAGCAACCATGTAATTTTCCCTTTATATAGAATTTAGTGGTATTCCAACTTTCAAGTGGTAGCAAATTGTAAAAATGCTACCAATGCTATCAACCTGCTACGTACCACTCAGCATAATAGGTACCACTCAAGTTTATTTAAATAATGAAAGTTTGTTGTATAGCAAGTACCAAGTGGTTTCGAATTGATAGAAATACCTAATACCATTTATATTCACATGTCTGATATCATTTTCATTGATTTGCTATCACTCGGTATATCATTCAATTTATTTGTATAGGTAAATAAATTAATGGTTTTGAGTGGAATTTGGAAGAAATGAGCACATTAAGTCAAGTAGAGGGGATAAAATGCTTACACAAAAACGGGTTTGCTTGAACTGTGCAAAATAATGTTCAAACAGCTACAAACATAGTACAAGATTTCCAGGAAATCTTGTATAGTACCTAACGTTTTTCTTGTCAAAAGAAAGGTATTTGTTCGCCTTCTAGCATCTCTGTATTTTGGAATCACTGAGTATAAATAAAGGTTTGTTGTTGTTGTTACTTTTTTGAAATCTGATTGAAGTTTTGTTAGTTTGTGCCTGTTGTGGTTCAATTTTATCCTTGGTTTAAATTTTACTTTTCTTTGTCTTACTGTAGGTGTGGTAATGTATGATAATGATATAAGAGAGATAGTTTTTGACCCTTTCACTCCAAAGGGGTCTCCATTTGACAAGTAACATTGTCTGGTGTTAGACAGAGTAAAATTAATCTATAAAGTCACTCTTGGGAGTGAAAAGGTTAAATGCAAAAGAAATTATAATAATATTTAAGCCAACAATAAAATTGAACTATGCGAGATACATCCCCATTATGTTGAATTTTCATGCACTTTTCTAACTCATTCCAATGCTACAGCTACTCTTCACTACATCTTACTACGTTTCAATTGCAATAAAATTTACCTTAATAGATTTCTACAAGTTAAGAGAAAAAATGAATCAGACGAAGATGATTGAGAAATGGCAAAAAAACTTCATAGTCTATGTTTGTCCAGAATAAGCTAGGGAATTCCAAGTTTAGGATTTTTTTTGTGAAGTTCTCCTAAATTCCTAAACTAACATAATTAACCCATGGCCCTTGAGGGTGAAGGGTCTAATTGTTTTAGTATCACCTAACTAGTCAGGCAGAAAAGGCAATTATAAAGTTAGCAAATGTCAGTTGAAGAAATATATTTATTTGGGAATAAAACAAAAGGAAGCGTCACGAATTTCGCTACTTGACGACTATTACTAATACTAATAGTCCTATAGTAGCGTGACCAACCAGATTGCGGCATTTACATTAGTCCACTAATTGGATGATACTTGAGCCTGATATTGTTAACTTGGGTTTACTGCTTTTAGTACTGAAGCAGATTAAAACTCATTGTATATTTCTCTTAGTTTAAAAGGGGTTTTTGTTTCATTTGTCATGTTACTGTAAGCTTTGTACAATTTGCTAACCAATCTACTATCCAGTGCATAGCTATCAGAGTGTGATGATTTGGATGCAAGAAAGTTTTGATGAACATTATTTGAATCAGCTTAATTTTCTACTTTAATAAGGAAACAGTGACTTGTATTCATATTTCTATTTTAGCTCTTAAATACCGAGAAAGTAGGCATGCAAAAAACCTAAGATTTTGACCTGTTGGACTAACAGGCAGCCAGAAAAATCGTTGTTTTTTGTATACCTTATACACCCAAAGTGGAATGCCAAAATGTAAAATCAAACGCAGTGGACAGGTTTCCTATTAAATGGCAGAGCCCATTCGAGCTCATATGAATAGTTTTATGACCAAATAGTTATATTCAATAGTTTCGCTTTGGCAAAACCAATTTGAAAGCAAGATCATTTCAAAATGACTTGATAGTGAATTAAAAGGAAATGTTAAGTTTAATAAATAATGGAAAATGTTTTCTGGGCTCAGATTCTTTTGCTGCTAGATTACAAAATATTACCAGAAAAAAATGTCAGTTAAAGTATAACTTATTTCATTCACAGAATAACTTTAAGAGAATGATAAAAAATATACTTAAATTTTGAGAATAAGCTACATATATATTGAATCATCATAAATAAAACCTTTATTTGAATTCTAGTGCACTATTAAAACAATATTATAATTGAGTTTAATATAAATAATAGTAATTAAATAATAAGTAAATTTCAATTAGTAATAAAAGCACAGTATAATTTAAAAGTTAACAAGTCAGAATAATTATCATTGTCATAATTTTAAGTATGCAAGGTACATCATAATTTTAGTTTTTTAGGGGGCCAAAAATAACCCATTGTCAACGGTTGTTTTGGGGCCTTAACATGGTCTGATTTCTGGTGGTCATTTTAATGGTTTAAAATGGGCCAATTTTAGGGGCATTTTGTAGGACTTAAATTGGCTGATTTTCGGGGTCAATTTTGGGGACTTGATATAGGCTGATTTCTAAAGGTGTGTTAAGGTGTCTAAAATGGGCTGATTTTGGGAGTTATTTAGGGGCCTAAATATGGGCTGATTTTAGTGGTCGTTGTAAGAGTATAAAAATGGACTGATTTTTTGGGGTCGGTTTTAGGGTCTAAAATTGACTGACATTTGAAGACCAAGTTTAAGGGTTGTTTTGTGGGCGTAAAATGGTCTGATTTTTGAGGGCCCTTTAAAGGCCTAAGGGGTCAATTCTATGGGGTTAATTTTAAGGGGTCAATTCTATGGGGCTAAAAATGTGCTGGTTTTCGGGGTCAATTTAGGGGGGCTAAAATGGGCTGAGTTTAGAGGTGTTTTAGGGATCTTGAATGAGCTGATTTTAGGGTGTCTTTTGAAGGGGCTACAAATGGGGCAATATTGAGGAAACCTGTATGGGGCAAAAATAGGCTAATTTTTAACAGGGTTCGCACAGTCTTGAAAAGTCCTTGAATTTTAGGGGGAGTCCTTGAAAAGTCCTTGAACTCAATTTATCCTTGAAAAGTCCTTGAATTTCTTTACAAGTCCTTGAAAAGTCCTTGAATTTTCTCAACCTTCGAACGCGGTGGAGTCGAAAGCAAAGTTGCTTTGCATTGTTATTCTTTTTCTGATGTCAAGGAACTCGCAACACAGCAAAATAAGCTAACTAAGGATAACAGCAAGTCAGACGGAGGTGGAGCAAAAACTTGTGGCCTTGAAAACCTGTTAGTTTGGAATATGCGTACATGTATGTCTATTTGTATTTGCCATCCCTGAAATTAAATTCCTGTTTGGGGTCCTTGAAAATCACATTTGATCCTTGAAAAGTCCTTGAAAAGTCCTTGAAAAATGGTTGCAATTTTTTGTATGAACCCTGTTTAAAGGTCTTTTTAAGAGGTCAAAAATGGCCTGATTTTAAGGGCCATTTTATCGGACAAGAAATGATTTGATTTTAGGGGTCGCTTTAAGAGTGCAAAAATGGGCTGATTCGTTGTGCTCGATTTAAGGGTCTAAAATTGACCGATATTTGAAGTTTATTTTAAGGGCCAAAAATAGGCCAATTTAAAGGTCGCTTTAGGAGCGTTAAACGGTTTGATATATGGGGGTCCTTTAAGTCAATTGGGCCGCTAAATTTGGCTGATTTGGGGATGATTTTAATGGGCTGATTTTTGGGTGTCATTTTGGGAGTCAATTTCTAGGGCTAAAAATGGGCTCATTTGGAGGGTCAGTTTAGGGGACTAAAAATAAGTTGTCTTTGGCGTTGAATTTTAGAGGCTACAAATGGGTGATGTTTGGGTGACATATTGAGGGGCTTAAAATGGACCAATTTTTAAAGGCTTTAATGGGGTCAAAAATGGGCTGATTTTAAGGTTCATTTTAAGCAGCTAAAAATGGGCTGATTTTAGGGGTCGTTTTAAGAGTGCAAAAATGGGGTTTAAAAATGGCCTAATTATTCGAGATTTTTAGGGGGCCAAAAATAGGCCAAAAGTCGCTTTAGTGGGCTTAAAAAGGGCTGATTTTAGGGGGTCATTTGAAGGGTCGAAAAATGGGCCATTTTTAGGGGTCATTTTATGGGGATAAAATGCTCTGATTTTCGGGGTCAATTTATTTGGCTAAAAATGGGCTGGTTTCCTGGGTGATTTTAAGAGGCTAAAAATAGGTATTTTTTTAAGTTTTTAAGAGGTCAAAATTGGGCTGATTTTAGGGGTCGATTTAAGGTTCTAAAATCGGCTGATTTTTCAAGGTGTTTTAGGGAGCCAAAAATAGGCATATTTAAGGGTTGTTTTATTGGTGTAAAATGTTCGGATTTAAAAGTCTGAAAATGGGCAACGTTTAAGGGTCAATTTCATTGCATAAAAATATGCCGATTTTCAGAGGCAATTTAGAGACCTAACGTGGGCTGATTTTGGGGATAATTTTCGGAGGCTAAAAAGAGGCTGATTTTAGAATGTCATTATAGGGGGGCTAAAAATATGCTGATTTTTAAAGGTCTTCTTAAGGGGTAAAAATGGGCTGATTTTAGGGGTCGTTTCAAGAGTATAAAACTGGGTTGATTTATTGGGGTCGGTTTAATGGTCTAAAAATGGACTTATTTTTCAAGGGTTTTAAGGGGGCCTAAAATAGGCCAATTTTAATTGTCGTTTCCGGGGCATAAATTTTTGGAGTCTAAAAATGGGTCATGTTGCCCGCTCGGTTAGCCAATCAGAACTCAGGATTAGCCTCATTTAGCCCGCTCGCGGAACCTACCATAAAAGAAAACATGATATTAAATTTTGATATATAAAGCAATAAAGGTTTAATTTTATAATCGAACACATAAGTTTCCGTTCTTTTGTTTGCTTAATAATTTGCCTTTTGACTGGCAGTGGCGGTGAGCAGGTTTCTCTTTATTTGATTCTTTGTGTGCGATGCGCAAAGTCACACCTCGAATGACTTGGGGTGAAGTAACAGGGCACGATAAGCGCAGGCGCCGTTCTCCTCTCCCCATTCCTTCCTCGTTGTTTCAACTCATTTGCTTTCTTGTCTGCGTATCTATATCTTAAACGCGTGCAAAAAGGACCACAGGAAAAGGGAGAGACTACTCGCCGTCTATACTGACTGAAAATTCCTCATGAGTAACCTACAAAAGACCGTCTACAAATGGCCTCAGCTTTGCTGTTAATCTGATAAAGGTGAGCTAAATGATTCAGATAAAAGCATGTGGAGATTCTTGTTTGAGTTGGTTTATTTAGTATGTGGCAGCCCGAAATGAGTCACCGCGCCTCACCAGGAGGAGCGGTTACCCATACAGTCGTCGTGGCTTCGTAATTTTGTGTTTGCTTGAGGCAATTATTAGTCGAGAATCTTTCTTTTATCTCGGTAAGTGTTCGCCGTCCATTTGGAGTCCGGTTTCAAATGATTGTCTTAAGTACTCCTTCATTTATTGTATTAGTTTCATAGCTTTGTTTAGTGATTTCAGTGGGATTTTCCCTGATCCAGTAATCTGACTTTCGTGGTCACGCCATGTGACTTCACATTTGTTTTGAAGACTATTTTGTCTCATATCATTTACGTTGCTTGAAGAGAATTCATTTAAATTATGTTTTTGTTTGTTTGTTAGATATTACCTGCCTGCCGCTAGGGTAAGAGTACCAATCGATTTGTACTCTTTTATTCTTGTCGTCATTTGATTTATTCTTATCGTTACACTGTAAAGGTCCCATGAGTCGCTCAGACAGCAGAATGTATTGTATGCGATATAGTCTTCTGTAATCGGTCTCTAGCTGATGTAATTTAATTATTTAGGTTTTGTCTGTATTAAACATTCGAAGAAAACTCCCCTGTGTCAAGTAGATTCGATTACCAGCCACTGTTCGGGATGACAATGGCTGATGGCATCCTATCGTCTCTCGCGCGGAAAAGTAGGCCAAGACCGATCGAGTAAACAGTGGTCATTGAGGATATTCTTAAACAAACTAGACGCTTCACGTAGCGTTAACTCGGGCTTGCTTGGTTCGTGCATTGTGAAGCTTCTGTGCTTTTAGTTTACTGCTAAAAAATCTTCCTCAGAAAACGCTGCATTGCATACCAAACTCGACTCCCGAAGACCAAACACGTCGCATAGTCGCATGCCGCATGCACGATTAGTCATCCCTAGTTTCCACGCTCTCCACGAGGAACGCCTGGGACCATGACCCCCCATTTGGCGACCAAACCGCTAGCATTTTTTAGACTCGGGCTTTGCTTTGTAAGCAAGCCCGAGTAATTAAATATAAGAGTTAGTTAGTGTAGATAATCGAATGGTTTTGAATGCAGTGTGGAATAAATGAGCACAAGGAAACTTTAAATTTTCAAAGTCTAAAAAAATTGCATGAGCCTGTAGGACAGTAATAGGGTCTCCTGCGCTAATCGGTCATCTAGAACCTGGTAGTAACTGAAGCCTAACACTTTAGGTTAGCACCTATCAGCTTTCTAGGAACCAGAATTAAACCGATGCTTAATGTCTGGCCCTGTGTTGACGCTCATCAGGTTTCTCTTAGGTTTAACGTTAATCGCATTTCTAGGAGCCAGAATTAAACCGGAAATAATGCTTAACGCCCTACACTGAATTAATAATAACTAGGTTTTTAGGAACCGGGTTATATCTAACACAGCAACAAAGGCTTAATCCCTTACCCTGGATTAGCGCCAATCGACTTTCTACGCCGCCAGAATAAACAGTAACTGAAGCTTAAAACTTAACTTTAACCCTGATTTTGCTGTAATCGCCTCCAGATCTGGAAGCCTGCAAATAGACTCTCCCGTTGAAAATGGCGCGCGGTCGAAATACAAAGGGTTGGTGGATAGTCATCATTTTTAACGGAAGATGATATTTCGACCGCGCGCAAATTTTTAACGGTAAAACCTCTTTGCAGGCTGCTAGATCTCGCCGAATTCTGAAATAATAGTTTAAAAGTCAGAAGAAATCGGTTGAGCAAAGCACTGCGGTTAGGAGGGTAGGGGCGTTGGTGTCATAGGAATTTTTGGTGGGGTATGGCAGTGGGACTTTGGAACCCTGAGCCTACATTGGTCTTCGTTCAGCTGAATTTTGCTCTACCAAAATCTCTTCCCCGTGCATCATGTAGTCGCTGTTATCAAGAAACTAGTGAGGTCACCAACACAGTCCAGCCGAAGCAAAAGCTTACGCAGCAGTTGTCTTAGCAATTTAATTGTTAGCTCTTTTAATTAAACAAAATTGCCCAAGCTGCTCTTCTCAAATATTAACTTAACTAAAACTTTGTACTGAATAAATTGCCTTAGTTCCAACAATTGCTTACTGCTTGAAAGAGAATTCATTCTTTTTTCATTTTCCGAGTAAGCGTTTTAAGTCCCCACATATTCCTAACCATCAAATATAATTTTGAATCTATATTATAATATCTTGATATGCAAATATTTCATACAAGTTTGATTTATTCATTTTTTTGTTTCTCACCTTCGTTATGGCCACGTTCGAAGGGAAAGAAAGTTTCGAACAAAAAGTGTCTGCCGCTACTCAGTACCAGCCAAATATAGCAGCGTTTCAGAGTAAAAAAATTGCTTCTGTTAGGGAGGTTGTGCAGAGATCGTTTCATGGAGTTTGGTATTTGCGAAACCTGGATTTAGAGGACGTATCATTTGACGAAAGTAACAAACGGAGCTCATCAGGAATTCAAGTCCCTGGTATCTATTTTATAGGTAACTTTATTGCAATTAATATTTGTGTCTAAATATCCGTAGCTGTACAAGTGAAGGATATTTCTCATGTAAAGTGATTGTCTTCACTGTCAGCGCACTATATACAGTGTTACAAAAGTAGAACCTTCTTAACTTGGAAGATATGCCACACAGTTATAGCATAATTGCCGCACGTTGCTAGATACCGGTACGATATTTATATCGGATCAATATCAGTTTCTGGGCAACTGTGCACCTACCCCTCCCCTAATCCAACAAGCTATAATGAGTTAAAAAGTTAGCGTTAATGTTGGTTTAGGGGAGGGGTAGGTGCACGGTTGCCCAGAAACTGATATTGATCTTCGAGGTATTACCGCTTGCAGAACATTGTTAATACTTTTTATACCAAGCATCTCATACCGAATTCAAAATTTTTTTCAATTCATATTAGCCAATTTATTTTACCAGTGAGTATTCTCAGCTCTAACCTAAGTTACTTCTGAGCTTCAATTCAATTTAAGTGCATATAAAGATATATAACGCTGGGCAAATAAAGTAATGATGACTTCTTTCGGTAAGATTTCCGAAAAGGTCTCTACTTCATTATGCATTCTGTAACTATACTATTTCGTTCTTCGAACACAAGAAATATTTGCACGTGCATTACACCAGACAAGACAGCTTCAGCATGCATAATGAGTAGGGACCTGAGTGGAAATCATTCCCTTCTTTCTGTCATCCTGCCCACAGGTGGCCCAAGGAGAAGGCCATTTTTGGGTTCAATGAAGCTCAGTCCAGTGGCCCCCAAAATCAGTTCAACCAACGAACTGTTTCAACAGCCAAGAATGGCGCCTGAATACGAGGAAAAAGCAACAGTGAGCCCGCTTTAAGATAAGTATAACTTACTTCCAGATTTTGTAATTATGTACGTAACATCCAGTCATTAATGCACCCTGATTTCCTCTTAAAAACCAATATTTCTTCATTAAGTTGTTCTTGTTTGGAAATCTGCTAATTCTTCAGCTTTCGCGAGAGATTGAGAATAGCCAGTAGCTTTTCAAAGAATGGTCACATTACTTGATTTGACTACAGATGAAAACGTTAGAACCACACTGTATAGCAAAACAAACAGTACCACAGTACAGTACTGTTCAGTAGCTTTACAAAGAATGGTCACACTGCGTGGTTTCATCCACAGATAAAAAAGTTAGAGCCACACTGTATAGTAAAACAAACAGTACCACAGTACAGTACTGTTCAGTAGCTTTACAAAGAGTGGTCACATTGCATGGTTTGATCCACAGATGAAAAAGTCAGAACCACGCTGTATAGCAGAACAAACAGTACCACAGTACAGTGCTGTTCAGTGGCTTTACAAAGAATGGTCACACTGCATGGTTTGACCCACAGATGAAAAAGTTAGAACCATATTGTTTAGTACAATACTGTTCAATACAGTTACAGATATTTTTACTCTTAACTTTATCCTTAAGTGGGTTAATCGAACACAAGTAGAATCTCTATGGCATCAATATTTTTCTTTTACACGGGATGAGATTAATTCCTAACAGATTTTCATTTTATATCCTAGGAGAACGGAGTTTGGTTGCAAGTCCTGAACTGCACTGTCTCTTCACATGCTGATCTAAAATCCAAGGTAAGATCTGACTCCAACTGTTTTTACTGGATTCTAAGGCATCCACCCAAGTAGGCAACATTCTATAAACAAACCACACATTTGAGACACAGTATGATTATAATCAAAACACCCAACATGTTCTTTTTAGTTTTTGGATTCACTGTTATTCATTTTAAACGGTTGCAAAATTAACTTTCAAAATCACTGTTAAAGACTTTTCATCTTTTTTTTTATTTTTGAGTCATTTTCTTTTTCTGAGGTGATCAATACACAATTTTTCCAAACAATTTTTCCCCACAATTTCAAAACAATCTCCAGTGAACAGATTATGGGCAATGAGAAAATAAGTGACTTGAGATATCAAGTCGATCACTCATTAGATTCTCCAATCCAGCGAACCAAAACGTATTGCACTCACTAAGGAGAATTGCTGATTAGAACTTGCAAGTGAAAATGTTAAACTGTTTTGGAAGGAAAACCAAGTTTCTTGTAATCAATCAAGCAGCTCATATCTTATCGCAAATAGTCAGGCATGCAACATATTTTCAATTCTCTTTGTCCAAAAAGTGCTGAAACACTGCTTCCCGCATTTGAAGTAATAGTTTATAGTTAGCACTGTGGCTTATGCTAAGACCTATCGTTTATAGTATAAAAATTGACGCTTGAATTCCGCAGTGCACTATAGTCAACCAAATTAAGTGAAAGCCAAATATTCTCAGATAAAGAACGAAACATTGCATTGATTACACATTGCTGATTGACATGCTGTAGTGTGCTGTCTTCTTGAAGTGCGTATTATGGTTTTAAATTTTGTTCAATGTTCCATTTTACAATCGTACAATCGTAATAGTTGTTAAATGGTCTTCAATTGACTGTCGCATGTAACTTTGCACTTGCCTTGCTCTTGCATCACCGCGATAGGTGATAGATTGGCTATAAAATTTCACGCCATTTTATATAATAACCAGAAGTAAAACTAAAACCAGTCGTTATCTGTTTACACGGGTTATCCCGCGCTAAGGGCAGGCGACAGTTCTACCTGTTCATAGGACTGATTGTGCAGTGATCTGCCAGAGTAATTACGTTGGATTTAGTTTCTGTTTTGGGACGGTAATTTGAAAACCGCTCTAATTTGATGCAGTTAAGTTTCTCTGGAAAAGCTTTCGCTGCCTTCAAAATGAAATTGCATAGAATTGAAACTGCTTGATTTAGCGTTCGCCTTAAAAAATTCTCGTCTTAGTACGAGTACGATTTCATCCACAAGTGATAGCTTGCACAGAGAACTCAACCGTGTCAACTTTACCGCTCGCTAACAGAAAAATCAAGCGCAAGGCAAATCTATGTTTAAAGTATTTCGGAAAAGCAGACGGTTCATGGAAATTTGCAATCGTTGTTGTATATTCACGGTAGAATCTAAGGGCCTTTCATGAAGAGTACCACTAGCAAAAAGTAATTCAGTGTTTAACTGCTGTTTGTTTTTTTGTTTGTATTTTTAGATGTGCAAGAGAGAAACACAAGCCAAAGAACGGAAGAAAATCTAACCAACCTGTACACTTTTAAACCCAATAAAAAGTGTTGAACCAGAACAGAGTTTGTAGACGTTAAACCAATGAACTAGTGTTCCCGCCTTAGATAGCATCGGCTTCCAAAAGAATACCGATTTGACATCAATACGCATGCCCTGAAAAAAAAACATGTCTAAAAACCAGCGTTTTTCGGTGCAGTGTAAAGGGAGGAGTGAGACGCATGCGTTTTAAATTTAGGGCACCATATGGTGTAGCTACAAGTTGGCATTTATATGGTGCCCTAAATAAAGCACGCATGCGTTTCAGTCTTCCCCTTGACACTACCAAAAGAAACACATCTTTTTAGACCCATATTTATCTAGTTTGTAATGGTGTTAGTGAGTTTGGCACCTCCAACCATGCCCCACCCAACCCATCCTATGGGGTTCACAAACTTGTATCTAAAAACCTTTTACATCCATTTGGTACCCTAAAACAGAACGAATGCGTCTCAGTCTTCCCCTTGACACTACCACAAGAAACACATCTTTTTAGACCCATATTTATCTAGTTTGCAATGGTGTTAGTAAGCTTGTGCCATCCAACCATCCCCCACCGAACCCACCCTATGGGGTGCGCAAACGTCTAACTACAAACCTTCCACATCCATTTCGTTCCGCTAAACCAAAACGCATGCGTCTCAGCTATCCGCCCTAACACCACCGAAAAAACACTCTGTTTTACTTTACCCAAAAAACGCTAATTTCTATACACTTGTTTATAGAAAATTTGCAGTGGTATTATTTACCTGTAACCATCCCTATCCCCCACCATACCACACCCTTCGGTGTGCGCAAAAATCTATGTAGAAACCTCCTACATCCATATGGTAGCCGCTAACCAAACGCATGCGACTCACCTTTCCGCCTTACCACTACCCCCCAAAACACTCTTTTTACCCTACCCATAAACCCCTATTTTTGGGACAGTTTTTAAAAAGTTTGCGATTTTCTTATTTCCTTGACCTTCGACCGATTAGCTCAGTGGTAGCGCGCCAGACTATCGTGGGGGCGGTCGTTGGTTCAAGCGTCGGCCGAATCATCACTCCAGGTCTTTTAATTACTGAGGAGAAAGTGCTGCCTTTGCAATGACATTTTTAAATGGTTAGACTTTGTAGTCTTCTTGGAGAAGGACGATACGCTTTAGGTTCCGACTCACAACCACTTGTTCGTAATACTTGGTGGGACGTTAAAAGAACCCACACATTGTTTGCGAAGAGTGCGGAGTAGTTCCCGGTGTCTTTTTCAGATAGTTTGTAATGGTGTTGGTGACTTTGGCACCTTCAACCATTCGCCAACCAACCCACCCTATGGGGTGCACAAACTTGTAACTACAAACCTTTCACATCCATTTGGTACCTTAAAACAAAACGCATGCGTCTCAGTCTTCCCCTTGGCACTACCACAAAAAACACTTCTTTTTAGACACATATTTGTCTAGTTTGTAATGGTGTTAGTTTATACTAAATAGGATCATTACAAAGTATCTAATACGTGTCTAAACCCCAACGTTTTTTGTGTGCAGTGTAAAGGAAGGAGTGAGACGCATGCGCTCTGATTTTAGGGCACCACATGGATGAAGGATATTGTTAGTTAAACTACAGAGAAAAATTACAAACAATCTAATATGTGTCTCCTTACCTGACGCGGTGACGATAAAACGAGCATTGAACCTACCGCTTGTCGTCTCCCGTGTTGGGCCGGTGACATCCCTACTGTCATCTGAGGGGGTTTTCGGCCTGTAGCCTTGTGGCTTGGTCGTTTTCCTCCTTCAGGGTGCGCAGGGTTGAGTTCATTGCACTTCGAGCTCAACAAGGTATCACCATGCCGCTATGCCATTGCACTGGTCATAGCACCATTAGACACGGGCAGAAGGCGCCGTAAAAAAAAGCGTGATTAAAAACCAGCGTTTATGGGTGCAATGTAAAGGAGGGAGTGAGACGCATGCGTTTTGTATTTAAAGCACCATATGGATGCAATATGTGGGGATGGAGCGGTGGGTATAGGACCATTTACTTAGTTTGTAATGGTCCTATTTATTTACTTACATCCCTATCCCCCACCGCCCCCAACCTACTGGGCGCGCAAACTTATAGCTACAAATATCCTGCATCCATATGGTGCCCTAAATTAAAGAACGCATGCGTCTCACCCCTCCCTTTACACTGCACCCAAAAACGCTGGTTATTACACACGTATACGTATTCTTTTTCTTTTTTTACGGCGCCCTATGCCCGGGTCTAATAGTGCTATGACCAGTGCAATGGCAGAAAGACATGGTGATACCTAGTTGAGCTCGAAGTGCAATGAACTCAACCCGGCGCACCCTGAAGGAGGAAAACGACCAAGCCACAAGGCTATAGGCCAAAAACCCCCTCAGATGACAGTAGGGATGTCACCGGCCCAACACGGGAGACGACAAGCGGTAGGTTCAATGCCCGTTTTATCGTCACCGCGTCAGGTAAGGAGACACATATTAGATTGTTTGTAATTTTTCTCTGTAGTTTAAATAACAATATCCTTCATCCATGTGGTGCCCTTAAATACAGAACGCATGCGTCTCACTCCTCCCTTTACACTGCACACCAAAAACGTTGGTTTTAAATGGGTAGACTTTGTGGTCTTCCTGGAGAAGGACGATGCGCTTTAGGTTCCGACTCACAACCACTTGCTCGTAATACTTGGTGGGACGTTAAAGGAACCCCCACATTGGTTGCGAAGAGTACGGAGAAGTAGTTCCTTGTGTCTGTTTTAGATAGTTTGTAATGGTGTTAGTGAGTTTGGTACCTCCAACCATGCCCCATCCAACCCATCCTATGGGGTTCACAAACTTGTATCTAAAAACCTTTTACATCCATTTGGTACCCTAAAACAGAACGAATGCGTCTCAGTCTTCCCCTTGACACTACCACAAGAAACACATCTTTTTAGACCCATATTTATCTAGTTTGCAATGGTGTTAGTAAGTTTGTGCCATCCAACCATCCCCCACCGAACCCACCCTATGGGGTGCGCAAACGTCTAACTACAAACCTTCCACATCCATTTCGTTCCGCTAAACCAAAACGCATGCGTCTCAGCTATCCGCCCTAACACCACCGAAAAAACACTCTTTTTTACTTTACCCAAAAAACGCTAATTTCTATACACTTGTTTATAGAAAATTTGCAGTGGTATTATTTACCTGTAACCATCCCTATCCCCCACCATACCACACCCTTCGGTGTGCGCAAAAATCTATGTAGAAACCTCCTACATCCATATGGTAGCCGCTAACCAAACGCATGCGACTCACCTTTCCGCCTTACCACTACCCCCCCAAAACACTCTTTTTACCCTACCCATAAACCCCTATTTTTGGGACAGTTTTTAAAAAGTTTGCGATTTTCTTATTTCCTTGACCTTCGACCGATTAGCTCAGTGGTAGCGCGCCAGACTATCGTGGGGGCGGTCGTTGGTTCAAGCGTCGGCCGAATCATCACTCCAGGTCTTTTAATTACTGAGGAGAAAGTGCTGCCTTTGCAATGACATTTTTAAATGGTTAGACTTTGTAGTCTTCTTGGAGAAGGACGATACGCTTTAGGTTCCGACTCACAACCACTTGTTCGTAATACTTGGTGGGACGTTAAAAGAACCCACACATTGTTTGCGAAGAGTGCGGAGTAGTTCCCGGTGTCTTTTTCAGATAGTTTGTAATGGTGTTGGTGACTTTGGCACCTTCAACCATTCGCCAACCAACCCACCCTATGGGGTGCACAAACTTGTAACTACAAACCTTTCACATCCATTTGGTACCTTAAAACAAAACGCATGCGTCTCAGTCTTCCCCTTGGCACTACCACAAAAAACACTTCTTTTTAGACACATATTTGTCTAGTTTGTAATGGTGTTAGTTTATACTAAATAGGATCATTACAAAGTATCTAATACGTGTCTAAACCCCAACGTTTTTTGTGTGCAGTGTAAAGGAAGGAGTGAGACGCATGCGCTCTGATTTTAGGGCACCACATGGATGAAGGATATTGTTAGTTAAACTACAGAGAAAAATTACAAACAATCTAATATGTGTCTCCTTACCTGACGCGGTGACGATAAAACGAGCATTGAACCTACCGCTTGTCGTCTCCCGTGTTGGGCCGGTGACATCCCTACTGTCATCTGAGGGGGTTTTCGGCCTGTAGCCTTGTGGCTTGGTCGTTTTCCTCCTTCAGGGTGCGCAGGGTTGAGTTCATTGCACTTCGAGCTCAACAAGGTATCACCATGCCGCTATGCCATTGCACTGGTCATAGCACCATTAGACACGGGCAGAAGGCGCCGTAAAAAAAAGCGTGATTAAAAACCAGCGTTTATGGGTGCAATGTAAAGGAGGGAGTGAGACGCATGCGTTTTGTATTTAAAGCACCATATGGATGCAATATGTGGGGATGGAGCGGTGGGTATAGGACCATTTACTTAGTTTGTAATGGTCCTATTTATTTACTTACATCCCTATCCCCCACCGCCCCCAACCTACTGGGCGCGCAAACTTATAGCTACAAATATCCTGCATCCATATGGTGCCCTAAATTAAAGAACGCATGCGTCTCACCCCTCCCTTTACACTGCACCCAAAAACGCTGGTTATTACACACGTATACGTATTCTTTTTCTTTTTTTACGGCGCCCTATGCCCGGGTCTAATAGTGCTATGACCAGTGCAATGGCAGAAAGACATGGTGATACCTAGTTGAGCTCGAAGTGCAATGAACTCAACCCGGCGCACCCTGAAGGAGGAAAACGACCAAGCCACAAGGCTATAGGCCAAAAACCCCCTCAGATGACAGTAGGGATGTCACCGGCCCAACACGGGAGACGACAAGCGGTAGGTTCAATGCCCGTTTTATCGTCACCGCGTCAGGTAAGGAGACACATATTAGATTGTTTGTAATTTTTCTCTGTAGTTTAAATAACAATATCCTTCATCCATGTGGTGCCCTTAAATACAGAACGCATGCGTCTCACTCCTCCCTTTACACTGCACACCAAAAACGTTGGTTTTAAATGGGTAGACTTTGTGGTCTTCCTGGAGAAGGACGATGCGCTTTAGGTTCCGACTCACAACCACTTGCTCGTAATACTTGGTGGGACGTTAAAGGAACCCCCACATTGGTTGCGAAGAGTACGGAGAAGTAGTTCCTTGTGTCTGTTTTAGATAGTTTGTAATGGTGTTAGTGAGTTTGGTACCTCCAACCATGCCCCATCCAACCCATCCTATGGGGTTCACAAACTTGTATCTAAAAACCTTTTACATCCATTTGGTACCCTAAAACAGAACGAATGCGTCTCAGTCTTCCCCTTGACACTACCACAAGAAACACATCTTTTTAGACCCATATTTATCTAGTTTGCAATGGTGTTAGTAAGTTTGTGCCATCCAACCATCCCCCACCGAACCCACCCTATGGGGTGCGCAAACGTCTAACTACAAACCTTCCACATCCATTTCGTTCCGCTAAACCAAAACGCATGCGTCTCAGCTATCCGCCCTAACACCACCGAAAAAACACTCTTTTTTACTTTACCCAAAAAACGCTAATTTCTATACACTTGTTTATAGAAAATTTGCAGTGGTATTATTTACCTGTAACCATCCCTATCCCCCACCATACCACACCCTTCGGTGTGCGCAAAAATCTATGTAGAAACCTCCTACATCCATATGGTAGCCGCTAACCAAACGCATGCGACTCACCTTTCCGCCTTACCACTACCCCCCCAAAACACTCTTTTTACCCTACCCATAAACCCCTATTTTTGGGACAGTTTTTAAAAAGTTTGCGATTTTCTTATTTCCTTGACCTTCGACCGATTAGCTCAGTGGTAGCGCGCCAGACTATCGTGGGGGCGGTCGTTGGTTCAAGCGTCGGCCGAATCATCACTCCAGGTCTTTTAATTACTGAGGAGAAAGTGCTGCCTTTGCAATGACATTTTTAAATGGTTAGACTTTGTAGTCTTCTTGGAGAAGGACGATACGCTTTAGGTTCCGACTCACAACCACTTGTTCGTAATACTTGGTGGGACGTTAAAAGAACCCACACATTGTTTGCGAAGAGTGCGGAGTAGTTCCCGGTGTCTTTTTCAGATAGTTTGTAATGGTGTTGGTGACTTTGGCACCTTCAACCATTCGCCAACCAACCCACCCTATGGGGTGCACAAACTTGTAACTACAAACCTTTCACATCCATTTGGTACCTTAAAACAAAACGCATGCGTCTCAGTCTTCCCCTTGGCACTACCACAAAAAACACTTCTTTTTAGACACATATTTGTCTAGTTTGTAATGGTGTTAGTTTATACTAAATAGGATCATTACAAAGTATCTAATACGTGTCTAAACCCCAACGTTTTTTGTGTGCAGTGTAAAGGAAGGAGTGAGACGCATGCGCTCTGATTTTAGGGCACCACATGGATGAAGGATATTGTTAGTTAAACTACAGAGAAAAATTACAAACAATCTAATATGTGTCTCCTTACCTGACGCGGTGACGATAAAACGAGCATTGAACCTACCGCTTGTCGTCTCCCGTGTTGGGCCGGTGACATCCCTACTGTACTACTATGTAAGCGGGTTTATGCTCACGTTTTTAGGTTATTTTCAAATTTGACTGAAAAGCTCTGTCCTTTTTTAGCTTATGGGTTATTTTCAAATTTGTCTGAAAAATCTTGTCTTTTTTAGCTTAAGGCTCATAAGCACGTTTTAGGTTTGGGAGTTTCTGCAAAATTCATAAACACGTTTTAGGTTTGGGAGGGGTCTCTCTGCGAAAAAATTTGAAAATAATTACGGTTTAAAAGAAAAATCATTGAAATACAATACTAAATGGATCAAAAATTACAAAGTTTGAATATTCTGCAACTAAAATTTATTGCAAGGCAGTTGGAAATTAAGGGTCGCCATAAAATGATTAAAGCTGATTTAATTAATGAGTTGAAAAAATTTCCAGATGAGGATGTTGATAAGTTATTTTTAAAAGCTATTTTAATGTATAATTATTATTATTATTGTGAACATAGAATTAAAAAATATTCTTGCAAAGTGTGCGGCGGATCACAAATATGTGTTCATGGGAAAAGAAAGTCTTACTGCATATTATGTGATGGTTCAGAAATATGCGTTCATAACAAGCAAAAAAGTTTTTGTAAAGAATGCGGTGGATCACAAATATGTGAACATAATAAACAAAAGTATCATTGCAAGGAATGTTGAATATTATGTTATATAACCCAATGAATGGTTACATAACAAAAATTTATCTAAATCTTAAACTAAAAGTTATTGGCAATCCTCTTAAATCAAGTTTTTTCCATTCATTGTCTAAGATAGTTAAATCAAAGTGGTTTATGGGGTTCTCATATTTTTGAACTGGAATTGTCGGGTAATCCTTTGAGGGTATGTTTGCAAGTAGGTTTGATGGCATAAGTTTTACAAGTTCTCCATATTTGGTTTTATTCATATATGATGACTTATTATCCACTATACTGCACATAAGTCTCAAAGGCTCTCTAATCTGTATATTTATGGGGTATAATTTACCAGGATTTATAACTTCAGGCACCCCTAAACTAAAAGCCAATCCTCTCGTAAGTTTTATTTTGAAGTTCTTATTGGAATAAAGATAGTCAACAGCGTCTGTCTCAATGATTGTTATCTTTTCCCTATCAGTATCATTAAGAAAGATTGATTGAATATCGCGAAACGAATATGTACCAGGTTGTATTATTATTAGGGGTTGATTATTATCATTGAATATTGTCTGCCGGTCCTTGAAATTAATAAATCTTTTAGTTTGCATATTACAATCCAGGAGCTGTATCTCCCGAATATTTTTTAGCGGCGGATCTAAATAAATCCTACTTTCGGGGTTACACATAGTAATACTTAACATTTTGTTTTGATTACACCATGTTCATCTTTAGATTTATATAATCAAAACATTAACGAAACAGAAACCAGGATAATAATGCTCCGCCAATCGCTAAAATAATAAGATTATTTTGATGAAAAGATGTTTCTATATTACTAACTTCTTCTTCCCCATTTCTCGATTCCTCTTTTTCATTTGATTTAGGTTTCATTGGTTGAGGATTGGTATTTAATATAACCTTTGATGCTCCCAAACTATTCGGGATTCCAACAGATTTTGTTTCAACATTTACTGAATTATTTACCCCAAAAGTCATATCTTCTGTAGCTATTTTCAGATCATTATTGTACCCAATAACGCTTTGTGTATTTATAATTAAATTACTCGGGATCAGCCAAACTCCTGGAGCAACTGCCAAATCAAGCCTTAATTTAGTTTCCTGAACAGATTTTTGGTAATTTTGTACGGATTTGGAAATATCATTTTCTAAAACACTACTTTCAAATAATGCTTTGAATTCATTTTGCGTTTCAATTGCTCCTCCGCCATTACCCACAATAGAATTTCTAGTATTAACTTGTGCTCCTAATATGCAATAAACAAAAGCTTCAACTGATCTATTTATTCTACCCAACCCTGCTTTGGTTAATCCATGTCCAGATTCTGGTATGAACCAAGCATATTGAAAATCAACAAAATGATCATTTCTGAGCATAGAGATTAAATTTCCTTCTATTGCCTTCCCCCCATAATCTGAAAATTTCGCTGAACTGCTTGGCCAAATATTTGCGTCTGGATCGTAATTTCGCACAATTCTAATATTTTGTTTTCCTCCACCTATTGCTTCCGCGCTGGTTTTCCCTGGGGGTATGTATCCTTTCCCATAATCTATGAATACATCTCCGGCTCCATGGTTTGCTCCTCCTTTGAATCTAAAATCAGCTAGGGGTTTATTCCACCCTTTAAAATCCTGATTATTACTTAACCCAAATTCCGCGCACAATCTATTATAAACATTTTTATTGTATGAATTATTTTTTACAGAAAAAGTTTCTTCATCGGGATATACAACTTTTAATTCCTCTAATATTCTTCTTATTGTAAAGTATATGTGAAATATGAAAAAACTTTTAATAACTTTTGGGTAACTAAAAATATCACCCAAACTTATTCCGCATCCAGATGTTGCGCACCAAACTGCCATATTTAACTGCTGTGGCCATTGCTTAATATTCGGTTTACTCAACCAAGCTCTAGCTTCTTTTCCACTATTAAGTTCTACTGTCTGATTTTTGAAAATATTCTTCATTGGAGCATTGAAATAATCTTTTTCTGAAACATATATATTCAAATTAGTTAACAGCATTGACACATTTTCTGCAAACTCAGAAAATTTAACTCCGGGTATTGGATATGTTTGTTTTGTGAATTTTAAACTTTTGGGAAATGAACTTGCTTTTACTTTATTTCCAACCCCCAAATCTTCCCATAATAATGTTTTCAAATGATTAGAAAGATTTTCAGTCCAAGTTTTTCCGGAAGGATCATCCTTTGACATAATCGTTGTTCCATTTACTTTCCATTTAATATATCCCCCGAATGAATCATCCACAAATGTAAATTTCTGTAAGTTGGCTTTTGGATACTTTACCTTGAAATCGTCCAATAACATCTTATTCTTTTGTTTTCCAATTTGTCTGATCTTTAGATCTTTTAGAATAAGATGTAAATTTAATTAACTTCTCTATTAACCCCCGCGAAACAATTGCACCCAACTTCAGTTTTTTCGAAAGAAATTTTTAACCAGCCGGATTGGTTAATTCTTTTAATAGATCTTCTCGTACTTTCTTCCTTATCATACTCATGTCGAAGTTTTTTTCTGAATCTTTTCTGAATTTTTGTCGTATTTCTTGTTTCAGTTTTTGAAACTTTTCCAATTCCGCCAAAATTATGGAAAATTCTTGATCGGATATAACATTATCTTTCAAAGCTTTTGAGACTAAATCGTTAATGGTGTTTAATTTTGATTTTGCAATTGCAACGGTTTGTTCGTGTTTACTAACTTTTCCAGAAAGACTTTTAGAGGCAAATCCAAATCCAATCGACAAACCCCCAAAAACACCACCAATCACACCTAAAGGCACACCAACAATAGCACCAAACCCCGTGAGAGAAGTTCCTAATCCGCTCGCTGATAGAAGAACTGAAATAAATCCGCCAGAAACACTAATTTTTGTGCATATTTCTCTTGCTCTATTATATTTTTTCCTCACTTCTTCGTAATGCCTAATTTCCTTTTCTAGATTTTGCAATACCTCACTTGATTTCTGTAATCTGAAATTGATTGTGCTTTCTCCCTTTTGCGTTTGGGCATTATTATTAGGTAATTGAGGATAAAGATCTCCATTGTAGTCACCCATATTGTATTTTACTGAACGGTATGATGTCTTTAAATTTGTTACTTTCTCTTCCTTTTTATACTTTCCACAAAATATAGAACTACCGCCATTATCAATAACCAAGCATTCTCACCTAAAAATCCAATGACCTGGCCTGCGGTTTTGAAAAGAAAGCTAACTATTGCACCAACCATCCCCGGCAATATTTCACCCAGCTTTTTACCTATAGTTTTCAACCCATTACCTACACCCCTACCCAAAGCAGATAAACCCTTTGAAAGATTAGAAACTATAACCCCAATGACGGCGCCCACAGCACTTAGAACAGCAAAAACCGTAAAACCATACTTTTTGAATATATACTTTAGTTTCTCCCGCAGCGGCAAATTTTTAAGTATTTCATCTTTTTTGCTCTCAATGTTCGACAATTGTTCGCCTATTTGCTCTTTCAATTTTTCGTTCTCTGTTTTTAGACGATCCCTGCTCTTTTCTAGCTCTTGTAAATTTAACTTATCCTCCTTATATTTATCAATCTCCTCTTTGTACAATTTTACTTCCTCCAAAATTTTCTCCGCTTGTGTTTTTAATTCTATGTTCTGTTTTACGGTTTGGTCAAAAAGGGATTTATTCTCCGTCTGTTTTTCCTGTTGTTTCTCAATGAATAATCGAAGATCTTTTTCTCTCTCCACATATCCTTCAATCTCCTCCGTTCGTGTTGCCAAAAGCGCGTCTATTCCCTGCACTGCGGATTGTAATTCATTATGTTTTTCTTTCTCTTCATTTAAAATATTCAACATGGTTTCATAATCTGCGCCCAGTTCTTTTCTCATTCCTTTTGGTAAATCTTCGATCCTAAGATTACCATCTTTATCAAGTATGATATGCGTTGCGGCTTTTGACCTATTACTTAATCTCCCGATTATACTACCATCTTCTCCAAATTCAACATTAAATGATGCATTCTTCGGATCGAATTCAGGAAAATAGCGTTTTAGATATTGGGCTGCTTCTACCCTTCTTTCATCTCTAAAGCTATCCCGGCCCACATCTTCCGCAGGCTGATCCCATTGAGCCCTGTCTCTTGATTGGTTATAATCATCATAACCATGATAATCTTGTTCAAGGGATATTGATGTATTTGCAGGTGGTTCAAATGTATTATCCCAATCCCAATTATTATCGTCATTATCTTTTGGAAAATCTTCCATTGGTATTTCTTCCGCCATGATTTTTACTCATCAGTAAGAAATCTTTAGATTACCTTGAGTCGGAAAATAAAAGAAAAATTGATTTAAAAGAAAAGAGGAGTAAATAAAAAGAAATAAAATGACGAACGAAACTACTAAATTAATTGATATTAATACTTATAATCCCCAAGAAAGAATGATCTTTTCCAAACCAATTATTGGCCAAATCCCTGGGAAAATTCCCAAAGTTGAATATAAAAGAATTAAAATCTTTACGGAAAATGATGATGGAACAAAAGGAGAACTTGTTATTAAAACTGGTAATTTATTTTCTTATGGTGTTTCCACAAATACAAGTCCAGAAACGGGCGCAATTACGGGATATGTGTTTCCATTATGTTTATGGGGTGGGAGCAGCCCAACCCCCGAAGAAGAAAAATGGATTGATTTATTCAATAAAATTGTCGACAATTGCGTTGATCATTTACTTATGAATAGAGACAAAATTGGAAAATTTGAGTTGGAAAGAAATGAGCTTGAAAAACAAAAAGGAGGTTTAAATCCCCTATATTGGAAGACGGAAAAATCTTCGTTGGTTAGAGTTCCAGATATAGGTCCAACCTTGTATGCAAAATTATTTTGGAAAAAAAGAGAAGACAAAATTACAACCAAGTTTTATGACTCAAAAAATGATGAGGAAATTGATCCATTAAAATTATTAGGCACAGGGTGTCAGGTTGAAGAAGGTGTAATACAAATTGAATCAATATTTATTAGTGGTACTTGTATTGCCCTTCAAGTAAAACTTTATGAAGCAGTTATAAAACCAAAAAGAGAAAGGAAAAGATTAACTGAAGTTAGATGCTCTGATAGTAAATCTGCGGCTGAAGAAATGAAAAAATATGATGATGATGATGATGATGAAATTATCCTTCCTCCTCCCATGGGGTTTTAATCTGGTGATCAACTTATGTTATATAACCCAATTACTGGTTACATAACAAAATAATTTATAATATTTTACTTACCGCGTAACCCAAACCCAGCATTCCGGCTCCGACATATACCATTTCTCCGGTCTTTTGATCGTCGCTTGGTTTGTAATAATCAGAGAATTTAGGTTCAGTCATTTGCCCGTACAATTCAAAAGCCTGATTTGTAGTCGAAATATTTTTTGCTGCCTGATATTTTTCATCCTTTTTCTTCATTTTCCAATCAAGCATTTTTTGTCTTTTTTCCTGATATTCAGCGTAATCCCTTTGATATTTTTCCATTGCTTTATCGTGTCGTATTTTTTCTGTATCAACGCTGCGTCCAGATAAATATTTTGCAAGATAATTTCCTCCGGTAAATGCCGTCGCATTCAATATTGCCCCGCCAATCATCATCGCTATTGATGCCATTTTATTTTGGTAAAATCTTTTGATCCTCTAAATATGTTTTTAGATACATGCTTCCGGATAGTACTGCAACCCATTTTGCGTAATTTGTAATACTCATGGACGGATCACTCAAAAAGGATTCTTTCATCATCTTTTTTGCTACATAGCCTACCCCCGCACTTAATCCGATAACCACAGCTGAATCAGTTACAGTTTTCACAAGTTTGTTTTCTGTCGACATAATTTTTTACTGTACCATTGAGAAACTTTTAAATAACTTTATTCCATTCCTAAAGATTTTGGGGTTGCAGAAAATGTTATCTTTTTTGGTTGCGGTAATTGAGGAACTTGCGATAAATCAGCTATCCTATTTGAATATTCAGTCCGAGCTTTTTCCTTATATCTCATAAAAAAATCAAATGCAGTAAACCCCAATCCAACAACTGATAAAACAGTAGTAAAAGATAACTCTGGAAGCCACGATTTTGCTACACTATATGTATTTTCATTTGGCTCTTCTTCCTGTTTTATTTTTTCCTCTCGTTTCATCTCCCTGGCTAATGCTTCTTTTGCTTTTTTATTATATTCAGCTAATTTCTTGCCAGCTGCGACTTTTTTAGGATCTTTCTCCCTCTTTTTAGTTTCGTTATTTTCTGTTTTTGGTTCAGCAGTAATTTGCTCCTCTTCTGCCATTGTTATTTGGATGCTACTGGTAAGTTTTTAGATCTGTTTAATACACAGTATCAACACCTTCAGCAGATTGCTTAGTTTCCTGGTCAGTTGTGCTAGATTTTGCTGGTTCTTGTTGATTTTTGTTGAATTTAACGTGTTTAGCAACCTGGAATACCCCGCTAGCAAGTGCTGTCAGTCTTCCTCCTTTTAATGCCAAGAGACCTACAAAGTTTGTTAATTCTCGATTAACCAAATTATCTTTCTTCAAATCATCGCAAAGAGCATCTATGTCATCTACCGGAACAAAATACGAAATAAGTTTGGAAACTAATTCTAGGGAAGAATCTACTAATCCTCCGTTAATTTTCTTTCCTATTACCGATTGATAACGATTAAAATATTTTTCAACATCTTTTGCGGATAATTTCTTTACATCTCCCAGACTCATTTCAACCCCCAAATATTCTTTTGTGGTCCCGAGAACAGCGAGAATTGCGAGAGATTCTTGTTTTATTTCAAGTTCACCATCTTCAGATTTTTCTTCCTGCGGTTGGATAATGTAATCTTCTACTTTTACCATCTTTGTTAAATCACTTCCGGAATCTCTAAATAACAATTAAATGGGTACCGCAAACTCAAACATAACTTAGAATATTTTTCTGTTTTCAAGAGTTGCACAAACTTTTTCCCCAATTCATAATCCAAATCACCGCCGTAATCTTCGAAAAACATTTTCATCCCTTTCTGCGATGGATTATGAAAAGTAACGACGCAGGCTACATTTTCGCGGAATGGTTTTGCTATGGATGTTAATTGCTGAGTTAGAACCCAAACTGATAAACCATGATGTCTTCCGGAGAATGCCAAATCTATGAACTTATTTGATCTTTTCTTCAGATCGTTTGAAACGGCGCAATCATCCAAAATTATTAAAGTATTTGTTCCGGAGAATAAAGTTTGGCAAACAGTTAGTAACTCATTAATCTCCTCTACGTTACTTGCATCCGGAGATAATACAAAAAAACGCTCATCCTTTTTAGCAAAATTATGATAAGTTTTATTTTTAGAATAAGTCGGACAAATTAGAACAATATATTCAAAAACTTTCCGGAAAGGACCCCGGAGTTGTTCAATTAAGTACTTTGTTTTTCCGCAATTTGTCGGTCCAGTTATAATACAATGAAATGGTATTTTATCACGCAAATCTTCCATGATTTTTGTATCATAACTAAATGTTTTTTAAATTTAGGTTCTTCCCTCTGGTCCGCGAAGCGGGGAGGCGCGTAAGCGCCGATCAGTACTTAATTGATCTCAAACTTGAATTCATAATCTCCAGCATTGCGTCAGCCACGACAAACATATGACAAGTTATGGTTCCAGTTCCTCCTTGTTTCCTCTTAATTTCTATTTTTACACCATCGTGCGTATTATTTAGAGCAAGTCCGCCGCCATGAATACCATTATCTGGATGCGTTCTAGTATCAACCCAAAGAGCAAACTTATCCGCGTAAAATTCTTTTTCTTTCAAAGAAATTTGCAAACCATCATCCCGACGAAATCTTTTCTTCACGGATTCCCAAAGATCGGACGGAATCATTCCCCTAGAGTATATTCTATTTGGAACGCCATCAACATCAATTTCAACGGAAGTTATGCCAGGATTATAAAAATTTTCAGAATCCCTTGCTCCTGGGGTTTGGGGTGATAAAAACAAAAACAATATTCCTGTCATTGATCTTCTCGGTAAATTAATATGCTGATTAATAACACCATCTCCAGCAATTGAAAATGTAAAAGTTTTGTGCAAGGTAATATTTTCATAAAAGAATCCTTTACCAACTTGATAAGCCGCCTGAGCCTCGCGGGCCAAGTATTCGCTAGAAATTGAGGAATATTCCAACTCTAAGTTTTTGATTGAATAAGATGGTGCTTTAGTTGTGTCAGAATAAATAAGAATATTGGCGATTGGGGCAAGAGTAATCTCAAATATAAGATGATTTTCCAGCGCTTTCGGATAAAAAACACCATGATCATTTAGAATAGGATGTTTTAATGGTATTCTGTACTTTGTACCATGAACATTGGCTAAGGTAACTTCTTTTACATCTTGTGTTTTTTTATCTCCCGCGTTTGTTCTAAGTTTTCTGATATTTAGTGAGGAAATACCTTGTTTTAATCTATCTTCGCGCTCTTCTTCTGTTAAAAATAAATCGCGATACGTTTGAAATAAATCATATCCTTGAGTATCTTGCAATGTCTCTCCCCCGAAAAGAACTTTCATTCTGGTTACAAGATTACAACCTAAATTATTCACAACTGTATTATTAGCATGACCCTCGACATCCAAATCAAACATAAGAGAAACACTCCCAGGGACAATCACCAAATTCTCTGCAAGTTTGGGGATATTTATATATAATGTTTCCCCCGGACTGGCTGAGGATGGATTGAGAGTAATTCGATTCAATGTTGATTCTGCTTTTAATCCAAAGGGTTCCTTCGGAATTCTATTTGGGTTAATTTTTTCAGACGTCATTGTAAATTTATAAGATACTTTGGGTAACCTTTAAACCTTTTCTAACTTGGAAATATGTTTTAATAAACCCTCTCTTGCCTCAGGAATTAAAATCATAATATTAAAAATTTGATCGCCGTCTTCCATATATAGAATTTTTTTCCTAATAATTTTTTTCATAATGTTGATTTGGTATTCGGTAAATTTTATTTCTTCTTCCTCCTCAACCATTTCAATTTATAAGATAC
This sequence comes from Ricordea florida, assembly GCA_949710005.1. Classification (NCBI taxonomy): domain Eukaryota; kingdom Metazoa; phylum Cnidaria; class Anthozoa; order Corallimorpharia; family Ricordeidae; genus Ricordea; species Ricordea florida. The sequence goes on along the minus strand of OX453283.1, from coordinate 25,022,193 downwards.
TTGTTTATTTTTAAATGATGACAAAAATATCGGCTACGCCGGCCCCGCGCTTCGAGCGGATATATTATTCGGCCGAAGGATATTGGAAAGGATATTCTACAATTCCTAAATTAGCTGAGAAGGCTAGAGTAAGTGAAAATGAGGCAAAACAATGGTTAGAGAAACAAGCAATATGGCAAATCTATCTACCTGCTCCTAAATATATACCTAGGCCGCACTGGACTGTGGATAAACCCAATCAGATTCACCAAGCAGATTTATTATTTTTACCGCATGATAAAGTTGGAAGAAAAACTTATAAATATGCGTTAGTCTTGGTTGATATCGCCTCGAGATATAAAGATGCTGAGCCATTAACCTCAAAAGAAAGTCGAGAGATATCAGAAGCTTTTAAGAAAATATATTCTAGAAGATTGAAATACCCAAAAACATTAATGGTTGATCCTGGGAAAGAATTTATGGGAGAAGTTAGTAAACTCATGAATTACCATAATGTGAAAATGCAAAGAAGTGAGGCTGGTAATCATAGAGCTCAAGCATTTGTGGAAAACGCAAATAAAATATTAGGAGAAAGATTATTTAGTCATCAATATGCGCAAGAAATGATCAGTGATGATCGATCAAGAGTATGGGTGAAAAGATTACCGGCTATTCTAAAAACTTTGAATAATACGAAAAAGAGAATAACCGGTAAAGAACCCGATGAGGCTATAAAAATGAAAGAGGTGAATATTGAAAATAAAAATTACAAACGCGCGGTGGGGCTTGATGAGGTTAGACTACCAACTGAAGTTAGGGTTAGATATTTATTATCTCCGGGTGAACTTGAAGGCGGAGAAAGAAGAAGAGCCACAGATCCCATTTGGAGCATAAAAGTTTATTATATTTCTGGAAGTAGAATTTCTCCTAATCAACCGGTTTTGTATTTTTTGGAAGACGGCCCAAGGCGCGGTTTTGTGCGTGAAGAATTACAGGTTATTCCGGATGATACAGAGTTACCCCCTAATTCTGTTTTAAAATAATGGTTTTGTGTGAATTCCATCCTCATAAACCCATCTTTTATCGTAATATGCGTTCAATCCCTTTTTAACTTGTGTATATGTCACAATTTGGTTATCATTGATTCTAAATCCTGTATTTTGTGACATATCAATTGACCCTTTCAAAGCTGACATGTATCTATCCCAGTTCATTTCGTTTTGTCTATGAATTGTACCTTTGCAACTATACTTTGCCTTTCCTTTCTCATCCTCCGCGTAATAACATTTTGAGGAAAGAGCAATCATTCTAATCCCGTCAAACTCTTTTTTGAACAAACCCGGAGTCTTGTCATGATATTTAGAAGTTGATAGGAATTTTTCTTTTCCGCCGGTAAAGTATTCTTCTCTCATTTCTGGTTTTATAATATCATCCAAATTTTCAGACGAGATTGCCATGTACATTGAATCTGTATCCATTTGAATCAGCTCAAAATCCTTTCTATCTAGATATTTATCTAGAAAATCGTAATAGAATTCCAGCATTCTTAATTTTGCTAGCTGATACACCGCGATGCCGCATTGATAGGGTCTGTCTATTTTTATTAATCTTTTTCGTTTTATTATTTCATATGTGTCATTTATTTCATTAAGATCCTCAAAAAACGCAGATCTTAGAGCTTTTTCAACCTCTTCCTCATCCTGAGTATACCTTGTGATATTATGTTTTTCTTTATCTTCTATCATTTTTCCGTAGAAAGAATTTCCCCTAAGTTTATTCGTGTCGGCTAATTCTTTACAACCTTTGTACTTTGGTTTTAGTTTTTCAATCAGTACTTTGATATCTTTATTTTCTTCAATAACTTTAAATATATCGGGGTATTGGTTTAATTCATTGGTAATTTTCACCACATCGTCAATCTTGTTTTCATCAAAGGCTTTACTTAGTTTTTCCAATAAAACCTCAATATCTCCATCTCTTCTTGCATCTGCCACCTCTTTTGGGAAAAATCCAAATGGCCTTCCCGATTCATACTTTAAAATATTATGGATGGCGGTAATCTCCAGCCCATGGTTAAGATACCATTTTATCATAGGAGTATATAAAAATATCTTTTTTGCCTTGGTAACACCAAGCAATTTTTTATTGTCTTTGAGATGTTTTCTTCCTGTAGCTGTTTGATATTCTTTCATATTCTCTGGTACTAAATATTCAGGAACGGAGTCTACAATAAATAAGGGGGAGAACTCTTCAAACTTTTCTTTCAGGTGATCAGGGGTGTGAATATCAACTTGGCAAAATCCGAAAAGATTTCCAGCAAGAATATCTTCGCAAATCTTCTTAATAAATTTAGGATCCGATGGATTTTCAACCTCAATGCATTTTTCTTTTCCGCATGGCATTTCTTGTCCTGAACAGGATAGATATAAACCATTTGCGTCATACCCAACAATTCGCACACAATTTTTCGGAATTTTATATTTATGCGGGCGAATCTTTGTTTCTTCCTTTTCTGCATATCGTGTAAATATAATACTTGGGCCTCCAACCATCCCCGTTTTCAATAACTTATAACTCTTGTTTTTGTCGCATATTTTACAATCTTTCTTTATTTTGTAGCATTTTTTACAAAACTTGTCTTTGCAAAATTCACCGCAACTATGGGCACAATATTGCCCTGGGGCGTACAATTCAGGATCTCCTTTCTTCTTCATTTTTTGATATTTATTTAGAACAGCCCTCATTGATACCCCCGGGATGGAAACGGCATCTTTTAATATATCAATTTCGTCTGGATAATATAATCTCCTTGTTTTTTCAAGGGCTTCCAGAAAGGGAATAACATCATTCAAATTATACTCTTTCAACCAATCTAACATTGTAACGCAGCCCCTCTTTTCGAATTCGAGTAAATATTCTTCATATTCTTCTTTGGAAATATTTTTCTTTTTCAAGGAAGAGTAAAAATCTTCATGTTTCACGGGTCCAACTAAGGAAAGCTTATCATAACCATCCAATTTTTCATAAGGTAGAACAAGTTTTTGGGCTTCGCAGTTGTTTGCTTTGCACCACTTATCAAAAGAAACCCCAGGCGCAAGGTAGGACATTATATCCAAGAATTTGAAATTCGGTGTTGTTAAAAACATATACCTATTCTGTTTCTTTGCAATAAAAATCTCCTTAGTTTTTTCGGTCATGTGTTTTATAAAATGTCTTTTAATCAAATTGATGTCGTATTTTCCACTATTAAACCCCAAAACAGGTACTTGGTTGCACCATTCTTCATATTTTTGCAAGACATTTTTTTGTAAGGAATCTTGATCAGGAAGCGGATATTCTTCTTTAACCTTTTCGACAATAATTTTTCTTATTTCCTCCAATTTTTCTACGAATTCTTTTATAAGGAGATCAGGATTTTGGTTGTGAAGGAAAACGGGTTTTTTTGTTAAATTATCTATTATTGCTACACTAACTGGAATGTGAGTATGGGTGAAAGTTAAATCATCGGTAACCTTTTTATCTTCTTTTTGCAATAACCCCTCAAAATCGTAATCAATAAAATAGGGATATGGGTAAAATTTCTTTTTGAACCAGTTATTGGGTAATTCAGGATTTTCACACTCCCAAACCGATACTACATTATAACCCAAGCTTTTTATCATATTCTCTCTTTCAATAGTTTCATTATATTTAATTTTGTCGTTTTCTGAACACGGGCACCCATGCCATTTACAGCCATAAAACTCAAAAACGGTTTTTGTCTCGGGTTCGTATCCGTCAAACAAAATCTCATTTCCCTCCTCATCCCTATAACACCTTTCGCCACCATGACCACAAAGCGCATGATGAATATGTTTACCCATAATTTTAGATTGGTGTTCTATCCACCTACATGCTTTATAACTAAAATTTATTTTCCCCCCGTAAAAAACTTTGTCAGATTCATTTATGATGTGTTTTATCTTTTCTCCCGTACATATTATTTTTGTCTTTCCTCCTGTGCATGTTTCATTGGTAAAATGCCTTTTTAAATCTTCGTGCCTGGTAAATTTTTGATTACATCCTTGACATACCCAATTTTTTGCAAGAGTATCTAGATCCTTGATGAAAAACCCATGATTCTTATAAAGACCTAAATTTAAAGTTGGTAAATTATCTATGAAATTATTCTTCCCAAACACCAATTTCCAAACTGAAAAATTCGATATATCTTTCTGCTCATAAACCCGGATATTTATGGAGAAAACTTTTGAAATTTTCTCAAAATCAACCAATTTTGTCGATCTAACTTCTTCTCTTTTTAGTTTTTTATTACCATAAAAAGTTCTAGCTAAATTTAGAGCTTTTTTCTCTACGCGAGCTTCAGGTCTGTCTTCACCACCAATAATTTTCATAAGAATAGCCAAGCACCGCCAGACACAGAGATTATCATCTTTATCATCTACGGAATAAATACATCTTTTCTTTCGTAATTCATCGGGTAATCTTCCGCACCCAACTAAGGGTTGTCTGGTATTAATAACTTTTATTTGTACTTCTCTAAACACAACTCCGCCCTCATTAACACCTGCTTTATTAATTTTCTTTTCTGGGGGTAAATATGCTCTCATCCAAGCTTCTCCTTCTAAACTCAATCTCTCACCCTCACATCTCTCTATATATTTTCTTATTTCCGAAATAGAAGTAAAAGTTCCTCCGCTTCTAAATGTGTGAGTGTGATAAGCTATCTCTCCATTTCCTCTTTGGATCAAAGCGGAAAAACTGAAAACAATTCTTGCCCCCATTTCTATTTGGGGTTCCAACTCATTATAAATTGTTTCTGACAAATCATTATTTAGATCCCTCCTAATCCAAATAGTTCTTCCATTTCTTTCTTCGAAATTACGAATTGGCGGAACATCTTCATTTGGATTTATTTTTAGAACTATTGTTCTTTTCTTCTTTTCCTTCAATTCATCTCTCACACTATCAGAAAAAGTTTTACCTTTATTTTTTGGTTGAGATTTTTTACTATTAGTAAGTTTTATAATATTTGCTTTGATTAAATCCTCAAGCTTTTTATTTATTGGTTTGAGAATTGGAACATTAATTTCAGGTACCGGCTCATCAAGAATTGGTTTTTGTGGTTTTATAAAAGTTGGTGCTAATTTCCTTCTTCTTCTTGGAGTTCTTAATATTTGTGGTTGATCGTGAAATAAACCAATTTCTGGAATTGGTATTTGTAGTTGCCTTGGATTATTTTCGAAAAACTTATCAATTTCTGGAATTTTACGTAACTTTTTAATAATTACCTTTTTTGGTAATTTTTTACTCCCTTTTTTGATAATTTTTTCCAACTGTTTTATTATTAAGCTTCTTATTATTTTGCCATTTTTTCCTGGCTTTTCTGCAGAACTTTTTTTTTGATCCATTTAGTATTGTATTTCAATGATTTTTCTTTTAAACCGTAATTATTTTCAAATTTTTTCGCAGAGAGACCCCTCCCAAACCTAAAACGTGTTTATGAATTTTGCAGAAACTCCCAAACCTAAAACGTGCTTATGAGCCTTAAGCTAAAAAAGACAAGATTTTTCAGACAAATTTGAAAATAACCCATAAGCTAAAAAAGGACAGAGCTTTTCAGTCAAATTTGAAAATAACCTAAAAACGTGAGCATAAACCCGCTTACATAGTAGTACTGTCATCTGAGGGGGTTTTCGGCCTGTAGCCTTGTGGCTTGGTCGTTTTCCTCCTTCAGGGTGCGCAGGGTTGAGTTCATTGCACTTCGAGCTCAACAAGGTATCACCATGCCGCTATGCCATTGCACTGGTCATAGCACCATTAGACACGGGCAGAAGGCGCCGTAAAAAAAAGCGTGATTAAAAACCAGCGTTTATGGGTGCAATGTAAAGGAGGGAGTGAGACGCATGCGTTTTGTATTTAAAGCACCATATGGATGCAATATGTGGGGATGGAGCGGTGGGTATAGGACCATTTACTTAGTTTGTAATGGTCCTATTTATTTACTTACATCCCTATCCCCCACCGCCCCCAACCTACTGGGCGCGCAAACTTATAGCTACAAATATCCTGCATCCATATGGTGCCCTAAATTAAAGAACGCATGCGTCTCACCCCTCCCTTTACACTGCACCCAAAAACGCTGGTTATTACACACGTATACGTATTCTTTTTCTTTTTTTACGGCGCCCTATGCCCGGGTCTAATAGTGCTATGACCAGTGCAATGGCAGAAAGACATGGTGATACCTAGTTGAGCTCGAAGTGCAATGAACTCAACCCGGCGCACCCTGAAGGAGGAAAACGACCAAGCCACAAGGCTATAGGCCAAAAACCCCCTCAGATGACAGTAGGGATGTCACCGGCCCAACACGGGAGACGACAAGCGGTAGGTTCAATGCCCGTTTTATCGTCACCGCGTCAGGTAAGGAGACACATATTAGATTGTTTGTAATTTTTCTCTGTAGTTTAAATAACAATATCCTTCATCCATGTGGTGCCCTTAAATACAGAACGCATGCGTCTCACTCCTCCCTTTACACTGCACACCAAAAACGTTGGTTTTAAATGGGTAGACTTTGTGGTCTTCCTGGAGAAGGACGATGCGCTTTAGGTTCCGACTCACAACCACTTGCTCGTAATACTTGGTGGGACGTTAAAGGAACCCCCACATTGGTTGCGAAGAGTACGGAGAAGTAGTTCCTTGTGTCTGTTTTAGATAGTTTGTAATGGTGTTAGTGAGTTTGGTACCTCCAACCATGCCCCATCCAACCCATCCTATGGGGTTCACAAACTTGTATCTAAAAACCTTTTACATCCATTTGGTACCCTAAAACAGAACGAATGCGTCTCAGTCTTCCCCTTGACACTACCACAAGAAACACATCTTTTTAGACCCATATTTATCTAGTTTGCAATGGTGTTAGTAAGTTTGTGCCATCCAACCATCCCCCACCGAACCCACCCTATGGGGTGCGCAAACGTCTAACTACAAACCTTCCACATCCATTTCGTTCCGCTAAACCAAAACGCATGCGTCTCAGCTATCCGCCCTAACACCACCGAAAAAACACTCTTTTTTACTTTACCCAAAAAACGCTAATTTCTATACACTTGTTTATAGAAAATTTGCAGTGGTATTATTTACCTGTAACCATCCCTATCCCCCACCATACCACACCCTTCGGTGTGCGCAAAAATCTATGTAGAAACCTCCTACATCCATATGGTAGCCGCTAACCAAACGCATGCGACTCACCTTTCCGCCTTACCACTACCCCCCCAAAACACTCTTTTTACCCTACCCATAAACCCCTATTTTTGGGACAGTTTTTAAAAAGTTTGCGATTTTCTTATTTCCTTGACCTTCGACCGATTAGCTCAGTGGTAGCGCGCCAGACTATCGTGGGGGCGGTCGTTGGTTCAAGCGTCGGCCGAATCATCACTCCAGGTCTTTTAATTACTGAGGAGAAAGTGCTGCCTTTGCAATGACATTTTTAAATGGTTAGACTTTGTAGTCTTCTTGGAGAAGGACGATACGCTTTAGGTTCCGACTCACAACCACTTGTTCGTAATACTTGGTGGGACGTTAAAAGAACCCACACATTGTTTGCGAAGAGTGCGGAGTAGTTCCCGGTGTCTTTTTCAGATAGTTTGTAATGGTGTTGGTGACTTTGGCACCTTCAACCATTCGCCAACCAACCCACCCTATGGGGTGCACAAACTTGTAACTACAAACCTTTCACATCCATTTGGTACCTTAAAACAAAACGCATGCGTCTCAGTCTTCCCCTTGGCACTACCACATGATGCGATACAAGTTATGTGTCATAAAATCTTTAGCAAAGTTGTTTTTGTCTAGACTAAAATCTATCATGTTCTCTGTTGGGGGTCTTGGAATAGCCCGAACGACTAATTCTGACAGTTTCTGTACATATATGCCGAATTTACCCGTAGAAATATTCTTCTCTGGCACACTGACTACTCCTGGAGTAATTGTAGGACTCTGTTGATACGCAATGAACTGTTGAAACGCATTAGAACTTAGACCAAGTTCCTAGGGAAAAAAAGGCAGGAAAAACAATGAACGAAATTTTCAAGTCCAATCCATATTTTGGTATATGTTAATTGCGAGGGATCAGTAACGCAGGTTCGAATCCTCTTGCAGACCACTTTAGTTAATAAATCGTTCAAACTCTTTTTTTTTTCCTCTTGCTTTTTTACCAGCCGAAATACGGTCATTGGCTATTTACAACTCTGAAAACAACCAGATTTAAAGTTCAGGATTTGGCTGCGACCGAATTATTCTTGCCGGAGAGATTTTCTGAAGTCGTCATAGTACCGTGCTGTCGTCATTATCTGTATTACTTCGACATCTTTTAGACAGATAAACTCAAGTAATCATTCTCTTCCTCACATAAACTTCGCTTTTCCTCGACATATTTCAATCAATCACCACTTTCCTCTACAATTTGCAGCTCACGTACAACAGCTTTTGTAAACATATCTTGCAATGCATTATGGGTAACTGTAGTGCAGTGACACGGAATACCCCTTCCCGCCAAATCAAAATAATTTACCTACTCTAAAAGCACTTCAAAACCTCCACTTTCTAACGGGCCCCGTGCCTTAAACAGCTCATGTAATTCCCAAGAATACAGTTTCTGTCCTGACCTGCTTTTAGACTGACTCTGTTTCGGCTTGACTCACTCTTGCCTGCCAAGTCTACACCGATTAGCGCTTAAAAGCACTCTTGGAAGGTCAAGGCTGCATCATACATTCAGTTCTTCGAATGCTGCATGTCAAGTTACCGATTGCCAGACTTGATGATGTCCTTACACCACCAAAACAGAGCTATTTATGCTAAAATTCTGACACAAGTACGGTTACGCTTTTGATACGTGACAAAATCAACCTTTTGTAATCGATATTTTGACATCGAGGCTATTTTATCATGTGACTTTTCTCAGTCGACTGGATTTCGATTAACTTTATTAACTCATTTCCATACGCCCAAAAATCAAGCAAATTGACGGACATTTCATTTTTATTTAATATCTCCGCAGATATTTACAGCAGTGATCAAAGATATACCTCATTATGTAGGGTACAAAATAGGCTTTCCAAACATGTATATTTCACATTCAAGTGGGCAATAATATTTTCCCAAAATATTTAGCATTTTGCCAAATTTACATAACGTATGCATACAATTTGCATATATATCCCCATAAACCAAGACGTTAGCCAATTGCTGAAAAAAGTTAAAGGAAAAAAGTTTTCCTTTTTTTATCTGGTATCATTTCTTTCAAATCTGCTTGAAAAATAGCAAATACAGAATTTAATGCAATTTAATTTCTATAAGCCATTTTTACAAACAAAAAATCGATAAAAGTTTGTTTTTCAAAATTTCCGGGGAGCTATATCCATATGGGAATGTCCATCAGAAAATGATGTCAAATGATAGGTAAAACCCTCCTCCTTAACCCTTCCTCGCGCTCTAAAATCAGGGCGCGAAAAGTGAAGTCATCAATTTACAAGCTTAAGATTTCAATGCCTACAGTATTTGTAAATTAATTCACACAGGAGTTCCTTTCTAAAATATAACTTCAGAAGCGGAATTGACAAACAAAAACAAGTGTCCAACTGACCCTTACCTTGCCACTGCTTTATAACATGAGCTTCATCAGTAGCCACGGCACATAACTTTCTACAGTATACATCATTGCACAACATGGTTCTCCAACGATCATTTAACAGCCACGCTCCTGGTGACCCGAAAACGATGGGATATTCTCCCTCTTCAATCCACTTTCACTATCCGTAGCCGATAGAACACGAGTTGTGATTGGACAATTTAGTCTTGGCGCGACCGCCTCAGGAATATGCGAGGCATGTTGTGATTGGCTAATTCGCGGAAACAAAAAGAGTTCGGGTTTTAGTAGCCGTTGGTGGGGGAGAAGCGTTGCGTGACGATCCTAATAACGGCTGCGGAGGAGACTAAAGTGGCTTTGGCTTGTTTGGTGCAAAAAACGTTTAGCTGAATTTCCGGGAATTCAGTTGTCCCCCTTGAGGCTTACAGCGCGAAGCTCGCTACCGTTTCCAACGGAACAAGATTTTTGACATTTTTTTGACACTTTTTTGATTGGGGGCGGAGTTTGCCAGACCGTGTGAAATTACCGCGCGTGAGAGAAATACATATAACTGCATGTAACTGGTTTGATCGTAAGCAGCCAGAAAATAAATTTGCAAGAAACTAGTGAGTAGAAAAGAATAATGTCTCAAGCCACAGCAAATATACAATTGCGTGTTAACGCGAATGGCGGCCTATACGACAATGGAAGAGCACTACCTTCTCTTGTTCGTGAGCGAATATTAGATTTGAACCACCAAGGTTTAGGCCAACGTGCTATTGCAAGAGAAGTCAGGACCAGCCATACATTTGTGAAAAAAGTTACCAGTAGTTACAATGTAACAAATTCGTCGATTCGTACACCACGAACTAATTTTCTTGAACCTAAAATTGACGTTAACGTTCTTGAATACATTGAAGTGCAAAAACGAATAAAACCGAGCACCTACGCTTCTGAGATACAACAAAGGTTACTGTTAGATGGAGTGATTCATCCCAATGACCTTCCAGGAACGTCGCAGATCAATCGGCGACTCAGACAAGACCTCATGTTCAGTAAGAAGAAACTGATGGTATGTCCATTTGAAGCAGAAAAACCAGGTGCATTGGAACGGCAAGACGAATATCTACAAGCCATATCAAGATATCCAGCCAGTAAGATTCATTTCTTTGATGAATCAAGTGTTGTAAAGACCACTGGTAATCGCCGCTATGGAAACGCTAGGGTCGGCGAACCGAGCTATTGAATTTCAACGTTACGCTTCTAACGCTACATTTACTTTAAATTTGCTCCACTCAGTTGTTGGTGTTGATTACTTCAATATTCTTCAAGGCCCATCAAATGGTGTGGAACTCCTAAATTTTTTTGACGACGCCTTGCAAGTAGAACGGACAGATGGAAGTGCAGCGTTAGAGCGTGGTGATGTTGTAGTGATGGACAATAGTGGATTTCACCATGCTCGCCACATTGAGCCATTGTTGCGAAATATGTTTAATAGATGCGGAATCGAATTGATTTACCAACCACCGTATTCACCGCACTTCAATACATGCGAGTACTGTTTCAACCAGATCAAGCAATTTCTTCAACTGAACCAGGTGCTAGCAATGAACGAATCGGGAGTGGCAATCGGAGAAGCGATTTCTCATATCACTGCAGAAAACTCAGCGGAAGTGCGGCTATCTTGTATAAAACTAACGACAATCAAGACAAAAATATGAAGACAAGAAATAAGAGAGCTTTTTTGAGGTTAACAAACAGAACGGATCGAAATCCACCAATCACAGCCCACTAGAATGACCTAAAAAGGTTCAGAAGGTCACATTAGCGGGCTGTGATTTGTCGACATCGATCTGCCCTGTTTTCCTAGCATGTCGAAAGATGGGCGAGAACTCGCCAACTGAGTGCACGAAACAGTGAAAACGGCTGTAAATATTCGCGATAATTGATGGAAAACTATCTCCTGTAGCTTCTTGTTTATTGATATTCATAAAAAAATATGCTTGTGACACCCTTGTTTGTTTCAAGGCATTTCTGCCCGGTTGTTAATTCAGCGTGAGAACAAATAATGCACCTATCAATGTTAAGCCGCAGGGGGGGGGAGGCCGGGTATAGGCGGGGGATTTGACGTAATAAGTCTGCCCGTGATAGGGACTTTTGATCATTCGTCGAGTCCCGGGGGTCGGGACTTTTGACTTTAACCGTTAGTAGCCTGTTTTCTGTATATCCCTATTTTAATTCTTGTTTGACCAATGCCTTGACCTTTTTCTGGAGGGGCCGGGGGGACGGGGAATTTGCACTCTTTTGACCAGCGATAACGTCCCTGGGGTCGGGCATTTGAACAGAAAAAATGATCTGAGTTCAAATCCCCCGCCTATGCCCGGCCTCCCCCCACCAGCCGCTTAACATTGATAGGTGCATAAGTTGGGGAAATATAGGGCGCTTACCATTTGCACGGAAAAACCGGAAATTCCGGTAAAAGTTCAAATGGAACGGCTTATTCCAGTGGAATGTTTTCGGAAAAAAAGTAATACCTTCCAAGGTATTACCTTTTTCTCGGTTGTACCGGAATATCCGCAAATTTCTGTACCATTTGAAAATACCAGTGCCAGGTTGCTCACGTTAATATTTTCGAGATGACAGCATGGCGGATATCGTGAATGATCATGATCAAGTGTTACAAGTTTATCGATGCGAAAACTACTTGTTCTCCTCGCCAAATCTCTTCCAGTTCCTCCAACACACCAATTGCACCCCAGGTGTGAAAGCTTTACGTTTTCGTTGTTGATACTGTTATGTCTTTCTTTTCTTCCAACGGTTCGTGCTTTTGAGTTAAGTAGTGCAGGAAAACATTGATATTAGGTCCCAGCTTACTGGCATCCGAGACTTCGGATCAAATGGTACAGATCAATCCGTTCCGTTTCCCGTTGACGAGAAAAAGGACAGTACCATTTGTCGCAAAAAATTCATCGAAAATTCCATTCAAATGGTAAGCGCTCATAGTCACGCAACAATTAGATATTCGAAAAAATATATATTCCTCCAAGTTCTTGGGTTATCATGTCAACTGAATAAAATTATTATATATTCAAGCCGACTGTTCAAAGTACTTTTGTGTCATTGTATCACATGGGCGACAATGTATAAAAACAACACGCGAAATGTAAACAGAATAAAAAATGAATAATTCAACGCAACATAAATTTTATAATGCATAAAAGACAAACTTTTCAACAATACATCAACGCAACAGCTGGCAAGGTGATCTTATTGTACAGTTCAGAAAGTTCAGTCCTCTATAGATATCGTCATTTGGAAACTGAAGAGCGGCAATCTACGATGCTGTTCAAATAAATATCTACATTTCTATTTCGATACTGTTCAATCAGAATTGGCAACCGCCAATCCTCGCTCGCATCAAATTCAGGAATCTTTCCATTCAGTGCTTTTTCAAGAATAAGAAGATCTCGGTCTAACGAAACACGGTCACTGTACTTGATTAAATTACGCACTTTAAGTCTGGGACGCATTACTGCAAAAAATGAAGTTGATGCCTTCACGCGGGACTCGCAAAACGCCTTCAGCTTTGATTCTGCATCGCAGTGTTCTTGCTGTAATCGTTTGATTTCTTTTTGCAGCTCTGATATCTTAAGTTTCAGCTCAGGGTGCTTGTCCCTCAAACCACAAGCGTCATGAGAAGGACAGGGAGGTGAAACACATTTCGGTTTTGTATGACCAGATTCGTGACAATTTTCACACATCCTTGATCGCATGACTGAGAGAGGAGTGAGAGCTTCATTTTGGGCGTTTGCCTTGGCCAACTCCTCTTTCGCACTCGATAATAAAACTTTTTTTAACTGCACATTTTCGGCCAATTCTGCTTTTACGTAGTCGAGTGGCGATCGCTCGGGATTTGCGGCATTCGCAAAGCTGCTCTCAAGTGAGCGAGGATCAAGTTTGTGCATATGCTCAGTTTCCCGCGCTGGAGTAGAGATTTCTTGTTCAAGCTTTCTTCTTTTTGCCTGGACCGTTGGTTGAACTACAGGTGAATCTAGCTCACTGACTCTCAGAAGTACTTTCCGATATAGTCCTTCATCTACTGAACTGGCACGAACAAACATCTCTTGAAAATTATCTGTGTCGTCCTCGTTGAGGTTGACAAAAATCGCCATCTTCGTCCTTGTATCGTATCCGCAAAGTGCTTGACGTGTGATGTCGCAAGCTACCGCAGGTCCGTCGGATGTCTTCCACAAGCGAGGAGAATGAATACCTTAGTACCTTTCCATCGACAACGTCTGCTTCAACGTAAAACTTTACAAATTTCTCTCTCCCATACTCCACTTTCACTTGAAATTTCATGTCGCCCGCCGACCAACAAACTAAAAATATCCCATAAACTCTCGTCGCGCCACATATCAGTCTACACTGTCTCCGCCCACTTTGTCAAAAATCTTGGTCGGGTGGAAACGGTAGCGAGATTCGCGCTGTAAATTATACTATAGATGTCTATAAACTATAAACTATAAATTAGTCGACGAGTTTTTATAAGTTTCGTTAGCGAGGAATCTTTAAGCAAACATGACAGAGCCAGGCGAAATTACGCTGCTTGTCCTAAGCTTAACGCAGGTCACACTGTGGAGTCACTTTTGTTAAGTTTCCATCTTTTGTGCAATTTTAATTGCTATGCAAACATAAAATCAAAGTTCTAAGTCACGTGATCAATCAAGGATCGTGTGATACAAACATTGTACAATTAAACGAGACTTTGTCACGCGGGAATAAGGTGGTCACATCCCACCCTGTGGAAGATGCTGCTTGATGTAACAGTATGGCATTTTTCCCTTCCCAATAAAGTTGTGTTTGGGCACACTTTAAACACTGAATCCTGGGTATGCTTCGCAATCTCCTGTGACCACCTTGTTCCCGCATGACAAGTCAGTAGAATCTCCATCAAACTTCAACTTACAGGTAAGTCAGTAGAATCGCCATCAAACTTCAACTTACGGTAAGTTTCGTTTAATTGTACAATTCTACCTCCTTGTCATGCTCTGTCACAAGGAGGTCACATGAGATTTTAAAGCCCTGCGCCAATGTTAAGGAGACGAGAACGAACGTCACAACGAAAGAACTTCAACAGCGCTTTTAATACAACCAAGATGGCCGACAAAACAACATAACATAATCTATTGCGCGAAAACATGCGTGCGCATACCACAATACTAATGCCGCAGGAACTGCCTGCTGGCGCTGTGTTTGGGTAACAATGTGAAAAAATGAAAACACAAGCTGAGCAAACGAAAAACGCAATTTATAGACTGGTGGGTAAAGTAACCACTCTAAACAAATGGTGTGCAACATGCTAGCACAGCTTGTCCAACCTGTCCACCTTCTAATATAGAATTGTTGTAAAAAGTAGCAAATGTTTTAATGCTAGACCAACCAGCTGCAGATAAGATGTGGTCCACAGGCAGACCAGCCTTCTTAACAGCAGAGGTAGATGGTACTGCCCTGGTACTGTAAGCAGAAAATCGGGTGACATCAATTCCTGATTCCTCCATAACGGTTCTTATCCATCTAGAAACAGTGTTCACAGATACAGCCTTATGAGGCCGAGAAAAACTAATGAGAAGTTTACTTTCATCCTTTCTTAATGATTTAGTTCTCTCCAGGTTGTCCTTGAGAATTGAAACAATACAAATAGCTCTATCTTGTGGATAAGCGGGCAGCTCCAAAGGCACTTGATGAGTGCCTGGTCTAGTGTGTTTAAAAGGCTCCCTTATAACAAAACAACAGGTTCTCCCACTAAGTGTGAGGAAGTTGATGTCTAGTGAAGCAATGGTCTGAGTCCTCTGCCCAGACAGGAGCGCAAGCATCATGGTAAGGTTCAAGGTAAGTTGTTTCAATGGGAGCTGGTGCGCAGGAACAAGGCTACGCAGATGATTAAGGACTTCGCCAACATCCCATGTTTCAGTGTAACGAGGAAGGGATGGGCGAGCCTGGAACACCCTTTTCATGAGTCGAGAGACCAGTGGATGCTTGCCAATGGGAAGATCCCTCGCCAATGTTATCACAGATGAGAGGGCAGACCTTGCAGTGTTCAGTGAACTGTATTGCTTTCCTTCTGCATAAAGTTGAGTAAGAAAATCCAAAAATGATCTCAAAGTGGGAGAAAATGGATTGTCCTGTAGTTGACGACAGAAAATGAGCCACTTCTGTAGGTATGTTTTGTACTGTTTCTTAGTTCCTGTTCTCCAAGAACCAATGATGACATTGGCTGTTTCTTTAGAAAGGCCAAGGTTTTGCAGCGATTGCCGGACATGTGGCTTGCCATCAGTTGAAGTTTTCGGTGAAGCGGGTGAACCTGTTTCACATCGAAGGGTAGGAACAGTAGTTGTTTGCCTTTGGGTAACAGAAGTGGATGGGCAATAAGCATGGACATCAGTTGTGGATGTATAAAAGCCTACAGTTACAAACATTAGTTAAACAAGAAATAGTGTTGAAGACGACCAAAGGAAAGATTTGTTCCACGTATTTACCATCATTATTCCTTTCCAATTTTACTCCTTCATACTGCTTTTCTAAAATTTTTGCATGTCATGGCGAATGGCTACGGAAACCTCTGAATTACAAACTGAAAATGTATAACGATGCAAAAGACTTAATCTTGTACCTGTATCCTAGAAAAAGTTGAAGGTTTGTAATGGTTCAGCCATTAAGTTTAACTGCCATGAAACTAAAATAGAACGGTTGCCCGTTAATTGTGTAATAAGCTCACTTGACTTAATATGCTACAAATACGCGTTTCTGAATCCTTTCGATAAAGACGCCATGAAGCTCAGTTCACC
The DNA here is from genome assembly GCA_949710005.1 of Ricordea florida. Classification (NCBI taxonomy): domain Eukaryota; kingdom Metazoa; phylum Cnidaria; class Anthozoa; order Corallimorpharia; family Ricordeidae; genus Ricordea; species Ricordea florida. The sequence goes on along the minus strand of OX453283.1, from coordinate 25,005,738 downwards.
CCACGCTCGTCAGTTATCGGAATGTAGCTTTTACGTTGTTTTCGTTTCTTTTAAAATATTTCACAAACCGAACCGTTTGAAAACTTCTTTCGACTTGCGTCCAAGATTTTCTTTAGAAGAAGGTTAAGTACAAAATTACTGCTTACCTTGAGAAGAAACCAAGATTATTTTATCATGTACGTTCTTCACTCGCTCCCACGCGTCACTTTTCCGCGAATCAGCTACAAAACTGTGCAGAATTATAGACAACCTGTTCTGGTCTTGAAAGTTTTCGTTTAAACCATGGCCAATTTAAAGGTCTGGGGTAGCAAAATTGGAGGTAGAGAAGCCGTTTCCTTTCGTCGACCTCGTGCTTTGGCGGATGGCGGTGACAGTGGGAAACAGAATAAATAATTAATTAACATTTGCATTGCAAATCTGCCGCCAAACAGGAGAATGCATTCTAATAGTCTCTCTTTCCCAGAGAAGAAATCGCGAAACAACACCTTCATAGGGAGGGGAGGGTGAGGTAGGAAGGACGCAGAACTGGCCTTGTGTGGGAGGGGAGGGGTAAATGGAAAAAAAAATTCAGTCAATCAAAACAATAAGAAATTGAAAAGGATGTATTGGTAGTTTTAAATTTATATTTGCAAAAAGCGCAATATAAGTAATAAATATTATTATTACGCCTTATTATATGGCTACAATAGTACGCTCGCTCTTACGCTTCTGAGAGGGCAAGATTTTCTTATAATGGCCGGGCATTATAAAAATTTTTCCAAAAAAAACGATTTTGCCATTTCTTCCCAAAAAGATTTTTTTGTTAATATAGACAAAATTTGTCTCATTTTCAAAGAAACTGTTTCTTCTGACACTTCTGGCTTTGATCGCATGGTCAAGTGTGTTTCGTTTCAGTGAACATGACCATGAATGATCTCTTGCGCGCGCAAGGGGATATTAAAAACCTTTCCGCTTTTCTTTCTTCCAGTGCTAAGAAGGCCATGTAATTTTATTAACCTCGTCCGTTCGGTCATTACAGGGAAATCTCAGACCTTAATGTATTGACCTTGCTATCGCTCGGTCAATACATCTAGGCCTCGGTCCGAGATTTCCCTGTAATGACCTCACTCTCGGTTAATAAGTAGTATGTAATGCAACGTATTGTGCTATAAACTGTTTGAAATCGTTTCTACTGGTGAACTCTCTCCATCTGTTTCTGAATTCTAATTTTATTCTTTTCTTTCTGTTATTAAAACGATGTTAAGTTCAACCTCACTGAAACACCTTATCAAACTCACAACTACAAAGTACTGTAATTTGGATGTTCTTTTCTCAGACTTCTCGTTATCCATGTTGTACAATGTACAATGATCACTCGTTTCACGTCATCTTTAACTAGATGCCATCCAATCCATTTTGCCATTTCTTCTTTTTTCGTGCCCTCTTCTTGCATGTCCTTTCTTCCCTTGTGTATAAAAGTAATTTACATGAAGCATTTCATATTCACTAATACAAAACCGTGGTTGGTTGGTTGGTTGGTAGGTAGGTAGGTAGGTAGGTAGGTAGGTAGGTAGATAGATAGATAGATGGCGGAATGCAGTGATTTATACGAGTGCTCCAGCTTTGAAGACATATCCACAGATTTACAAGTACTATTTCAACAATAGTGTTTCTGTCGAGAAACTATCAGCTGATAGTTGCCCCGCGGAAATTAGATGTTCTTAAAACAAATAGTCCTTATTGTTCACTACTAAATTTTCTTGCGCACGCCAGTTGAAAAACAGTCAAAACCCACTAAATGCAGATCAATCAAATATTTATCCATACGCACAGCCTGAAATTGAAATAATTCGCAACGTACATTGCCCAAAAAATACGGTATAACGGTCAGAAAATTCACATTTTCACGGACGGGCACTATCCATCCGGGTATTTTCCTCGAAAGGGTACTATGCGCTGATAGTGTCTCTCCGCGGACGAACAATATCGCGTCACGTGATCAATTTAAACCAATAAGAATCGGAGAAAATTTAGTGGCGAACCATAATGATGCATACTTCCTCATCGATAACAGGTAAGTAACTTTATAATGATCTGACACCTGTCAACCTCGTTCCTAGGGCTTTTCCCCATTTTTTCCCTTCTAGGGAAAAGCCCTGGGAACGCGGTTGGGTAACTGTTTAAAATTTCTTTATCCGGCATGAGCTTGTGCTTCTAAAATAATTTCGGGCGCTTTGAACCGATTCGTTACCGAACACAATTGGAGAAAGCACCGAGTGGCGGCTTGGGTCGGGTCTGTGCAACCAGAATGTACCGTTCCATTGAACTCGTAGAATTTCCGAAATTTCAAACCGGAATTTTTGTTGAATGGAAAGCGCATTTTCGCTCAACTGATTGTGGCGTGTTTTTAACCAGCCAATAGGATCCTTTGTTTTTTTTTTCACCTTACACCTTGCAACTTTGTTGTCAATCACAAATAAATCATGTCTTAGCGCCTAAACTGTTGTCGCTATGTTATAAAAGAATTGGTTCATGCTTTTGAAACTTTTTGCACTTGGGAAGTTTCGAGAGCACTCAAGAAGCTTCTCCCGTGCTCTCTTAACTTCCCGTGTGCATTCATAACTAGACATACGAACAGCTAAAAGCATGAACTAATTCTTAATTAACACACATTACTGGCCATCAGTAAAAATCACAAGAGTACACTGCAAATGACTGACCATCACCGATTTTTTCGAGGGGCTTCAAAATATGCAACTTTTTTTGTTGGAGAAAAAGAGGCGTTGCTGGTGGTCATGTTAGGGGCCAAAAAGGCGTTTTTTGGTGGCCATTTAAGGGGCCTTAGAATAGTTGGCTTTGGGTGCTCATTTAAAAGGCATAACATTAGGCTGTTTTTAGTGCTTTTTAATATCCTTAAAAGTACGGGCTTTAAAAGTACGTGGTTTTGATTGGTGATTTGAATTAAACCATTTTTGATGGTCACTTTACAGGCTTAAATATTGGCGATTTTTAACTGCTCTTTTTAAGGGTTTTAGTACAGGCTGTCTCTGCAGATAAATTTTGGGGCTTAAACATGGAGGGTTTTTTTATGGTCTTTTCAGAGGCAGAAAAACAGGCAATTTTTGTGGCCATTTTGGGACCTTAGGGACGGACCATTAGAAAAGTGATCGGGGGGGGAAGGGGCTAAAACAAAAAAAAAAATCATGCAAGGGAAAATGCCAAAAAAAAAGTTCATGCAAAGAAGAAGGTAAAAAAAAAAATTAATGCAGAAGGAAGGTCCAATGGTGACTTTTTCACACGTAGTAAAAAAAATTCGTGCAGAGGGGTTCACCTGAAAAAAAAATTCTTGCACAAGCAGTGAGCGAAAAAAAAAAAAAATCGCGCAAGCTGAAAATTCCCCACTCCCCCCATCACTTTTTTAATGGTCCGTCCCTTATAACAGGCGCTTCTTTCTTTTTTCGGCTGCAAACTGTCGTTCTGGACTTGATTTGTGTTTTGTAGTCCCGTTTGTCTTACCCCTTGTATCGGGGACATTTATATGCTGGTTGCATAATGTTCTAATCGCTTGTCACGAGGACACAGGTTGTAATCGCACGCGCCAACACGATATCGCACTTGCTTTTTGCAATCTTTCTCCTTTCTGGGACAGAATGTAGGTATGTGTTACCCACTATTAATTAAGAAATAGAAAACATGTACCGTGTTTCTATCGAGTTATAGAAACACGAGTGAAAGTTTGGGAGAACGAGAAATGCTGTGGGAACACGAGCCGCAGGCGAGTGTTTCCACAGCTTTTTCGAGTTCTCCCAAACTTTCACGAGTGTTTCTATAACTCAATAGAAACACGAAGAACATGTTTTCTATTTCTTTTAGAAAACACCGCGACGAAAAAAAGAAAAGCAACTTGTTAGCTTTGATTATCAAAATGTAAATTCTCTTTGCTCGCGTCATCTTCACGTCAACAGCTCGTGCTAGTTCTGTGTTTCTATCGAGTTTTAGTATAAATCTACTAGCGTTCTATCACAAATGCCGCGCTCTGATTGGCTACGCTACCCACTATCTATTCTGTGATAGATAGCGAGTAGCGTAATGGCGGCCGCTTCTTCACGTTTTCGAAGTGTCCATAAAGAAGATTTAGATAGTTTACTGGTCGAGGCTGTTCCAGAAAAGACAAAGCTTTGAACGACTAGTAGATTTATACTAAAACAATTAGATTATTCGCTCTCGATTTCTATGCGTGATAGTTGACTCGGGCTGCGCCCTCGTCAACTATCACGCGATAGAAATCTCGAGCTCATAATCTAATTGTTTAATAGAAACACGATTTCTAACCAATCAGCGCGCGTACTTTCTTAGGACTGTTTTCTAATCCCTTTTGAAATTCGTTGTGTTCATTATATAATTTCTTCGTTTGGTTTTAGTTTTCACCTTTTTCGATACCGTTCAAATACACACGAAGCAAGTTGTTAAGCAAGTGATAATTACAGTAACTGGCGTTGGAGTACTGTGCCACCCCACAATTGGTATATATGTTGTAGTTCAATTTTATCCTTGGTTTAAAGTCTATTTTCCTTTGTTTCAAACTTATCAAACATAACCATACTAAAAAAGAACAAAGGAAAATAAAATTTAAACCAAGAAAAAAATTAAACCACAACATATACATCAAGTAACAACACAACAACATACAGTAGTTTCTGTTTAATAAACAAACTGGATACAAACTGGCAAAATTGTCTCAAAAAGCGGCTTCATTCACTGGAATAAAGTTTGCAATAAATAGGAAAATAATTCTTAAAGCATAAGTCAATAATATTACACTTTTACGCCTTGACCAATCACAGCGTTGAACAGAGACATAAATACCACCACGTGACGACACGCAACTCACGTGACTCTGATGATGACTTCCGCTCTTGACGAATCACAACGTTGGACAGAGATATAAATATCACCAACTGACGACACGCAACCCACGTGACTCTGATGATGACTTCCGCTCTTGACCAATCACAACGTTGGACAGAGATATAAATACATCCAACAAACGACACGAAACTCACGTGACTCTGATGATGACTTCCGCTCTTGACTAATTACAACGTTGGACAGAGATATAAATATCACCAACTAACGACACGCAACTCACTTGAATCTGATGATGAACTTCCGCTCAGGTTGTGGATGATAATGACTTCCGCTCAGGTTGTGGATGATGACGACTTCCGCTCAGGTTGTGGATGATAATGACTTCCGCTCAGGTTGTGGATGATGACGACTTCCGCGCAGGTTGTGAATGATGATGACTTCCGCTCAGGTTGTGGTAACGTCAGTCAAAGACCACAACAGTTCTTGTTGGGACTATTTACACCCAGACGATCGACCCAACTCGACAAACAACTAATGCGACTCCTGGGTTCAAACTGTTCATATTTTCGAAGTCTGTAGTTCTCTTCTTGTATGGCAGTTGCCAAACATTCGCCGAAACGACGCAACGGAAGCTGAGTCAAGTCCGCCATAATAATTATAACTCTTTGTTTTTTATTCAGTCGACTCTGTGTGACAGTGGGGCAAACACTGTCTCAACATGGCGGACAGAAAGGCGTATTAAACTCACCATACAAATGTTTGTAAGTCTGCACTTCAATTTTTGTATAACAGTGGCCAGACACTGTCTGAACATGGCGGACAGTAAAATGTTTTGAAATCGGCACACAAATGACGCTTGGTCTTACATTTACTGCCAAGAAAATGGCCAGACGCTGGCTAAACATGGCGCGTTGTAAGGTGCATCAAACTCACCATACAATCCTTCGTAAGTCTGCAGTTGTCCTCTTGTCTACCAGTAAGTAAACACTGTCTGAACATGGCAGACAGTAAGATCTATCAAACCCAGCATAAAAAAGTCTTAACGTCAGCTTCAGTTTACTCTCAAGACAGTGATAAAACACTGGCTCAGCACGGCGGGCAGTAAGGTGTGTTAAACTCGCCATACAAACGTTAGTAATTCTGCAGTTTACTTCCAGAACAGCAGCAAAACGTTGGCAAAACATGGCATACTAACTCACCATACAATCCTTTGTAAGTCTGCAGTTCTCTTCCTTTACAACAACGGTTAAACGCTGCTTGAACATGGCGGACAGTGCTGAATGCCCATCCAATCTGCCTTACAACTCTCTGTTCCTTCTTAAGTTCATTCGGTGAATCAAAGAAATGGGTAGAAAAAATCGGATGATGCCTTTGCCTCAAACGTTGGTTTGGGTTTGATCTGGGCGTCAGGTTTGTCAGAGACGTCTACGAAAACCACTGAGGTGACCACTTCCACTTGTTGTTCGAGACTGGATAAACCGGGTTGACACTGGATCCCTGTACACTGAACAAACATAGACAAACCGGTTAGTCCAGTTTCCATCCTCTAGGACAGATTCCAGTGGAAACCAGTGATTGTTTTAAGTCATTTTCAGATTTTTTTTTCTTGGTTTGTGCTACAATTTGTTTTCTGGTAAAACGGGTTGACACTGAATCCCTATCCACTGAACAAACGTTTTCCATCCTCTAGGACAGATTCCAGTGGAAACCAGTGTCTGTTTTAAGTCATTTTTCAAAGACCTTTTTCTTGGAATTGCAGAAGCTATAGTTTTGTCACTTTCCTGTTGTGGTGTGACCACTGTTCAGTGCCATTGACGCACTTTCCTACCAACCCACCCCTACTCATGAGAGGCCCTGTTAGGGTAAATTCCGACAAGGGACATGGCCTTGAAACGGCGACATGAATGAGCTGAAATGACCACGAACGACGAGCCGCTCACGCGAAATTACGACAGCGACCTGCGAACCTTCCGAAATTGCGACGTGAAAAGGTTTGAAACTCAGACGGGCGACATAACGAATCTCACCTTCCCCCCCCCCCCCCAACAGGGCCTCTCATCACCACTTACAAAGAGCTTGCCACGCAGACTATTGTTGTTATTGATTCTATTCCTATATATTTTATAATTAAGATAATTGCATTATTATTACAGGTACAGTGTTTTTTACAGCACAGTGCAGTATAATAAAACGAAAGAAAATACGGTAATACATTCATGTCCTATATACACCAAACATTTAAAGCATTGTAACTCTTCTGCTTTTCAAGATATCTTGCTAAAAAAAATTCATGTAAACAAAGCATCAAGTAAGAAACAACGTGTAGAAGTATAATATTTTTTGCTGCAAACGTTTTCGTGTAATTATCGATTTAACCCAAACAGGTCTGGAAGAACGGCTCGAAAATATAGGACAGGAATGTATTACCGAAAATACAGCTAACTAACAGAGCAAAAAAAGTAAAATAATGAAAAAAGACCAATTACAAAAACAAAAAGAAAAGAGCAAAGAACAGACGAATTGAGCGAAAGTATATGATATAATGTACGTTCTTCCGATGGACTTTAAACTGTAGAGAGCATTTCTAGTTTTAGCTATCTAGCCATGTTTCTAATGGCTTCCTCAGATTATTCAATTTTTGGATCTTACCAACCGCCGCCCAGTTAGCTCAGTTGGTAGAGTCGCCGGCCTGTTGAGTGGGAGGTCGTGAGTTCAAACCTCGGCCGGAGCAACATTCAAGGTCTTAAAAAAATAACTGAGGAAAATGTGCTGCCTTTGTTATGACATCTGCAAATGGTTAGACATTCTAGTCTTCTCGGATAAAGACGATAAACCGTAGGTCCCGTCTCACAGCACTGTTTCTGTGGGACGTTAAAGATCCCACAACACTGTTCGAAAAAAGTAGGGGACGTAGACCCCAATGGTGTGGTCAACCTTTGTAAAGTTTGATTGTAATCAATTAATAGAAGAATTGATGTAAAGCGGCTTTCAGGGGCGGATCCAGGATTTTTTAGAGTGGGTGGCCACCAAAGGAAATGTTACGTTAAACCTTTTACAATGGCAACCCCAAACTTTGCAATAGTCCTTACGCATGTTACCGTCAGACGAGCAAATTTCAGTACCGTTTGCATAGTTTTAAATTAATAAATTTCCGAGGTAGGAGATGTAAAAAGAATACCCAGATACAAATGGCACCGGACGTACTTCGAACGCACTTCTAGTTTGTATTATTTATATATATTTGTTTATTGTTATCTCATTGTTTTGTTTTATTTATTTATTTATTTCTTTTTCTTTATTTTTTTTTCTGGAATGTTCTAATGGGGGGTGGCTAGCCAACCAATCCACCCCTCTGGATCAGCCCCTAGCTTTGAACATATCCATGTGAAAAAGTGCGCTATAAAAATTAATATCTTTCTTTCTTTCTTTTGCGATGTGAGTTGGAATTCATGCGCAAACCTTGTCTGCTGCAGAGATCTTTCAAAAAACTTGCTCCATTTTGCACTTACAGATGAAATACTCTGCATTTAAAAAATGTGTATTTAGAAGTATTGACGTTTAGGATATATTGTATCCAAAGATAATTTTTACTACTTTTTACCTGGTATCGTACATCCTTGGGAGCGTCATATATCACCATGACTCCTACAATCTGCAACAAAAAACGCAACACTGTGGCTTCACTCAGTAATAGAGTACTAAAGTGTGACGTCACAAATATCTCAATTTTTGAAATTATAGGATTTATTAAGATGTTAGCAAGAAGCATGATGAAAAATGCCTACAGGCCAAAAATCAGCCTCTCATGTCAATTTTGAAGTGAGATATTGCAACGTTTACGCTACAATGATTCCATACAAATCCTTCTAATTTTGTCTCTGTTCTAAACGTTTGGAACCGAGACAAAATTAGAAGGATTTGTATGGAATCACTGCAGCGTAAAAGCTGCAATATCTCACTCCAAAATTGACATGAGCGGCTGCTTTTTGGCCTGTTGGCATTTTTCATTATGCTCCTTTGAAATGTCTCAATAAATCCCATAACTTTAGAAAATTAGTTTTTGTGGTGTCATCACTTTAGTACTCTATTTAAGTAGCATCTGTCATCATATACCGGTACACGAGGGAATAACCATTGTATTCTCTTTGTTTAGGGACGGACAATTAGAAAAGTGATGGGGGGGGGGGGGGTGGGGAAAAACCAAAAAAAAATTCATGCAAGGCAAAATGCCAAAAAAAAATTCATGCAAAGAAGAAGGTAAAAAAAAATTCATGCAGAAGAAAGGTCCAATTGTGACTTTTTCACACGTAGTAAAAAAAATTCGTGCAGAGAGGTTCACCTGAAAAAAAAAAAAAATTCCTGCAAAAGCAGTGAGCGAAAAAAAAAATTCCTGCAATCTGAAAATTCCCCACCCCCCCCCCCCCCCCATCACTTTTCTAATGGTCCGTCTCTTAGGAGAAATTGGTTAGCTGTAATGCATTGTTTGGTCTATTGTGTCATCTCTTGTGTACCGGTACACGAGGACAGAACCACTTAAGTAAACAAAACTACTAGAACAAACTAGTACAACAGTACAACTTCGACCAAAATTTTAAAAATACCAACCTATACACTAAAAAACAGTTGGTGACAAACTTAGAGGAACGAGTTTTAGTGCGTGAAGCCTCAATGAATAGTTTTGCACAGAGTCGTATTGTATTTCTTTTGGCTCTTTTCGGTGGTCATTTTGGGGGCCTAAAAATAGGTGATATTTTGTGGCCATTTAAGGGACAAAGAATTAGGCGGTTCTACGTTTTTATTCTAGGGGCTAACACATAGGTGGTTTTTGGCGGTCAGTTTAGTGGCAGAACAAATAGGAGTTTTTTTTTAGTCATTCTAGTGGGGAAAAAGGCTCTGTTTGGCGTTCACTTTAGGAACCTAAAATAGATTGTCTTGGGTGGTCAGTTACAGGCCTTAAAATTGGGCTTTTTTAGTGTTCATTTTAGGGGCTGAAAAATAGGCTGTTCTTGGTGGTCATTTCACGGGCTTAAAAACTGGCGATTTGTAGTGGTCTTTTTAAGGGTTTCAATAAAGGCTGTTTTGTAGGGAAATTTAGGGGGCTCAAAAATAGTGTTTTTAGTGGCCTTTTTGGGGACCTAAAAATAGGTGTTTGTGGGTGGTGGTTCTTGCCAGTCATTTCAGAGGCAGAAACATGAATAGCCGGTTTTAAGTGGTCTTTGTATTTGCTTTAAAATAGTCAGCTTTGGTCCTCTATTTAGGGCCTTTAAAATAGGCGGGTTTTTTGTCGTTATTTCATTGGCTTTAAAGAGGGCCTGAATGGGGGTACTTCGATAACACTTAACACTTATTTTTTCGGCTACATAACATTAAACAGTTAAATTTTAGCCATTTTAACATTAACATTAAAAAATTCACTGTAACATTATTTTTTTTGCCCATAAATAAACCACGCCCTAAAAGGGGAAAGATCTATGTTGGGCCTATGTTTATTGTATCAAAGAGGCTTTTTTGCCAATATCCAACAATTCGGGATTATTTCAAGAGTTCTGAAGAGTGAGGATGATATCCGAAAGCTGCCGAAGATGTCCAAAGACCGTCGAATATGTCCACTGAGACTTCCAAAGATGTCCACAGTCTTATGACCGACGATATTTAAAGACTATCGGAGATTTGGCTTGTATAACCCATAACAGTTCTACTCTTATAGCGCTTTTACAGCGAGGATAGACTAACCGTGACCACTTAGAGAGAATATATCAGTAACAAGTCAGATTACGATATTCAAATCAAACAGCCAATGGGATAGAACATCGAAATAAACAGTAAACATCGCGCCTGATACTACTTTCCAGAAGGAAATCAAGGACATTAAGCAAACTGCCGAACAGGCACTTGTTAATACCCTCACGCGCTTTCACAAACGAAGGCTTGAAAGCCTTACAAACAAATTAGAGACTAAGCCTACACCTTTGTAAAACTAGCCGAATTGGAGAAAAGGCTCCTGGAACACACAAATATTGTGTCAACACATGGGGAAGCAACACAAATAAACGTGTTGAAAGTTACAACATTGTGTTCTCTGAACCATCAGCAACCAGCACAAACCATTTTAAGAGCAGTTGTCTTTCAAAAACCAAAGGCGTAGAACACGCCAAAAAAAGCGCCACATACAGACGTTCAACCACTGAAAACCAACTGTCAGCGTGATATCAAAGGGTCTCAAATTTATCCCAACACTCGTGACACACGCAACTCTTGCAAGATTTTGAACAATTTGCAAAACGAATGCGCCTTCAATACGGTTTTCACGGTCAAACCAAAGAACCGGCCGCATCCGTTCAATGTTAAATCAGTTAAACTGGATGCCACAGGTTCAACCATCCGTTTCCCTTGAAAGCTACTTGGAAAATGTTAAAGTACAACTAGTCGAAATTAAAACAAGGAAGCCAGAGAACAATCCATCACGAAATGAATTTATAGCTATTGCAGAACTGAAACAAAACTCTGCATTGAACCTAAAAAAGGCAGATAAAGGCACAACAACAGTCATCATGAATAAAACAGACAAAATAAAGGAGGCCCAAGTGCTACTCGACAACAGAGATCACTGTAAGCCTTTAAGACAACCTTTGGTGAAAGACACGTAACAAAGAGTGAATCAAATTATCATTCAGCTCCACCAAGGTAACCACGTAGATGACATGATGGCTAGATGGCTTTCACAAACTCCCAGTCCGCCTAGAATACCTATCTTCTATACCCTTACAAAAATCCATAAGCCTAAACCGGTCGGGAGACCGATCAGTTCCGGGAGAGAATATCATTATTTGTGGATTGGCTGCTCCAGCCAATTGCTCAAAGGCAAAAATCCTACATTAAGAATATTACAGACTTTATTAACTTTGTGGAAAGAACTAAAATACATCAAGACACTATCCTAGTGTCTACGAATGTCACAAACCTGTATACAAATATACCACAGGAGGAGGGAATAAGAACAGCATGCCGGGCATACGACATATTTCACAATAACAACCCTCCAATACCGACCAACTATCTTAGGAAAATGCTTGTTTTGATATTAAAGGAAAACTCATTAACTCATTCCAATTCAATGGCGAAAACTATCTGCAAACCCATGGTACTGCCATGGGTACTAAGATGGCAGTTGCATTTGCCAACATCTTCATGGCAGAAATTAAAACAGAACTCATTCGCCAGAGCAAAATCAAGCCAATAGAATGGAAACGTTACATCGATGACTTTTTCTCCCTGTGCAACCAAAACAAGCCGGCAATACATTAATTTATTCATTGAACAAGCTAAACAGTTCCACTCTTCCATGAAATTCACAGCTGTGATTTCAAAGAGGGAAATCACTTTCCTCGACACAATAGTATACAAAGGGGATATATTTCAAACTGACTCTATCCTGGACATCAGGACCCACTACAAGCCGACGGAAACCTTCCAATACACGCATTTCACCTCATGATAAAACGAGGTTTTATCAAAGGCGAAGCAACAAGACTTCTTAGAACAAACTCATCACAGACTACATTTGAAGAGTGCCTCTCAAACTTCAAAATACGCCTCAAAACGCGAGCATACCCTAATAACTTCATTGAGAGGTCCCTAACAGGAGTCTGCTTCGAAGACAGAAGGTTGGCACTCCAACAAAGAAAAAAGACTTAAACGAGAGTTTTGCCATTTGTCACGACAACAGTGCGTGGCCTAAAGAAGCTTTTCATGGATAACTGGGTTGTAATACAAAACCAGCCGCTGCTGAAAAGCACCTATACAAAGCCTCCGATTATATCATGCAAGAGAGGCAAATCTCTTTGAGATACGCTCGTTAGAGGAAAGATTTGACTGAAGGCTATAATGCATCGCTACCATAACTCACGAGGGGAGTCTGTGTAGGCCGGTCATTAGCTTTTGTTTTCAGCAAAAGTAACCCTGCTTCGATGTCTTTCAAAGGCAGAATCTTCTCCGGTTCTGTAAAAGCTGACGAGAGCTTTGACGACACCGGAGGACGGCGCCGCCATGATGCTAATCATCTTTCGCCCTTAACACTGACCAATTGGATCGCGGGCACTTGATTATTGATTCGTTCCAGTACTCCCCAGAATGAAGACAAGAGCATTTCAGCTTTGGCTCACTGTTTGCGAGTGATTTTCTTGATTTTCTTGCAGAATTCAAATGAGCAGATAAAATTTGAAAATGCTAAACGAACTTTGGGATCTCCTTTAAAACACTAAACACTATTTTTTTCTAGAACAGTAAACATTAAAAAAATGGCTAATTTAACAGTAAACACTAAACCCCATTCAGACCCTCTTTCAAATAGGCGGTTTTTAGTGGTCATTTTATTGGCTTTTGAACATTAAAATTTGAACTCTATCAGCATTAAGAAGAAAAAAAATGATTCTCTCTTTTCATTGGTTTATTTTTAGCGGACTGAATACAGTTAGGCACGCTCATAACATAGTGTGTGTGTTAGAAAATAGTTTATTTAGCTCCTTAGGGACGGACCATTAGAAAAGTGATGGGAGGGGGGGGGGGAATTTTCAGCTTGCACGAATTTTTTTTTCGCTCACTGCTTTTGCAGGAATTTTTTTTTCAGGTGAACCTCTCTGCACGAATTTTTTTTACTACGTGTGAAAAAGTCACAATTGGACCTTCCTTCTGCATGAATTTTTTTTTTTTGGCATTTTGCCTTGCATGATTTTTTTTTGTTTTTTTTTTTGTTTTTTTTCCCCACCCCCCCCCCCCCATCACTTTTCTAATGGTCCGTCCCTTAGCTTGCACACTATGATTCTTTTACATTTTAAAGTTAAAGATTAACATTAATTTCATTTATCTAAAGTAAAAATGTAATATCACCATGAGCTTAATAAAAAACTATTATTATTATGATGATGATGATGATGATGATGATGATGATGATTATGGATCAATGGAAGTATCTGGGCAACCGCGCACCTACCCCTCCCCTAACCCAACAATAACGCTGACTTTTTAAATTACAACTTGTTGGGTTAGGGGAGGGGTAGGTGCACAGTTGTCCAGATACTTCCATTGCTTATTATTATTATTATTATTATTATTATTATTAATTTTTATGATAAAATCCCATGCTAAAGGACCAATTAGAACACTTGGATTTTTCAAAAAACTTTCTTGCTCTCTAATACTTATTATTATTATTATTACTATTATTATTATTATTATTAATTTTTATGATAAAATCCCATGCTAAAGGACCAATTAGAACACTTGCATTTTTCAAAAAAACTTTCTTGCTCTCTAATATTTATTATTATTATTATTATTATTATTATTATTATTACATAATTATTATTGTGCGCGAGTATGTGTGTGTTTGGGGGAGGGGAGGGGGAGTCTGTTAACGCTATACTAACAGCCCCAGGTGACAAGCTCTACATCTTACTTACCTTTGGTTGAGGATTAGCCAGGAAACCAAAGTTTGCGAACAAAATTTCGATGTCAACACCGAGCCTCATGTTAAGACAGCCGCCTCCTCCTTCCTCAGCCTTAAAAGACAAACAAATAAATAAATAAAAATATGCCTGATAGTAAGGAAAGGAAACAAAAGTGTGAATTATTGCGGCTGAAAACGGCAACAAAAGTGTCATGTATAAAAGGGAACTCAGGCTTGTTAAAACTCATCATCCTTGAACGTTTAAGCGGTGCATCTCAGTACCTGTTGGCGGTTATGTATTAAGTACTGTATTTTAAAGGACATTTTTTTCCTGCTATTCAACGCTTGCAAAGCAAGGTGTTTCACAACAGAATCACACCGTTGCCTTTAATTTAAATTTCCCGATCACATATTAGAAATGAATTTGAACCTGGTGAAAAAGTGTCAGGATGTTACGGTACTTGTAGTAGAATTTGCACTATCATTAGAAAACTGGATTTCAAGTTAGACTTGCTCTCCGGAGTCGCATTTACGACTTTTTGGTCTAGAAACACTTCAGAACTTTTCTTTTCTTGGGGAACAGGGTTGGCGCAGCGGCGAGAGCGCTCGCCTTCCACCAATACGGCCCGGGTTCGATTCTCGGCCCCAGCGTCATATGTGGGCTGAGTTTGTTGGTTCTTTACTCTGCTCCGAGAAGTTTTTTCTCTGGGTATTCTCCAATTTTCCCCTCTTCACAAAAACCAACATTTGATTTGATTTGATTGATTTAATTTAATTTAATACGATTTGATTTGATTTAATTTGTGCTTTA